>JACEFZ010018250.1:0-217500 GCA_014155875.1 Cepaea nemoralis | reverse complement strand
TATGTCTGTGTATTAGTTGTGTTTAAATATTGTTCATAGAGATGTATGTCTGTGTATTAGTTGTGTTTAAACATTGTTCATAGAAATGTATGTCTGTGTATTAGTTGTGTTTAAACATTGTTCATAGAGGTGTATGTCTGTGTGTTAGTTGTGTTTAAATATTGTTCATAGAGATGTATGTCTGTGTATTAGTTGTGTTTAAATATTGGTCATAGAGATGTATGTCTGTGTATTAGTTGTGTTTAAATATTGTTCATAGAGATGTATGTCTGTGTATTAGTTGTGTTTAAACATTGTTCATAGAGATGTATGTCTGTGTATTAGTTGTGTTTAAACATTGTTCATAGAGATGTATGTCTGTGTATTAGTTGTGTTTAAATATTGTTCATAGAGATGTATGTCTGTGTATTAGTTGTGTTTAAATATTGTTCATAGAGATGTATGTCTGTGTATTAGTTGTGTTTAAATATTGTTCATAGAGATGTATGTCTGTGTATTAGTTGTGTTTAAACATTGTTCATAGAGATGTATGTCTGTGTATTAGTTGTGTTTTAAACATTGTCATAGAGATGTATGTCTGTGTATTAGTTGTGTTTAAATATTGGTCATAGAGATGTATGTCTGTGTATTAGTTGTGTTTAAACATTGTTCATAGAGATGTATGTCTGTGTATTAGTTGTGTTTAAACATTGTTCATAGAGATGTATGTCTGTGTATTAGTTGTGTTTAAATATTGGTCATAGAGATGTATGTCTGTGTATTAGTTGTGTTTAAATATTGGTCATAGAGATGTATGTCTGTGTGTTAGTTGTGTTTAAATATTGTTCATAGAGATGTATGTCTGTGTATTAGTTGTGTTTAAACATTGTTCATAGAGATGTATGTCTGTGTATTAGTTGTGTTTAAATATTGTTCATAGTGGTGTATGTCTGTGTATTAGTTGTGTTTAAATAATGTTCATAGAGGTGTATGTCTGTGTATTAGTTGTGTTTAAATATTGGTCATAGTGGTGTATGTCTGTGTATTAGTTGTGTTTAAATATTGGTCATAGAGATGTATGTCTGTGTATTAGTTGTGTTTAAACATTGTTCATAGAGGTGTATGTCTGTGTATTAGTTGTGTTTAAATATTGGTCATAGTGGTGTATGTCTGTGTATTAGTTGTGTTTAAATATTGGTCATAGAGATGTATGTCTGTGTGTTAGTTGTGTTTAAATATTGATCATAGAGGTGTATGTCTGTGTATTAGTTGTGTTTAAATATTGGTCATAGTGGTGTATGTCTGTGTATTAGTTGTGTTTAAATATTGGTCATAGAGATGTATGTCTGTGTATTAGTTGTGTTTAAATATTGGTCATAGTGGTGTATGTCTGTGTATTAGTTGTGTTTAAATATTGGTCATAGAGATGTATGTCTGTGTATTAGTTGTGTTTAAATATTGGTCATAGTGGTGTATGTCTGTGTATTAGTTGTGTTTAAATATTGGTCATAGTGGTGTATGTCTGTGTATTAGTTGTGTTTAAATATTGATCATAGAGATGTATGTCTGTGTATTAGTTGTGTTTAAATATTGGTCATAGTGGTGTATGTCTGTGTATTAGTTGTGTTTAAATATTGGTCATAGTGGTGTATGTCTGTGTATTAGTTGTGTTTAAATATTGGTCATAGTGGTGTATGTCTGTGTATTAGTTGTGTTTAAATATTGGTCATAGTGGTGTATGTCTGTGTATTAGTTGTGTTTAAATATTGGTCATAGAGATGTATGTCTGTGTGTTAGTTGTGTTTAAATATTGATCATAGAGGTGTATGTCTGTGTATTAGTTGTGTTTAAACGGTGTTCAAAGAGGTGTATGTCTGTGTATTAGTTGTGTTTAAACGGTGTTCAACGAGGTGTATGTCTATGTATTAGGTTCGTTTACTTCTACCTACCAAACGTCGTTATTCATGTGTATATGCCTGAGGCAGAGAGTCGGGCAGACAGACAATTGATTAGTCGAAAATGTGCAGTTACCACCATATATCGAATAAATCTCACCGCGTAAAACGGGGACATTTACATTACACACACGCACGCACACACTCAAACACACACACAAAACACTCACACACACACAATAACTTATATATATATATATATATATATATATATATATATATATATATATATATATAATATATATATATATATATATATATACTACCACTACTACCACGATTATTACTACTACTACCACTACTACTACTATTACTATCACGACCATTACTACTACTACAACCAGAACTGCTATTGCTACTACTACTACTACTACTACTACTATTACTACTACTACTACTACTACTACTACTACTACTACTACTACTACTACCATCACCACCACTACCACCACCAACGCTACTTCTACTACCACTACGCTACCGCCGCTCCCAATCACCGTTGTACTTAACACAATTATTATTGGGTTGGAAATAAACCGCTGGCGATTTCGAAGCAGGCCACTGTGCCTTGACTTCGATAGTATGACTATTATTCTACAACCCTCAAGAACCAACAATACACACATTCAGAAGAGTCAACTGTACTAGACGACCTTTGCACCGCCCAGGCCAACCGTCACGTGATGTGGCTCGCAAAATGTCGCATGTCGACCTGCACGTATCGTGGTGAGCACTCCTCAATGACAGGCCTGACGTTTGTAGTCGGAAGATTGGTCTTTACCACACGCGTGTTTAGTAGGATGTAGTACAGTGTATGATAATTACAAACGTGTATGGTAGGATAAGATAAAGTTAGCTGCATGATTACAGGGCGTTGCATTTAACCACAACATTAATTGGCTCTTTGCGGTTTAACAGGCAATATTACAGGGTGTACTTTTAATTACTGTGCAGTGTCTGAAAATATTACCGGTCCACGTTTTGTATTTATCTATTATGTTGCATGAACTTTACGGAGGATGAATACGAAACTTGGACCGGCAATATTTTCAAACACTGCTCAGTCATTAAACCTACACCCTATAGTTCAGTCGGTTGCCATTGTTATATATCCTTTGCAAGAAATTGTGCTCAACCCCAACTACAAGGTGGTTTAGTGGGCAAGTTTACGTTCCATTGATTTCTGAACGGGAAGTCAATGATGAAGCCGAACTGACCGGTGTAGAAAATGAGCCTCTTCCTATTCCGACATCACCTCACCGGAAGACCAAGCGCAAGCATTAAAGCTTCGCGATGAACGGAGTTGATGGTGACAGGCGCTGGTAATGTCATGTCCACGATGAGTTTTCCCCGCATGGACTCGTCGCTTGATAAAGTGTGGCACCCCCCCCCCCCACCTCCACGCCTCCCCTACCCCTTCCCGTGCTATCAGGTCAGCAAAATATGATGGTACCATCCTAACACAGACAAAATATGATGGTGACATCCTAACACAGACAAAGTATGATGGTGCCATCACAACACAGACAAAATATGATGGTGTCATCACAACACAGACAAAATATAACGATTTCTTCACAACACAGACAAAATATGATGGTGCCATCACAACACAGACAAAATATGATGGTGCCATCCTAACACAGACAAAATATGATGATGCCATCACAACACAGACAAAATATGATGGTGTCATCACACCTCAGACAAAATATAACGATGTCATCACAACACAGACAAAAACATGATTGCGCCATCACACCACAGACAAAATATGATGGGGCATCATAACACAGACAAAACTTTATTGGTGCCATCACATCACAGACAAAACTTTGTTGGTGCCATCACAACACAGACAAAATATGATGGGGCATCATAACACAGACAAAACTTTATTGGTGCCATCACATCACAGACAAAACATGATGGTGCCATCACAACATATACAAAATATGATGGGGCCATCATAACACAGACAAAACTTTATTGGTGCCATCACATCACAGACAGAATATGATGGTGCCATCACAACACAGACAAATTATGATGGTGCCATCACAACACAGACAAGATATGATGGTGCCATGATAACACAGACAAAATATGATGGTGCCATCCTAACACAGACAAGATATGATGGTGCTATCACAACACAGACAAAATATGATGGTGCCATCTGTATGAGCGATAGTTGATGGCTCAACCCCAAAGAGATAAAGGATACTAAGTTCCTCTTTCCCAAGGTGATCCTGCCCGTTATAATTAATTTAGCTGTTACGGGCTCGATGATTTGAGACCATTAAATAGAGTTTGGGAGAACCAAGGAATCAATGAATCAATCATGTGCCATGCCGGAAAGCGTGGGCGGTCATGACTCGCCATTTCACTCGATCACCAGAGTCGTGGATCAGCTCAGTGTTCCTGTCTTGTCCATGCCACGAGGCCAAGCCATCCAGGTATTTTCCTCTCGGTCCTCCTCTTTGGTCTGTTCCCCTCGATCTTGCCAGTTGTCAATAAGTTCTCCAATTCATTTCTTCTCATAACATGTCCAAAAAATGTTGACTGTCTTCGTCTAATTTCTCTAATCAGTCTACGATTTTCATTTGTCTCCTGTAGTACTTGGTCATTGGTTTTTCTATCTGTCCATGGTACTCTTTGCATTTTCCTCAGAAACCACATTTCTGTAGCCATCAAATGTTTTTCAGCTTGACTGCACATTGTCCAAGTTTCACATCCATACAAAAGAACAGGCTCTATGTAGCCCCTCAACACTCTTTTTCTCGTTTCAATTGACATCTTTTTATTGGTCAGAATGTTTTTCATCTTGCTAAAGGCTACTTTCGCCATGGCGATTCTTGTTCTAATCTCTTCAAGGCATCTCCCATCAGATGTTATGACTGTTCCGAGATAATTGTATCGATTCACTTGTTGAAGAATATTCCCATTTACTTGTATATTACATTGTGGTACTTCGTTCTTCCTAGTGACGACCATAACCTGTGTCTTCTTACAATTTAATTCCAACCCCAGCTGCTCACAGTGTACAACAACCGCATCTACTAATTGTTGCAGATCCTGTGCATTGTCTGCAATCAATACTGTATCATCTGCATATCTAATGTTATTGATGTTTCTTCCTCCAATGCTGATTCCATTTATATCTTCTACATTTCTGAAAATATTTTCACTGTATAGGGAAAAAAGATCTGGAGACATTACACATCCCTGCCTAACACCTCTCTTAATAGGTTGATATTGTCCCACTTCATTATCAATCCTTATGGCAGCTTGTTGTTTCCAATATATGTTTTTTTTATATTTCCAAGGAACATCTCCAGGAAAACAATGAAGTTTGTACTGAGTATCCCAAATGTCCTTAGGGTGGTTCCTTGCCTCTCCTCTACCAACTAAATAATTATTTATCTAGGGTTGTTTACTGGAAACAATTTTACTACGACAATAGAACTCTCAACAAAGAAAGTGACACTTATTTTCAAATTTAGTACATTTAAATAGTGTTATTGAACAATAATGTCATCAACATTCATAATCCTGGCATTTACAAAACAAGATCATATACATGCTCATCTCTAACTACACATATCTAGCTTGGGTGTGCCCACTATCAGATCCATCACCATCAGTATTGAATCAGTCTTCTATAAGAGTTATTGTGTCTCTTCTTCTGGCCTATGTATACTCTGAGGAGAAAAACTGTATCACTTCGGATTGGTCAAACTTCAAGTTCTTGGATCTCGCGGCAATATATGTGTAGATTACTAAGAGTCCTTTTGTTCCAGGAGTAGGATTAGTGGCTCATTTATTTCTCTACCTCTGTAATTAAACTAAGTTCTCAATGATACATGTCCTATTTGGTGGAGAAAATCTGCAGGAAGTTGCTTGTGACTAGTATTTGGCCTCACTCTACCAGCTGCCTCGCTCAGTCAAGCTGTTACATTCACAAAGTGCTGCATTCACCTAGTGCTGCATTCACAAAGTGCTGCATTCAACCTAGTCAGGTCTGGATCTAGCGGTACTTAACCACTATCTGACATGTCAGCAATCAACATGCATCTAATCACATCCTCAATATGACATTAGCAATTAAATGCTGTACCTTTCAACAACAACCAACAAAGAAAATACATAAAAGAATTGTTATCCTAGGAAATTAAACAGTGGAGGGTAAAGAGTCTTGGTGCTCTAAAATAGTTATCCACAACATAATTGTTTGCTCTCCATCCAATTTACCATTATAAGATGTCAAAGTTTAGACTAGCAGATGTGCAGTTTCATCTTCACTATACCTGTCCTCAGGGTCTACAGGCTGACTAATATCTTGATTGATTTGTAATTGACAACTATGTTTCCCATCCTATTTTATACCGTTATTTCTCTTCATCTTCTTCCATTAAAAAAAGGGTCTCATACATTAAGGGTTTTGAAAATCATTCCCCATTTGCAATGAGTATTTGCTTATAAACAATATAAGTACATCATGGTATCAATTCTTGTATAGTATTAAGGTGAATTCTTTTCGAATCAAAAGTTTAAAGGCGAGTATATTCCCTCCTCTTCACCGTATCTATAATATGTGTTTGCTTCATTTATCATCATCATCATTCCGTCATTATATTAATATCATCATTAAACCATTATCATCATTATATCATATAGCATTATCATCATCATCAACATTATCATGACATTATTATCATCTTCCGTACAGTCATCATCATCATCATTGTATTACATTCATCAGGACACTAGACCATATGTGGTAACAGGAGTGACATGAAATACAAAGTGGGATTTTGCTTATGATACAAAACCAGATGCTTGTAGTACGCTTGATGTATAATATGGGTTGTGTCGGGCTTAGGGCACAAAACCAGATGATAGTACCACGAATGATATTTAATATAAACTGTTTTCATGCGTCGGAGTGCACTAAATGATTAATTAGTGTTTGGGTTATGCTGAACATGTTCTATTGTGGTAGACAGGAAATTATACATTAAAGCTATCTTCTATCATGAGACTGACTGTTAGCTTATACTCCTTTTCAGCATGTTACTTCCTTCACTCATTCTCAGACATAAGATGCATACGTGCATGGATGATAATTTCACTCCTCCATCAGAAATCATTCATATTTGCATGTAAGATAAGTAATTATACTTATATGATTTCCCTTAATAACTTTAAATGTTAACACCATTGACATCACAATGAAATCTCAATCATTCCACAATCACAATCATATCTGTGTAGGTTACAATTAAGCATATGTATGTGATTTACACAGAATACATTCACAGAGTCAACACCAATGACAGTAGAATGGAATCTTAATCATTTTCATCCTTCATCAGAAATTATAATATTTCCAGGATGATAATTAAGCATAATGATGTTTTCCCATGATGAATTCACAGATTCAACAACATGACAGTACAATGGAATCTTAATCATTTTCATCCTTCATCAGAAATTATAATATTTCCTTGATGATAATTAAGCATAGTGATGTGTTTTACCCATGATAAATTCACAAATTCAACAACCAATAATTAAATCATACATATACCACTCCAGACATGCTCTCATCAATGACATACACTGATGTAATCATTAGGCATACTTAGATTCACAAAGGATGATTCATCATTTGTAGCAATAAGGAACTTACACATGGATCCCCATATGCTCTCATAGAATTACGTGATATACTCAATCTACATTCATCCATCATGATCATAACCACACTTGCATGGCGGTTGATGATGTATTATTATGTGTCACAAATATTACTTCCCCATGTTGTAACAACAATGAAAATACATTTGCCTCACCATATGGTTGTTTGGTACTTCAATTTTAATTCACCGCAAACAAAGGGATTCCAGGGCACACGTCATATCCTGGAGTCCCCTTATTCGCGCTGTATCTCGGTGTGCATGACCTTGACCGGAATAACGTTGTCGGTGTGCAGCAAATGGTTTAGTTATGTGTGTGAGTTGACCTGAATATTTCAGTGGTTGTATACTCTTGTGCACACTTAGGGGCTGTTATTGTATGCTAATTTGTGACCCTGAAAAGGGCCCGTTCCGTTATGGCATTCTTCTAGTGGCCCTGAAAAGGGCCCATTGCTGGATGATACTGCTGTATGCATGAGTTGACAATCATATTCTGCAGACTAGTGTTGCGGCGGTGGCCAGACTGCAGACTATTGTTGGGGTGGCCAGAATCGAACAATGTCAGCTAGAATGGTGTTGAACACATCTAGGCCAGCACATTTAGTGCGACGACGCCACATGAATTCGCACATGTAGGAATCGAGTAGATGCCTGTGTGTTCCATTCTGCCTCTTGTTTCTCTCCTTGGCCGTTCTCCACATGCGCTCGATGCATTGAGTATGTGCACCGGTGGTGGGGTCCACAAAGTTTTCAGAGTGGTTGACGGTGAGATGCGTCAAACCGGGAATATTTCTAATTTCCCCGTATGCACGCCAGAGGTCGGAGACTACTGTTGTGCCAGGCCGAATGTGTGTGCTGATAAGTGGCAAGAGCGTTGCTGCTGTTCTGTCTGGAACACAGAACATGAAGCAGTCGCCTGTTTCACGACAGATGCCACCAAAAACCCACTGTTGTGGAAAAACTCGTCCCACGTGATTTTTGCGCCTTGTAAATAGGCTCTCATCAATCTCAACAGTGGTATTTGGCCCTCCTATCACTGCAGGATTGACTAAAAGTGTGTTGGCACAAACCTCCCGTAGGTAATTACTCCAATCAATACTAGCTGTCTGCGACATCCCCAACTCCAGCTGGCAAAATGAAATGCTAGTCAACTCATGAGACCAGTAGTACACAAACAGAATGATTTGTCTGTACGGCAGACGCAAGCCTTGCAGCCATGTGCCTTGTCTCAGCGGGATGTCCTGTCGACATCCCGATTGATGGCATCTCCATCTGTCCTGACGTTCACTCAGCGATAGCACCATGACATGATGACCAGAACAACGTCTTTCAGAATGTAATATGCCATGTTGCTGCAGAAAGGCAACACTACTCTGCTTGTCGTGGACAGCTGCTGTCAGTTCAATAAAATTCATGACTGCAGAAAGCCAACGTAAAAATGTACTACACACACTGTGTTACCGTTCGTCGCTCCTTTTTCGCGCCTTTTTCGCGCCTTAACACGCACTGAAAAAAAACTTTAATTGAACGGAGATCCCCCGCCAGTGCTATAAATAGCTGCTAACTACGCTATATATAGCTGCTAAAGCTAAATATAGCCTCGTGACGTCTGTTGCGGTGAATTAATATTGAAGTATCGGTTGCTTTAACCCATCACACAAATTATGATACCTATAGGAATCTATTTGGTTCTCATGTGCTTCATGGAATTTTTAAAAAAAACTCCTTGTCTTCATGTGCTGTGTAACAAACATCTACTTGACTTATTACACAATACACTAATTTGTCTTATCAGTGGTGGCACATGTAACATAGTTTCTTCTTACCACTGCACTAAGGATTCTCCTTCTAAATCTTAAGTTACTAACCAACTCTAAAATACTGCTGAGTTTACTACTTAAGAATACAATGTACAACTAGATCTAATGCTTCACATTAAATAAGTTATTTACTAGAAGCAAAAGAAACTCACTGAGTTTGTCCTAATGTACAGTTTATCTATGACTATGATAACTGAATATAATATTAATTTCTTAAGGTCTAATCACGTGGTTTACAATACACTGACTTACCAACTCTTCTCGGGAAATAGGCTCACAGACTAGCTAATTATAAACTAATCTAAAACATTATCCTTTTACCTTCATTCTAATAAAATGCTTCACAACACATGTTCCCCACAAGATGTCAGGTCCTCAATTTGGTTGAGTTACAAAATAGGATGGCTGCTGTTCTTCTGGCCCTTCTATCCTCTCTAGACTTTAATTTTCTAAAGTGGTCGTAGCGAGTTGAGAAGCTACCATTTTACGCAGGCACAGTCAGCCGTTCTTCTGGTGGCATCAAGTTGTGGGTTGTACAACTAGGCCATGGAACCGGTTGTTGCTGCTTTTATCTCAGCTTTTTCCGCTCCAAGTTTTGGCTTTCCCATTGACCATGAGTCTGTCCTTGTAAATTTTAGGTCTGTATAAATACAGAACAAACCAGCATTGTTGCGATGTTAACCTTTACTTGTTGTACGGAGAATAATTACAGCACTTTTACGGTTTGTGAAAAATTATATCACACCACATTAACACAGACACAATATAACGGTATCATCACAACACAGACAAGATATGATGGTGCCATCATAACACAGACAAAACACGATGGTGCCCTCATAATACAGACAAAAATGATGGTGTCATCATAACACAGACAAAACACGATGGTGCCCTCATAACACAGACAAAACATGATGGTGTCATCATAACACAGACAAAACACGATGATATCCTCATAATTAGTAACGTAGGAGGTAATTGAAGCGGAAATCTGGATCCAGATCCGTCTGATTACGTAGTATTTTACTATATAAAAAGTCATGATCCATCGTGATGACGTCAAACACCAGATCCATGTCGGACCACATTTTTGAATAATTGGCGGGTATTTTCTTGGGTCCTTCCGGCTGACTACTTCCGGTTGACTTCCGGTCCATGGTGTGTGTGTGTGTGTGTGTGTGTGTGTGTGTGTGTGTGTGTGTGTGTGTGTGTGTGTGTGTGTGTGTGTGTGTGTGTGTGTGTGTGTGTGTGGTAAGTCGATGTGAGTGGCACGAGGAAATGCCCCCTACCCCGGATATTAGCCTTTGCCCCAACCCCGGGGGAGGGGCATCAAAATTTACATCAAAATGGGAATAGTGATGGTCAAGGGGGGCTTCGGGTAGACTACAGGCAGTATTTGTAAATACTACTCTTTGATCTTATACAAAAAGAACCAAAAACATTGAGTCAAAAGGGGCATTCGAGCATATTCAGCTTTAGGAAAAAGTCTGAAGCCAGATTACGGCTATAAGTTCTATATATGGGTAGATTGCCACAATTAACAAACACTTAATCACACATAGACAGTAATTAATTCTAGAGAAAATAGCACTAAAGACCAGTCTCAAGAGTATACATTCAATTAACATAACATAATCAGTGAACTTTGCAAATTAATCATAAAAATACTTTAAAAAAATAATAACGCCAGTTATTTCCCTTTGCGTATTTTGGAAATAATTGTGTCCCTTGGTACCGACAAGCCCGAGGCATGTCATCTGCGCTTAGTGTAATATCGCAGTGACCGATTAACGCCCGATAGTGAACCTTTGAATATAGCGGTTTTAAATGGCGCTGAATCGCGTGAGCACATCGCCAAATGTATAAACAAATATTCTAAGGCACTTTGCTTGGGTGCTAATGAAGTAATCACATGAAAAAGTTGGTAAATGATAACACAAAACTACAATATATGTCAGAAATTGTACATCTCGAAAGGCAAAACCTGTCGGTATGCGTGGATTTTGACAACTCTGTTTTAGTTTGCAGTAATCTCGCAAAAGTGTTAAGAATTATGCACCCGATAGTGATAAAAGAGACGTATTATACAGACATCAATGATATCACACCACCCGGGTATCTTGTAAAAGTAAAAAGAGGTCTGACGTGCCTTTAATCACATGTGCGGGAGTCCATTCCGATAATTTGACATAAATATCACATATGTGTGAATGTAAGTAGTATGTAAAGGGGTAATCGAGCCGTAATGTGGCTCACACCAGGAACCAAAATAATTTCTTATATCGCTTATGTGTCGACACAACAAGCATTAAGAAGCTGAATTTTCAAAGCTCATGCGGTAGGATACATAACTACTTCCGGTTTTGTGTAGTTAAAAACGTAAAACTGTAAGTAGTAAAAGAAATATTTTAAAAATAGTCTATTTTGATGTGTAAAGTGAAAAGTAAAGATGGCGGCATGGGTAGGAGGTCTACCACTAACCATTTCAATGCATATTTACGGATCAGATCGTCAGAAGGCCTTGGCTTTTCCCAGCTATATCTATTGTAAAGTAACCGATTATATATTGTAATAGCGCTTATTATTCTCAGTAGTGGATGGGACTTAAACCACTGTCATCATACCAATGGCGGAGTGGTAGAGACACAAGACTTGTCCTTCGGCTGTGTGATGGTGTACAGCCAGACACAGGGGCACTATCTAAGGAATACACCTGATCACACTGGGTTACTAGCAAAACCAGAGCACGTGCTCACTCGCTAAAACAGGTCAAATATGGCGCTGCTTCCGGTCGCATGTGTAATAGCTACAAACAGACCACGTGCTCATTGGCTAAAGCCGGTCAAAGATGGCGGCGCATCCGTTCACACGTGGTAATGGGATATAACTGAAACACGTGGTTAAGTCGCTCAAAGATGGCGATGCATCCGGTACACCTGGGTAATGGACACATCCGATCAAATATAGCGCTGCTTCCGCTCGCATATGTAATGACTACAACCAGACCACGTGCTCACTGGCTAAAGCCGGTCAAAGATGGCGTCGCATCCGATCACAAGTGGTAATGGCAAAACCAGACCATGCGGCTAAAGCCCGTCAAAGATGGCACTGTATCCGGTACACATGGGTAATTGTCACATCCGATCACATATAACGCTGCTTCCACTCGCATGTGTAATGACTTCGGGATACACCCGAAACACGTGACTAAAGCCAATCAAAGATGGCGATCCATCCAGTGAAATGCATAACGATACATATGGAACACGTGGATGATGACTCAACCGGTCAAATATGGAGTCGCATCCGGTCACATGACCAGACAGTGGATAATATTCTGCTGAGTCATTCTACGTCAGAAAATAGTGTATATAAGACGGCCAGCATTCGTAGTATACAAGTACCGGTCTCTGTGAGCAGCAACCAGATCAACATGTGGCAAGCCGCTTATTCAACAGCTGGGTCTTAGACCTAACCAAATACTAATGGACAAAAACCAAAGTAGAAACTAACTCACAAAATAGCCCAGAAGGTGAAATAAATTCGTTATGGTGCATGTTTGCTCGGCGAGTGCCGCGACTAGAGATTGTCTTATTCTGTCAACTTGTCGTTATATGCACCGTCATTGGCGATTCGCTATTCAATCTGTCTCGAGACAGCGTCGACTATTGAGGTGATTCAACATTTCGAAGTGGGTCTGGCCAAAATTCAATTCCCCAACTACTACTGCAATGTGCTAGAGAATGAAGTGTGGCTAAGATACATCCCACACAACGGTAAAGTGATAAGAAAGGCGTGCCCCCCCCCCCCCCCGGGCCTGTACAGTTCACCAGACGCGTTTATAGCTGCACTGAATCGACTAATGAAAGATCGGAATGTGGACGATCAGCTTTGTGTTTTATTCCATTTCGACAATGCATCAAAGAAAGCCATCGTGAAGATACTCGAACCCTGTGTTACATTTAGTGAGAAGTTGCAAGAGATACTAGATACAATTGAAGGTATAGGGGCGATAGACCCGAATAACGACCTGCAAAATGTCTACGTCTACTGCGATCTCATAGCAGGGAGACCAGTCGGTGACGTCATGGTCCAACTACTAAGGACGGTTCCTATCATGAATCAACGCTCGACCTCAGTGTTTGGCGCCTACGACAAACTTCACTACGAACCGCTGAGTCATTACTCCTTTGACACGGTGGAAATACTTCTAACCACTGATACGGGCACAAAGGTTTCATTCACTAGCGGGACTTTAGTGCTGACGTTACATTTTCGAGTTCAGAAGAGATCAGACCTAGAATAATGGTGAAATACGTGGCGTTACGTTGAAACCCCAGACTGTACGAAGACATGATGTGCCCGACACTCAGATGATTGATGCCCCGGTTATCTACAATACTCAGATATCAGCCCGCCAAGCAGGAGATCAGTCTTGTGACTACATGCTAAGTGACATGTACATACCCGGCTACCAGCAGAAAAAAACCAACCTACTCAGACAATGGTTTGAAGAAATCCAGACACAACATACAATGTGTATATCTCTGTATGTGAAAATAAAATGTTGTGATGATACTATGGACAGCTCATTTGCATCATCCATTTCGTATAATGACATTGTGCTTTTTATTAGTAGTTAGTTTTTATTAGAAGTAGTTATGTATATTACCGCATCAGCTTTGAAAATTCAGCTTCTTAATGCTTGTTGTGTCGACACATACGCGATATAAGAAATTATTTTGGGTCCCGGGGTGAGCCACATTACGGCTCGATTACCCCTTTAGATACTAGTTAAATTCACACATATGTGATATTTATGTCAAATTATCGGAATGGACTCCCGCACATGTGATTAATGGCACGTCAGACCTCTTTTTACCTTTACAAGATACCCTGGTGGTGTGATATCATTGATGCCTGTATAATACTTCTCTTTTATCACTATCGGGTGCATAATTCTTAACACTTTTGCGAGATTACTGCAAACTAAAACAGACTTGTCGAAATCCACGCATAACGACATGTTTTGCCTTTCGAGATGTACAATTTCTGACATATATTGTAGTTTTGTGATATCAGTTACCCAACTTTTTCATGTGATTACTTAGAATATTTGTTTATACATTTGGCGATGTGCTCACACGATTCAGCGCCATTTAAAACAGCTATATTCAAAGGTTCACTATCGTGCGTTAATCGGTCACTGCGATATTACACTAAGAGTAGATGACATGCCTTGGGCTTGACGATACCAAGGAACACAATTATTTCCAAAATACGCAAAGGGAAATAACAGGCGTTATTATTTTTTAAAGTATTTTTATGATTAATTTGCAAAATTCACTGACTATGTTATTTTAGTTGAATGTATATTATTGAGACTGGTCTTTGGTGTTATTTTCACTAGAATTAATCACTTTCTATGTGTGATTAAGTTTTTATTAATTGTGGCAATCTACCCATATATAGAATTAATAGCCGTAATCTGGCTTCAGTCTTTTTCCTAAAGCTGAATATGCTCGAATGCCCCTTTTGACTCAATTTTTTGCTGTAATATACACAAACAAAAGAAACACGCATTACATCTTATAAATATACAATGCTTGTATGGGGAACAATATTTTGACAAAGAGTGAAGGGTTTTCTATTCAATGGTTTGGGTTGATGGGAACTAATGATTACTCAACCACAATATGTAGGTGGTTACGACATGCCAAGATCATAATGCTGTCATACTTGCATAAAATGTATATGATTCATTTGTTAATGTAAAAAGACATTGTTTTGTATAGAATAAATGATTATATATATATATATATATATATATATATATATATATATATATATATATATATATATATATATATATATATATATATATATATATATATATATATATATGAAGAAAATTTAACACAAAAAAGTTAAGAGCTGGTTGATTCTGTAAACGATGATTGGGTCACCTTGAGAAGCTTGAGAATAAAAATGTTGTGGTCAGGTTTAAGTCCTTCCCAATTGTATTTGATGCTCAGACACTATCACAACTTTGGCCCAACTATCTCCCTCTGGACAGGTCATGGACTCTAATTGCTAGTTATAAATCTCCGCTTCTTGTCCCCAAACAAAAAGTGTCATGGACATTTACAAGGCACTAGAGCGTCACCATGTAATTTGATACCAGGCCAGCAACATCAAACATGTGATCCTTCACCTCTGAAACTATGTGACCTAGTAATCATTGGGAACCCACATTTTATTGGAATGATAATGTAAGGTTATTACCCAAGCTCACGGCATCCAATGTACTGCTATCTCCAGAAAGCGCGAGATAGATCAAGACAGAATGTGTGTGTGTGGGGGGGGGGGGAGAGACAGACAGAGAAAGATAGAGAGAGACGGGCATGTTTAACATGCTTTCCGCTTGTGGAGATGGGAATGAAGCGAGGAATGTGCACTATGCCAAAAATGTCATATTATCATAACTGTATATGTACGTATTTGTTTTCTTAACACATGTGACATTTAATACTAACAAAGGGCAACGCTCTGTAATATATACAAACAAAAGAAACACGCATTACACCTTGTAAATATACAATGCTTTGTATGGAATAAACGGGAAAAAATACTTGAGAAAGTCACAGAATGCCCAAGATGAAGGCCGCCGCAGCCGCTGCTGCTGCAGCACCCGAAGCTCCTTCCGATGCAAAGGCCGCAGCTGAACCAGCAACCAATGCTGCCCCAGAAGCATCACCAAAGAAAGGTAAAGAGTCACCAAAGGAAAAACCCAAGCAGGATGCAGAGAAAGCCACAAAGTCAGCTCGTGGACGTGGCCGGCCTAAGGGCACTACAGCCGCTAAAAAGACAAAAACCCAGAAGAAGAAATGAGTGCATGCGCTCTTCACACAGGCAGCTTGAAGAATCGCTGAGGTTGCAACTATGTCAGAGCCAGAAAGGATAAGATTGATCTTGTGTGTAGACAATGTACTTAGTCTGTTAGATTGTGGAGCCATCTTGTGTTTACGGAGAAGTCGAGGTCTAGCTAGCCATGCCTGAAGAGAATTTCTCATCCAGCGGAATGTCATTTTTTAAACAGTTTTATCTCCAGGTTTGAACATTTCATCATGACAGCAAGGACATTATATAGTGGCTATAGAGTCCTGAACTATGACTGCAAACAAGTGCTTAACTTTCAGTGTTTGCTTTTGTGTTCACACGTTTCTAGGGCATTCAATCTTTGTGTGAAGTGGGATCATGGAGTGTAATTTTTATGTACTTGTTAATAGTCATTGTTAGAATTCCATCAGCTAAATAATCAAATGTGGGCTTTGTTAAATTCAAGTCTCCCAGATATATGAATCCATTTTCATGCATGTATGTCAGCACTGTATATTCATATCTAGTACAGTCGTATATATTTAACCCAGCCATCCCATGTTACAACTTATCACACCGAGCTATCACTCTTCTTGTTTCTGTGCTGTGTACATGTTTGCCATCCTTATCAAAAGATATTTTTAATTTGAGATTTTTTTGTTTAATCATTAAGAAAAAAAATAATCACCTTTTTATTTTAGTCTCCAAATTTTCATCATATGTATATTTAATTTGTCGTGTCGTGCTCAGTGTTCATCGGGGTGAATCTCCGCCTGCAAATTTTTGTTTGTTTTTGCGGCATTTGCTTCTTGTAAAGTGGACAGTGCATTTAAAAAACATCTTGGAAATGTGTACCCACGACTGTCATTTTACTCATCTTTCATTTTTGAATCGATTAAAAACCATGAAAAAATTTTTTTTAAATTATGTCAACACACATACACTCCTCTGCCATACACCGCAAGGTACTATATTGGCAGTAAATGACAGTATTTATTACATACATCCAGACCAACAATGCGATGTACCACATAGAAAGATTCACCAGCATACACATTGTATTAGAGACATCATCACATACACACAGGAGAAAGACTGTCAGGCCTCTCTTTTGTCCCTAGACCAGGAGAAGGCCTATGACAGAATTTCCCACTCCTATCTACACCAGATTATTAACACAATGCAACCTAGGCCAGTACTTTGGGAGGTGGATAGCGATCTTGTACCGGAATCCTGAGAGTAAGGTGCTGGTTAACCACACACTCACTGCAGGCTTCCGGCTCACAAGGTCGGTGAGACAAGGATGTCCTCTGTCGCCGCTCCTATATGTACTGGTTTTATAACCACTACTAGAAGCAATCAGACAAGAAACCAACATCACAGGCACATTCATACCAGGTGGAGGAGAGCGGAAGTTGCTTGCATACGCAGACGACACCGCTTTTTTCACCGCCAACAACACATCCGTTACAAATATACTCCACACTTTTACACAGTTTGGTAAGGGGAGTGGGGCAAAATTACACATACAAAAATCACACATAATGGGTCTCGGTAAGTGGCGAAACAAAGCAGACTTTCCTCCCGACTTAACAGCCACAGACAACATCAAACTATATAGGATAACATTTCCTAACAACTCCCGACAGATACACGCACAGACATGGCAAAACCTCACACAACAAATTATAGACACGTTAAACAGACACAAATATAATACATCCACAATATTTGCTAGGAGCATCATAGTTAACACATTCATCATTCCCAAAATCATATATTTAGTCACCGTGCTAGATCCTCCTAAACAGACAATCACAGACATCAACAAACACATCAGATATTTCATATTCGGCAGCACAATTCATTGTATACAACACAAGACACTCATACAGGACAAGAAACAAGGAGGGATAGTACTGCAAGACATACAAACAAAAATACAAGCACTTAGAATTCAACACGTAGGACCCATACTCAGTCAACCAAAACAGCACCCACTAGCACTCTGTTACATAGCACTCAGACTGCAACACCTTAGGAGAATACAACTCAATAACCACATCACTTTGAAACACAAACTGCATTCTACAAAACATGCATACAAGCACTTCAAGGAAACGAAAACTTAATACATCAAACAACACACCAGGTTTACAAATACCTGATTAAACAACAAGCACCTCCACTACAACTCAGAATAAAAAGAGGACACAAATATTACATACAGGACTACACACGCACTTTCACTAATCTTCACAATTCACACATAAAACTCAAAGCCAGAGAAATTATGTTCCGATTGATTTTTAGTATGACGCCCACATTGGAACGACAAGCACACAGGTCAAAACAAATAGCACAATGTCAACTTTGCAGACATAACATACAGGAAACCGAAGATCACATTTATTACACATGTCCAACAGTCCAAGCCGCACTAGACACACTAAGATAACTCATTGAAACATTCACTTAAAAGAAAACAGATATGTACAAAGAAATATATTTAAACACTATTCCTAAAACTACAAAAGACAACAACACGAGTTTGTTGACTGCACTGGCAGAATATAGGTATCTGGTTTGGTACTTTAGAAATGCAGCAATGTACAATTTTAAAACTTTTAGCTCACGTATATTACTGCACGCGTTTCAAAATAAAATCACAAAAATATTCACAAACACATTGACATAGATTGATTGATTGATTTAGGAGCCGACATCATAAAATTCGGGACATTCCCATAAGCGCTCCGTCCCCATCCTCAGCAGTCAGCGAAGAGTTCCAACACTAATAGTTCCAGTAGCAATCTCATCATATGTCCGTCTTGCCTTTCCTCTGAGCGTCGATCGTCGGCCAGATCCCCTCGTCACACCTCGCTGTCTCATTCTTACCAGACTATGGTGATCCATTTGCTCCTCCGAGGTGTACACGTGCTCCCACAAGGCTCCAACCACGTCTTCCTTATCATGCATCAATACTCCACCAAGTTTTGCCGACCCAACCAATCTGTCCGCCTGTTCATTCCCCAGCACACCGTCATGCCCCGGAGAAAAGATCCAGGTGATGCTTGCTACCCGTGACTTCCGAAGCGAAGCAAGCCACTCTGCACAAAGCTTGCCTGTTCTCACCCCCCCCCCCCCTCAGCATGCTTTTTGAGTCAGTTACAATCACAGTGTGTGTATGTGTCGTGTTCTCTATCCAGCAGCAAGCTGCACTGACAGCCTCCACCTCCATTCTTAAGCTCCATTCTTAACACATTGACATAACGAAATAAAACCAGCTTATCAATTTACTCAATTGAATACTCATGATATGTATGATTGTGAACATGCACACATATATGTGTATGCTTGTATGGTAGAATGTACAATATAGAATATGAATATACAGGTTTATCTTAGATGTTTATCATATAATACTGACACCCGATCGTCTTGACAAACGATAGTTGGTTTCAGCTGCAATGCACAAAATCTAAAACCTATAGAAGTTTGAACAGGAGTGCCCCAGACCAGTCCCTGCTGTGGAAGTTTTAGAGCGTGTGTGCGCCTCGCGACGGGAGACCTGTGTGTGGCTTATTTTGTAAATACTTGGGAACACTTCTCACTAAGTGGTAACGAGCATTGGAGAGCGCAGATAGTACAGGCCGCAAATTCTTCCCCAGAGTGCTTCGTAATCACAGATCCACCCCTCTCCCCCCCCCCCCCCACAAACAACTTTAAAGAGATATATATATATAGCTTCTCTGGCCTATGAAAACAAAGACTTTGTGAAAACTGGCTGCGTGTCCTTTATAAAACCCGGCGAACGGCCCTGGTGCGTCTAGTGGCTGGTGGTCACTAGGCATTTTGCGTTCAGTGGTGTCACGAAATGGCTGGAGGTCGTCGACCCTAAGGATCAAAGGCCAGGGACAGTCGGTGTAGGCCGCTACAACTTTTTTGTTGTGTGAACGGGGCCCCGATCAAACACGATCGGAGCTCTTTGAATACGGAGAGCGGATCCCCGATCAAACACAGTCAGAACTCTTTGAATACGGTGAACGGAAAAAACCATATCCACGGAAAATTGTCTATATCAAAGGAGATTGTCGGCATGTTTTTGTACGAGGATCAAAAGACGAGAGAAGAGCAGGGGCTACATGGTAGGGGGAAAACCAGTGACGTCACACAGGCAAAATTCGATACTGTCTGTAAATCATGTTTTAAATTCAGTGTGCTTACGAGGATTAAACCGAGAGGAAGTGTTTACCAATTCTTGCTCCAATTAAGAAAAGGAATTACAATGTTTCATGTTGTTTAAAGGCAACGAACATATGTACAGGATGTGCATGTGTACTTCCAATTCAGGACGAGAAGAGTGTTTATAAGGTAGTTAGTGATGTAGATTAGAACTCGAGCATAGTGGACTTGCGTGTGTGACCGTAGTATAAGAGTGTCGGCAGCATTAGGCTGAGGCGTGACGTAGGTTGTGTCGAGTGAGGTGTCATTGCACTCGGTAGGGTAAGATCAATGACATGAGAAGATATTGAGCAAGGTGGATAAAGGGTGGGGAGATAAAGGATAGGTCTATGCTAGGATATTCTGGTAGGTGTGTCTACTGGGGTTTCTGTGCTTTTCCTTTGGCTTTTCCTTCTTTTACCTCGGCTAAGGTAATGTGATGAACTCCTCTGTCTTAGGCCAGAGTTTAGTTCTATGAAAATATAGATGTTACCATCTGAGTACGGCCTTAGGCCTACTGTCATCATCTTGCTCTTATCTAGGTATCTGAGCTCGGGTTCACACAGGCAACAATAAACTTCGTTCGCTATGATATAGAACATTTATTGTATTGCATTGGCGCAGTGGGTTAACAGCCCGCGCTATAGTACATATCACAGATAGTTAACATCAAACACATAGTTGTCATACAACAATCTAGCACACTATCTAGCCTATGTATATATATATCTATGAATATCTATTGAGTCCCTCTCAGGCAGGCCTTGTTGCCTCTCTCCAGTCCGTCTGTCCTCTGCCGATCTCCACGTGTCCCAATCCGACACGGGCGGTAACTCTGTCCGAGTTCCTCGTGGACCCCGCAATAGGCGGGCCACGTCAGTGTCCACGGAACCATGGACTCGATGACCAGTCTTTCGAGAAGGCTCTAGATTACTCGGGTCCTGAGCGACTCGCTTCTATCCCTTGGGCTGGAGTTGCAGCCCTCTAATAATATATCTAAAGGTGAGGCGGTGACACCTACACTCACATATAATGAGTCTGAGTCGGGTTGATATCACCTGGTGTTATCTCTTCGACGTGTTCTACTTGAAAGTGAAAGTACCTACCATTCTGAGAAGAAGAAATATAGCGAGACTCTAGTGCAGTGCTAACAGACATCAAGCTTTGAACCCTGTTTCTCAAAGAAGGTCAGACAATTCCCGAGCTAAAGTGAACATAAGAAATGAGTCACTAGAAAAGAGACTGTTGTTGGAGGACAGTGTTGTGTGGGTATGTTCTGGAGGAATATGAAGAGGGGTATTGTCTCGTGGTAAGCGGAGAGAGAGAGAGAGAGAGAGAGAGAGAGTGAGAGAGAGAGAGAGAGAGAGAGAGAGAGAGAGAGAGGGGGGGGGGGGGAGAGAGAGAGAGAGAGAGAGATAAAAAGACTGAACGGGGGTGTGAAGACAAAGGTCCGGCAGTAGACCAAAACTGAGAAAAGAGTATTTAAAAGGTGTGCTTGTTGATTCTACTTTCCCCCCAGGAACGACAAGTGACAAGATGTTTGCTCTTTACCTAAATTCAACACGATTTCCGAGCACAAATATAAACATAGTTGTAGAATACAAAAGGCCAACATGTATGGTAGTCGTATATGGTAGCCAAATATGGGTGAAGTCGTGTAGGTATTTATGTAAATATACTTATGGCTTTGTGTTGATAAACGGGTATTTATATGAATATATGCATATAAAAAGAGAGAGAGAGAGAGTGAGAGAGAGTGTGAGAGAGAGAGAGAGAGAGAGAGAGAGAGAGAGAGAGAGAGAGAGAGAGAGAGAGAGAGAGAGAGAGAGAGAGAGAGAGAGAGAGAGATGGACAGGTGTTACATGCATCCCACTTGTGGAGATGGAAATGAAACGAGGAATGTGTGTTTATATGCATTATGCCATAAATGTCATATTATCATTACTGTATATGCATGTATTAGTTTTATTAACGCATGTGACACATAACACTAACAAAGGCAACGCTCTGCCATATACACAAACAAAGAAATACGCATTACACCTTGTAAATATGCATTGCTTAGTATGAAATAAACGTTGAAAAAACAAAGAGTAGTGTTACCAGTCATGCAAAACAAACAAGACGAATATAGCCCCCCAAGACATCATAACCAAAATACAAGCACTTAGGATCAAACACGTAGGCAACATCCTACAAGATGGAGGTATCGCACTCCAAGACATCACAACCAAAATACAAGCACTTAGGATCAATCAAGTAGACACAATCTTACAAGACGGAGGTATCGCCCTCCAAGACATCACAACCAAAATACAAGCACTTAGGATCAAACACGTAGGCGTAATCCTACAACACCCAGAGAAACACTCTTTAGTACACTATTTCATGGGAATTATATGGGAAATATTATATTATGCACCCTCGCTCGAAACACTGGCACCTCATTGACTATGTCATTGTCAGGAGGAGTGACAGACAAGACGTCCGAGTGACAAAATCCATGTGTGGTGCCGAATGTTGGACAGACCATGGTCTCATTGTCTCAAAAATAAACATTCACATCAGGCCACCACGCAGACAATGAACAGGACCTGCAACATTTAGTACATGCGGTTGTTGCACACAGTGAACAACTATCACAGATTATGGTCGTCACTGGGAAGAAGGAAATACCACAATGTGATATACGAGTAAATGGGCATATTCTTAAGCAAGTGAATCGGTACAGTTATCTCGGAACATTCATAACATATGATGGGAGATGCCATGAAGAGATTAGAATAAGAATTGCCATTGCGAAGGTAGCCTTTTGCAAGATGAAAAACATACTGACCAATAAAAAGATATCGATAGAAACGAGAAAAAGAGTGTTGAAGTGTTACATAGAACCTGTACTCTTGTATGGATGTGAAGCGTGGACAATGAGCAGTCAAGCTGAAAAACATCTGATGGCTGTGGAAATTTTGTTTCTGCGGAAAATGTAAAGAATACCATGGACAGACAGAAAAACCAATGAACAAGTCCTTCAAGAAACATATGAAGATCGTAAACTGATTAGAGAAAAATATACGCAGACAGACACAATTTTCGGGGCATGTTATGAGAAGAATTGACCTGGTGACAACTGGCAAGATCGAAGTGAAGAGACAAATTGAAAGACCGAGAAGTAACTATCTGGATGGCTTGGCCACGTGGCATGGTCGAGACAGGAATAAGGATCTGATCCACGACTCTGGTGATCGAGTAAGATGGCAAAACATGACCGCCCACGCTTATCGGCAGGGCACATGATGGATGGATGGATATTCTAAGTCAACTTCAAAGTTTGTGTAAAACTAGTGGCTTTATTTTACACGCGTCAGGGGTTTATTACTCAGTTTTCTATTTCTTCTCGATATTACATTAAACGTGATTATGCCTTTTAATGTATGGATGGATCTACAATAGAAGAATCATAAGTACTGGGAGAGTTTGGAGTAGCAAGCGATATGCTAATATCGATATTTATTTCTATACCAAAAAGACGAGGAGCAATTGAATGCGAAGATTTTCGTACAATTAATCTCACAAGCCATGCCACTAAGCATCTACCATTGGCTTATGTAATTCATGTAATTAAGATATAATTATGGAGCTAGCATATTCTATACGCGCGCCACAGAGTGTAAATTGGGCTTTTCTGCATTTAAAGAATAAAATATCAAGGGACATAAGAATAGTGTGGTAAGTAAGGGAAATAATTATAATTAAAAATATTTCTATGATATCTCAAATTTATATTCCATTTGATTAAGAACATATAACTAATTTAAGATTTTCAATTAGCAGATATTTACAGAAATTTATTATTTTTGTATGCTGTTTGAATGTTTTGTTGTTTTAAGAAAACAGCTCAAATCATTTAAAGTATTTTATAATTGTAAATGAGCCTGGTCCTTCAGTTTGGAGGTTAAAGCAAGGGGTTAACATCCCCCCCGTTCGTGACAACTCTGGTTTCTCTTCACAACGTATACAATTAGACCAAGTTTTTTATCAGATGTTCTGTGGGCTGCTTTAACAAGCATGCATCATTATTATTTATAACGACGTTAGTTTGATCCTAACCCCTGTACATTAAAGAACAATGGGGGTTGGAATATTTCATTCATTGGCACCTTGCCGTCTTGACAGACGATAGTTTGTGCTTTAAAAAGGCATAATAACTTTTACCTATGGCGGTAGCGAGTGTGACTGATAAGGCCAATTCGCGCTGTAAATGTCCGTTCACAGTGGATGCATGTGAACACGTGGTCATTTCCACCATCATGCACCATCTTACGTCTCACACGCTCGGTGTGTGACTTATCTGCAATAATTTTCTCCTTTGTCTTTATTCCATTTCTTATGTTTGCCCTCCATGCAACACGTTCAGCGGCGACTTGCTCGCAATGTGCATTATCAATGCCTGTATCAATCATGTCCCGCTTACACACATCTTTGTATCATAGTAGAGGTCGACCCTGAGATCACTTACCCATCTGCAATTCACCAAAAAAGATGTCCTTTGGTATTCTACCATCATCCATCCTCCTAAGATGTCCTATCCATCTAAGTCTACGAAGACTGAGCATGGAATAAACCGTCACACAACCTGATCTTTCCAATACTTCAGTATTTGTGATTTTGTCTTGCCACTTAATACCAAGAATTCTTCGCAGACACCGCATATGAAAGCTGTTTAAACGTTTCTCTTGGTGTGAGTAAGTTGTCCAGGTTTCACTGCCATAAAGAAGAGTACTAAGGACACAGGCTTGATAGACAAGGACTTTTGTTTTGGCAGTAAGCTTCCTGTTCTCCCAGACTCTTTTTCTTAACCTGTTCATTGTTGTTGCTGCCTTACCAATCCGGATGTTGATTTCCTGATCTAGGGATAATTTGCTATTTACCACTGATCCTAGATATGTAAAATGGTCTACCATCTCTAGTTCGGCGTCGTCAATAAAGATTGATGGTACCCCATGTGCACCTTGTGACATAATCTGTGTCTTCTTTTTGCTAATTGTTAAACCAAATTCAGAACAAGCATTGGAGAATGCAGATAGTAGACATTGCAATTCTTCCTCGGAGTGGGTCGTAACTGCAGCATCATCTGCAAAAAGCAACTCTCTGATCAGTACCCTCCTAATTTTGGTCTTGGCCTTCAATCTCTGAGCATTGTAGAGGCCGCCATCTGAGCGTGAGTGAATGTATATACCACCATCCTGATCACGAAAGGCATATTTCAGTAGAAGTGAAAAGTATATTCCAAAGAGGGTGGGAGCTAGTACACAACCTTGCTTAACTCCACTCTTGATTTCAAACTCTTCGGAAGTTGCACCATCAAACATGATTATATCCTTCATGTCTGTGTGGAACGATTCCACAATGGACAGAAGAATTGATGGCAGCCAATCTTCTTTAGTGCCTTGAACAGACCCTCACGACTGACCAAATCAAATGCCTTTGTGAGGTCGATGAAGGCAATAAACAGTGGTTGATTCTGTTCACGGCATTTTTCTTGCATTTGTCGCAATGAGAATATCATATCAATGGTAGACCGGTTCTGTCGAAAGCCACACTGTGATTTGGGGTAGACTTGATCTCCTAGGACTTGAAGTCTGCGCAGAACAATTCTGGCAAATACTTTTCCAACAATACACAGAAGTGAGATACCCCTATAGTTGTTGCAGTCGCTCCGATCGCCCTTGTTCTTGTACAGTGTTATGATGCTTGAATCTTTGAAATCCTGTGGGACTTGTCCTTCTCGCCAGCATAGCTCTATTAGCTGGTGGATCTGTAGAGTGAGTGTGTCTTGCCCACTCCTGATAACCTCTATTGGAATCCCATCCTTACCTGGAGCCTTGCCAGATGCAAGTTCATTTATAGCACACTTAACTTCTGTTATGGTGGGAAGTGTGTCCAGGTGGTCAAGAGTTGGTAGAGCCTCTATGGCGTTGAGGGCATCATCCGCTAGTTTGGTCTCACTTGAGTAAAGCTCCAAATAGTGCTCTACCCATCTGTCCATCTGCTGTTTCTTATCAGTTATGATTTCTCCAGTCAAGGTTTTCAATGGTGCACTTCTTTTGATCACTGGACCACAGGCTTTCTTTATTCCTTCATACATGCTTCTTATGTTTCCCTTACCACTTGTGATTTGAATGGACTCACATAACTTGATCCAATAATCATTTGCACACTGCCTGGCAGCCTTTTGCACATCCTTCCTAGCTTGCCTTAGCTCACTCAGAGTGTTACGCGTTGGTCTTTCCTTGTTTCTTAAGAGAGCTATCTTCTTCTTATCAATCAAGGGCTGCAGAGTCTCGCTGTTTGCCGCAAACCAGTCCTGCCTCTTATGATCCACAGTGCCGTAAACCCCTACGGCAGTTTTATAAAGAGTTTCCTCAAGTTGACCCCACTTTTCATTTACTGTACAATTTTCTGGTGTATCAGTGAAAGCGTCTTCAAGTTGCTGTTGAAACTGAAAGCACTTTTCAGGATCGTGAGTGTTAATAATATTAATCCTGGGGCTAGATTTGTGTTTAGCTGTGTAGATTCTCTTTGGTCTCAGTCTAACCCTTGCAACAACCAAAGAATGATCCGTATCACAGTCAGCACTGTGGTAACTTCGAGTCAATGATATATGGTTCAGATGTTGTCTCCGTGTGATGATGAAGTCCAGCTGGTCCCAATGGCCGGATCTTGGATGTTTCCATGTGACCTTATGCATCTCTTTTGTTTTGAAAAAGGAGTTTGTAATACATAGGTCATTACTGGTGCAATGCTCCAGCAGCCTTTGCCAATTTTCATTCATGCGACCGATGTTGTATTTTCCAAGGCACACTGGCCATGAACTCGAGTCCTTGCCCACACGAGCATTGAAATCACCGAGCATATAAATGTAGTCAGATTTTGGAACTGACTTGATCACGGAGTCTAACTCCTCATAGAACGAATCCTTCACATCATCAGAGGAATCGAGTGTCGGTGCATATGCAGTAATAATGGTGGCAAAACCACAAGAGGTTGCCAAGCGCAGGGATAATAGTCTTTCATTTCCTCCTGCTGGAATTTCAATCATTCCCAGTAGCGAATTCTTCACTGCAAAGCCCACACCGTGTTGCCTTTTTTCTGCCTGCCCTCTACCCTTCCAAAAAGGTGTAATTGTTTTCCCTGAGTGACCCTTCCTCAGCGAGGCGAGTCTCCTGCAGGCCAGCAATATCAATGTTAAGACGATTGAGTTCGGCATCAATCACAGCCGTTTTTCTCACATCGTCAATATTGGTCAAGTCAGTGGAAAATCCTGGACACATGGTTCTCACGTTCCAGGTTGCAAGCCGTAGCTTGAGGTTTATATTTTTATTTTTATTTGTACCTGGTGCATTGGTTTTACAGCCTGCGATTCAGATTTTGTCCTAGCCCCAAGCACCCATTGAAGTAGGCAGGCTGTGGCGGATCAGCACCCAATTGGCCGGGGGCTGCCCAGCTTGAGGCGGGCGGTAGCTGATCAGTGACACCTGTAGGTGTCTCCCACCGTCAGAGGCAACGCGTGGCGCCCCATGTCTACGCCAATTGACAGGGACTTATAACCCGTAACAGTTGCCTCTCGCTTTGATTCCGAGACCAGTTAAGACCAGGGATGGAGTTATTGCCTCTCCATAGCACAAAGCCTGGGCTAAAATATAGAGATCATGTATTGCCCATGCAGCATGATCCCTCTCTCGGCCTGCCTAGTTCACTCCAGAGGAAAGGTAACACCCCTACATCTGGAACAAGACAAGCTGCAGAAGCTGCCGGATCAGCAAAGCAATGCTCTAACTGTCCGCCTGTCGGAGCTTCGATCCTAGACCAGGCGCCAACCAAGGCTTAGGGCCTGGTCTGCACTGCCATGACATTTTGTCTTTAGGTTGCATTGGGAGAAATTTATTACTTACTAAATTTACCAATGTAATTATTGCTGTAAAAAAATAATTCTTTTAAATAATTTAGATTAAAGTAATTGGCGCTATATCTAATAATTGATGTAACAGTTCTGCGGATTAATTCCATTGCTGGTGTTGATCTAATGTTATTGATGTAACAGCTGCAGTTAGAACTTCCGGGGCATGCGCAGAAGCAGATTCAGAAACTGCGAGGTCAAGGGTTACCAACGAATGACAACAGGGACGTTTGGGGATGAAGTCGGTACATTGAATGTCGAAGAGCGTTTTGTTCTGATTGGTCGGACACTTGCTAAGCAACTCTAGTCAGGTGTTTCAGCTCTGGAGAAGGCATCACGTGAAGCTGGCCAGTTTGTCAGACACCCAGTCACCAAGTCAAAGGAGTTCACAGATCTAGTTTACCAACTCACCACAGACTTCAGGAACATGAGTGTTGACAAGGCAAGTCTTCAAGCTGTCCCGTTAAAACTGAAGGCAATCATTGACAAAGTGGATTCACCTGAGTGGCGGGCTGTAGACATTGAGATGGAAGGCATTAATTTGGAGGAAGAGGAATTAAACTCAACAGAGGCATCTGATGAGGTGGAAGCAGAAACTCCAGCACCTGGCAATCACATTTAGGTGGAAAAGATATTTTGTTAACATTTATTATTATCATTGTTGATTGCTTTAATTGCTCTAAATCAAATTTGTGCAGATAGAAAAAAATATTAAGTTGCATTTCCTTCACAGGACGTAGCAATCAACCCCAGCATTTTCGCTGTTCGTGATTCCTGGGCAAATTTTACGTTCAGTAGTTTGCAATTGCTTTCTGAACGACCGGCTCCTATATCTTTTTCGAACAAACCAGCACCGCCGTGTTTCCAACCTGGGTATACGGGCTCACAAACCTCGTTCACAAGCCCTTAGCCACAGAGAGGGAACATGGAATTAATGTTGTGCCTTTGCATATTTTGCATCTTGATATACACAAATGCAGTCTGTGTAGTATGCTAATACAGTTTTATTGCAGGAGAGTATGCCTCAGTAGTCCTGGGTGTGTTCAGACTTTATTTGAAAATGTTCAGATGTATCGTGGAGATAGCAAAATTGTTATAGATAACTGATTGCTGTTCGCTTCTACTGCTTTATAAGTCTAGAACTGTTATTATTTATAACAATTACATCCAATTCAGAATGTTGAAGAACAAGGGTAAAAAATTTACAATGTAGAATACGCCAAATGAGCACAGGAGTGGTGCCATGGACTTGGCGTGGAGCAAAGTACCACTCAGTGCAGGTGCCCTAGAGTCTTGCACATTTCAGTGACAGACGTGAAGATCGAGTGGATTGTGAACCACTCTGCCGGAAGTAACTTGAGCGATGGTCAAGCACGGACTACAGGTCCGTGAGAGATCATTCACATCTGGACCGCGTTCGAGGTCGGACGGAGAATGGCACATGGCAGAAGTCCATCTAGCCGCCTACGTTTGTACAGATGGAGTGTTTGTGAATTTGTGAACGAATGTCGACGTCAGTGATTGTTCGAGCGACAGATATACAAGATAGAGATCGAGTACAAGTATTGTTATTTTAGTGACATAATGTGACATGTGTTTTAAAGGAAAGATATAATACATCGTGTGAAAACTGATGCAGTTGTCGCGTTGTGAAGAAGTCATTGTTAACGTGGCGTTGACTGGTATGTATATAGATGTGGTGATTTAGAGAAGGTAGAAAGAGTATTACTACCAATCAACTCCAGGGCAAATAAGAACAACAATAGAACATGAATAATACATATGCCCTATCTACCTGGAGTCAGTAGAGACTTATGTCAACAGTTACAGGTACCCTAATTCGTTAGCAGCTGAGTAACATCATCTCATCCATCGGCAACACAGAATAGCTCAGTGGCAGTAGAATCGCCAGTCGTAATCCATCCAGCAATAACTCTTTGCCGACTCAATTGTGACCCATTTCGCTCTATGGCAATACAGGACGCTCATGTTAGCACCTCACACATGTCAACAGCGCTCATGCCATCCGAAAGCATATCCCGCTCATCGCAACAGGCATCAGCAGGAGAGGCAATAAAGCAATAATACAAAACTGACTCGTGGAAGATAACCACGTTTAGGTGAATGATATAAAGGAATGTGTGAAAGTAGAATCAACACTGTTGAGTACACCACAGTTGAATGTGAGGAGTTTATCATGCATCTGATTGCACATTGTGGGTCCATTTTTCAACACAAAGGTCTTAAATAAAATATGCATCTAAATGTGAGATAACGCGCCAGAATAATATTTGTAAATACCATACATAACACCTGGTTGTCTGCCAGTTTACACATGGCAGAACATGTCACTGATAAATTGTTGGCATGTGGTGATGTTAATAAAATTTTCTTGAAGTAGATCACATCTAGCATTGATACTTATGTACATTGATTGGTCTGGAACCAGCTAGACTGCATGTTTTGCTTCATAGGCAGCCGACAACCACAATACAATTTCACTCAATGTTGTGAGTGTGAAAGAGAACACATGGTGTGTGGAAGGACATCTTAAGTTAATTTTTTTATTGTTCATATTTTATGCATACTATGTAAATATATTTTTTTAACTTGATGTTGAAACGCATTGCACACCGATTCGACATGCAAACGCCCTGTTAAACATACTACACAAATTCCATACACGCAGCACGCCTGTTAAAATACTAACAATACACATGCAGAAGGTTTAACACTCAATTTAAAAAAAAGTAGTATTAGCAAATCCTGCCTTTGGTCTATCCAAAGCCCTCCTTGACCATCACTAACCCCATTTCGATGTGAATTTTGATGGCCCTCCTCTGGGGGAACAGGCTAATATCCGGGGTAGGGGCCCATTCCCTCGCGCCCATCACATCGGCCTACCCCGTACACACACACAGACACACACTAGGGACTAGAACCCGGATGCCTGGCGCCTATTTCGTCTTCTTCTTCTTCAGCGTTCCGAGCCATTGAGGTTCTTTGCTGCAGATACAATCCTTCTCCATTCGTCTCTCTGGTTGACCTTCTCTTGCCAGTCGTTGATTCCAAGTGCTTGTAGGTCTGTATATATATTATCTCTCCACCGTCTTCTTGGTCTACCTCGGGGTCTACGGTCATTTATTTCCTGAGTGTAAGCGAGTTTTGTTTCCCTATTATCTTCCATTCTTTCCATATGCCTCAGCCATTGTAGTCTAATAGCCTTCACGATACCAGTGATTAGCGGGGACTTAAACAGATCATAAATGTCTTTGTTACTTCTTCTTTTCCACTCTTCACTTTGTGTATCCCTAATGGGTCCAAAGATGCGTCTTAAAACTTTGTTCTCAAAGGTTTGTAGCAAGGCTTCGTCTCCTTTCGTTGTACTCCAGGTTTCAGAGCCATACAGCACAACTGGTCTGATCAGTGTTTTGTATATTGTGATCTTGGTGTTACGAGATAGCGCCTTTGATTTTAGTAGATGTTGTAGTGCATAGTATATCTTATTTCCAGAATTGATTCTAGTGTGTATTTCTTCCCTTATGATGTTGGAGCAGTTGAAGATTGTACCCAGGTATTTGTATGTATGTGGCCAGAGTTTTTAGCCATTCCTTCTCTTGCAATTACCATATATTCTGTCTTATCTTGGTTGATAACCAGCGCCATCTGTTAGGCTTTTTCCTTTAAGTGAGTCAATATTTCCGATGTCTTTTGTTCATTTTCCCCTATAATATCTATATCATCTGGCACATATTTGGTCTACTTAACTATATAAGTATTCCACATGCCCGGGACTTGTCTCGCTGTCTTCATGCGGTCGCGCGACGGACCGGGGAAAGCGGAGGCGGCCGATGGAAGCACCTGTGGGCGGGGCAGTCGGTGGATAGACACACACCATCGACCGGAATTCAACCGGAAGTAATCAGTCGGAAGGACCCAAGAAAATACCCGCCAATTTTTCAAAAATGTGGTCCGACATGGATTAGGTTTTTGACGTCATCACGATGGATCATGACTTTTTATATAGTAAAATACTACGTCATCAGACTGTTCTGGATCCAGATTTCCGCTTCCATTGCCTCCTAGGTTACTACTCTCATAACACAGACAAATTACGATGGGGCCATCACAACACAGACAAAACACGATGGTAGCCATCACAACATCAGACAAAACATGATGGGGCCATCACAACACAGACAAACTGTGATGGCGCCATCATAACACAGACACAACAAGATGGCGCCATCACAACACAGACAAACTGTGATGTGCCGTCACATCACAGACACAAAGCAGAAAATTGCGTAAGAACAATTTTTATATAAATTTCTAAACATTGTATTTTATTATAATTTGTCATTGCTTTCTGATCATCAGACGCCTAATACTATCGAAATCAACGCAAAGCGGACTGCTTCGAATTCACCTGCGGTTTGTTTGGAACCCTCGACTCATAATATTGGAGAATTGAGAAACTGCGCGTCTCGCTCTCCACTCGGCCATACCACCGTTTGGATATCAGGGGCGTACAACGTGTGTGCTTGTGTGAGCAGTTTTCTAGAGAAGCTACAAGGATGAGGATGTGTTTGTGTGGGTAGGTTGTTCATTCTGTGAAATAGATGCTCTAGACCAGGGGTGGGCAAACTACGGCCCGCGGGCCGCATGCGGCCCGGCAACTGATTTTATGCGGCCCGCGAGGGCATTTAGAAATTAATCTGTTTACTTCGTTTTTAAGTTATTTTGTTGAGATTTTACAGAATTTCATGTACCATTATGAATGTTTTAACATTTTTGATAAAATTTCTTTCTAATTATCTATTTTTTAAACAGTCCTTGACCTTCGTAATGTAATGCTTCTTCTTCTTTTGTTCGCCTTAAATATATCTATAACTGCAATGTTGTCTCTTGTATGAATTTAACTGTCCTTTTTAGTTCACTCAGCAGTCCATAGAGTTTATCTTCCACTGTCGTCTCTCTAGGCCAGAAGGTTTGCCTAGACATGTTGTAATTTGGGCAGTCTTTGAGTATGTGCTCTGCTGTCTGCGACGCCAATCCACATGTGCACATGGCTGATTCACCAATCTTGAATTTTGTATACATGTGGTTGCGTAATCTATTGTGTCCTGTTCTGAGGCTCAGAATAATGACTTGTTCTGGTCTGTCCATAACGTGGTAGTCATCTTGAGCAGGTTTTGGTGGCTTTCTGACTGATTTGATCATTCTTTTCCTTTAGTGGTATGTAACGGGCTCATCAGGCTGTTCTTCTTTTGCTCCTTCCTTAGCCAATCGATCAGTTCTGTCGCTTCCGGGTACTCCACAGTGGGATGGTATCAACTGTATGGTGACCTTATGCTGACTGCTAAGTTCAGAACGTAGTGTCCTTAGTACTGGCAATTTCCCAGACATCATTTCGTTTTCGTTGAGGTGAGTTTCTTGCAAGCAACATACGCTTACCTTTTCTTGGTCCAAGATGTTTTCTAGTTCTATTTTTTGTTGTTGCTGACTCCCTCCGCATTCCAGTGCATTAGTTTTAGTCTTTGTTTGGTATGGCCAGACGCTCTATTATCAGGTCCCCTGGCTCCACAGGATATCTGAGAAGGACCTCCAGTAGTTGTGGTTGGACCCTTTCGAGGACATAGGGCCCGGAACTGCACCTGCCTGGGGGTCCAAAGCATGACGAGCACCATGACATTTAGCAGTAGTCGACATATTTCATTACGCGTGATTGCGTGGCATCCTGATTTTTGTGGTGCGCCTCCTGGCTGGTTGCCTCCGTCTTCAGCACCTTTCCTTTGCTAGAGCAGACTGTGGTCTTACTCGAGTTTAGGTGTGAATGCACGCACACACGTGTCTGCGCATGCATGTACGTGCATACACATCAAGAGCGTTCTGGTTATTTCTCGGCGCCAGTGACTCGCCGCCGCCCCTTCTCCTGTTAGTTAAAATATTTCCGCCACAGGAAGGCCAGGAGTTGGACTTTTGCTGCATAGGTGATGAATGCACGAGTCATTGGGGTATTTATGCAAGGTTGGGCGCTCACCCCAACCCCGCCCCCGGCTACATACAGCAACATTTGGTTTTCTGTTGCTCGCTACGACCGCTTTCAGCTGAACAGTTCTATTCCGCTGGTATGTTGAGCTGAGGCATTAGTGTCTCAATCCCAGCAACTCTACAGTAAGAAGATAGTCGTGGAGAACTGAGAAACTATGGATGTTGTTGATTGTTCATATGATAGCAGAAAGCAGATGTTGATCTGTACACTGCCTCCAGGAGAGATCTGCAGTCGGTGAAAGGCACAATCTTCTTTGGTGGTTTTTTACCTGCTGTTGTAAAGGTTCCTAAAGCGTACACGAGTGCCCTAGATTCTGCTTTACAACAAGATCATGTCTTCTCAGAAAACCCATCCCGATTATCTTTCCTATGTTATACGATAGGAAGGTCGCAGCTCCTCCATCCCTGGTTATTCCTATTGTGTTATACCATATGAGGGTTACAGCCCCTCCATCCCTGATTATTCCCTCTGTGTTATACCATATGAGGGTCACAGCTCCTCCATCCCTGATTATTCCCTCTTCTCATACTCTGCTTCCCCATCACCCACCCCACGCCCAGCCGCTGTCGTCTGTCTGTATGTCTCTCTGTCTCTCTATCTGTATGTCTGTATATCTGCCAAAATGTCTGTCTGTCTATCTGTCTGTCTGTGTGTGTCTATCCGTCGACCCGTCCATTCACCCATCCACCCACCCACCCACCTCTCTGTATGTCTGTCAATAATCTTCTACAACAAATCAAAGACATCGTAAATCCGTATATACAATCACAACCTTTTTGAACGCTATCGCAGTGCAGTCTAAATATCCCCTCCCATAAAAATATAATTATCTCAAAGGACAACTGCTATATTAAACATTCTCCTAAATGTGGTACTATACACCAGCTTGAGCTAATTATAATTATGTCAAAGTTTAGTTTTAGTGAGTCGTGTATTGTTGATTTTTGCACATTTTCTATGAGTTTATAATGTATGTTGTATAATGTTATATATATATATATATATATATATATATATATATATATATATATATATATATATATATATATATAATATATATATATATATATATATATATATATAATGTTATAATGTAAGAAGGTCGTCGTCATCGTTGTTGTTTTTGTTGTTGGTGTCTAACATTTGCTTCATAAGTGATGTGTCAATGAAAAATGTATGAGAGCAGTGGAATAAAACGGGCAGAATTTCAGACGGGCCTGCGTGCCCAATTCGTAACTCTTTGAAGCTCGTTCGGTCGGTTGGTCGATCGTTAGTTCGTTCATTCGTTTGTTCTTTCGGTCGGTTGGTCTGTCTGTCTGTCTGTTTGTCTGTCTGTCTGTCTGCCTGCCTGCCTGTCAGTCTGTTTGTGTGTCTATAAGCACTACCTATTTCTTGTTAAGGCAGCTTTGTTGAATCAGTGGTTCCCAAACACGTCCGGGCTGCCGCTACAACCTACTCGTGTGACACACGTCGAGAGTAGCTATCCTACACACACGAAACTTACTGACAAACACAAAATTTAGTGAACGCCTAAAAAACATCCTACAAACATGAAACTTACTGACTACCCAAAAAACATCCTACAAATATTAAACTTACTGGCCACCGAACAAACATCCTTCAAACATGAAATTCACAGACCACCTAACAAACATTCTACAAACATGAAACTTACTGACCACCCAACAAACATCCTATAAACATGAAACTTACTGGCCAGCCAACAAACATCCTACAAACATGAAATTTACTGTCCACCCAACAAACATCCTACAAACACAAAATTTACTGACCACCCAATAAACATCCTACAAACATGAAACTCACTGACCACCCAACAAACGTGAAGCTTACAAACATGAATCTTTCTGACCATTCAAAATAACATAAAACTTACTGTGACGTCCTTCCAAACATACAACTCACTTTCAATCCCACAAACATGAAACTTACTGACCACCCAAGAAACATGAAACTTACTTACCACTCTACAACCATGAAACTTATTGATCACCCAAACAACATGAAACTTACTGACCACCCAAGAAACATGAAACTTACTGACCACTCAACAAAATTAAATCTTAATGACCACACAAGTATGAATCTTTCTAGCCACCCACCAAAACACCCTAGGCATACAACATGACAAGATCAGAACCGCTGACTCCCATGCTCTCTAATGACCCGCTACTATTTATGACGCCTAACAAAGGGAAAACGCATATACTAGTTTCATTTCAAATGACGCCTACTGAGATTCACTTTTCCCTGTCGTTAAACAGCATAAGTCCTGCAGACAGCCATTACGTGTACCGAAAACCGTGGCTTTGCATGCAAATACGTGCACACTGTCGGGTGACGCACTTATAGTGAAACGTACTAGAGGCGGGGTGTTTCAAATAACTGTTATACTTCATTTACTTGTTGTTGTTGTTGTTGTTGTTGTTGTTGTTGTTGCTGCTGCTGCTGCCTCTGCTGTTGTTGTTGTTGTTGTTGTCGTCGTCGTTGTCGTCGTCGTCGTCGTCGTCGCTGCTGCTGCTGATGCTGTTGTTGTTGTTGTTGTTGTTGTTGTTGTTGTTGTTGTTGTGATTAGGTTAAGATTAAGGGATAAGACAGCTGACTGGTTGTTTAGTTAGGTGGGTGTATTGTCAGTCAGGAATTCATTTAGTCAGTCACTCAGTTAATAGTTTATTCATCAATTTTATTAGAATGTCAGATTGTGTATCATCCATTAGTTAGACAGTAAATCAGTCAATTAGTTTGCCAGTAAGTAACTTGGTTAGTTAGTATATTAAATAGTTAATTAGTTGTTTTTTATTTCTTACGTCGGTCTGTCGATCAGTCTGTTGGTTAATAAATTAGTCAGTCGGTCATTTTTACAAGTGCATCAGTCACTTAGTTAGTTAGTTAGTTAGTTAGTTAGTTAGTTAGTTAGTTCGTTAGTTAGTTAGCTAGCTAGTTAGTTATTCAGTCAGTCAGTCAGTCAGTTAGTTAGTTAGTTAGTTAGTTAGTTAGTTAGTTAGTTAGTTAGTTAGTTAGTTTATTGTTACATAGGATGGTTAGTCGGTCGGTCGGTGAGTCGATCGGTCGGTTGGTTGGTGGATCTGTTGATTGGCAGGCTGGTCACTAGGTCTATCAGTTAATTAAATAATACTTGTGCCATTTAGTGTGTGAGTAAATTGCTCAATCTACCAGCAATTCGTTAATTAGTCAGTTTGTCAGACGAGTAGTCACTAATTGAATAAATTAATCAGTTAGTCACTCAATCAATGATTCACTAAATCAATCAATCACCAATCTATGTAGTCTATTTCTCAATAAATCGATTAGTCAATTAGTGAGTCACTCAGTTGGACATCCAGTTAGTCAGTCATTTAATTACTTAATCATTTCATCAGACAGCTAACCAAGTGATAGTAAGATATTTAGTCATTCAGTTAGCCAGTTAGTTATGTTATCGTTTGGTTGGTTGGTTGGTTGGTGAGTTGGTTGGTTGGTTGGTTGGTTGGTTGGTTGGTTGGTTGGTAAGCTGACTGTTTGGCTGGCTGATATTTGCTCGTCATTCGACCTGAACTAGCTGAGAATATTCTCGATACAGCCCACTGCATCCTACCCCAGCTGTAAACAAACGCTGAATAGATTACAGTTCTGCTATCGCTACGTGTTCCTATTAATGTCATATAACTTATCGCGTGACGTCAGCTGCAGGGGCGTGCCCTCGTCAGAGGAAACATGGGGGTGAAATCCTACCAATGATTCACTGTAAGTATACGCAAGCCGCTTAGATAGACTAAGAGATGAGTTGATAAGCAGATGACTTGAAAATGTAAAAATTCAAAGAATATAAGAAATACGCGAAAGATATAACTGGTAATAGATGTGTAATTGTGTGTGTGTGTGTGTGTGTGCGCGCGCGCGCGCGCGCGGGCGCGCGTATATGTGTATATGTGTGTCATCTACTGCCTATACTACCTTGCCGTGTAGGACAAGGGGATCTTGAGCCTAAGAGATTAAGTCCGCCTGGTTAGTGCAGTCGCCGCGAATTTTGCAGGTTTTCTTATCCTAACTTGATTCAGTGCCAGGCAAAAGGTAAGTTTGGACCAAATATGGTACACAATCAAATGAACAAGTATTATCATGCATAATATGTCCGTTTACTGAGCACTGAAATTGTGGAAGATACAACGAAAGAAAATAAATAATACGATTATCTTAGTATGGCGATGTATCGTTCTTCTGTCCGAATGGGAGGTCACATTTTGGCACTGAATCAGTTAAAGGTAATTTATCAAGTAAAATAATAAAGGTCCCTGTACAAAGCCTAATTCCTTGGACTGCCAAAGTAACTAACAACGAATGCCTCAAAGAGGCTAACGAAACTAGAACATTATATACAACAATAAGAAAGAGACAAACAGCTTTTTTTTTGGTCATGTGATGAGAAGAGAGGCACTGGAGACCATCGTGACAACTGGAAAGACCGAGGGGACGAGATGCAGAGGCAGACCACGAGGAATGATGCTGGATGAATTGCGACGGTGTTACGGAGGAATATCAACGGCAGAGTTGATCCAGAAAACCAAAGACGGAGATCTGTGGATTGCCATGAACGCCTACGCCAGCCAGCACGGCACTTGATGATGATGTGAAAAAAACCTGGGTGGCAGTGTACACATGGTGCTGGACCCATGTCTGTACAGACCAGGCGGCACTCGGCGGCTGACGTCCGGATCTCGCCGGCCGCCTTTACTTCAGAAAACATTTCCTGGTACTCATTTTAGGCTGGTTTAACACGGGAGCTTTGGTCAATTTTTTAAAAATCGTGCAGTACAAACTGGCTTACTCTTGCTGTACAAACTGGCTTACTCTTGCTGTACAAACTGGCTTACTCTTGCTGTACAAACTGGCTTACTCTTGCTGTACTCTTGCTGCACAAACTGGCTTACCCTTGCTGTACAAATTGACTTACCATTGCTGTACAAGATGGCTTACCCTTGCTATACAAACTGACTTACCATTGCTGTACAAACTGGCTTACTCTTGCTGTACAAATTGGCTCACCCTTATTGCACAAGCTCGCTTTCCCTTGTTATCATCTTTCAGTGTACAAAGTCGCATACTCTTGCTATCACTTTCACTGTACAAGCTCGCATACCCTTGCTATCACCTGTCACTGTATAAATTTGCATACCTTTGCTATCATCTCTCACTGTATAAACTTGCATTCCTTTGTTATAACCTCTCACTGTATAAATTTGCATACCTGTGTTATAACCTCTCACTATATAAACTAGCATACCTTTGTTTTAACCACTCACTGTATAAACTAGCATACCTTTGTTATAACCTCTCACTGTATAAACTTGCATACCTTTGTTATAACCTCTCACTGTATAAACTTGCATATCTTTGTTATAACCTCTCACTGTATAAACTTGCATACCTTTGTTATAACCTCTCACTGTATAAACTTGCATACTGTCATGGTCTTATATGACATGTGTAAGGAAGAATGTAAGTGCCGGTATATAAGCGAGAGTCAGTGTAAGCATGGCTGAGGTAAAGGGCAGTAAGAGACACCACGGCTTGGCTAGTGGACGGTCAGGCAAGAAGCCCGTGAACCGAGCCACGTGATGTGGGAAGGTCAACGAGGAGAGAGGCAGTGTGTGGAAGGCAGCGAATAGAGACGGACGTGTGGAGATCTAGAGAACGCTAGAACGATAGAACGATAGTGGTTGTGACGGATAGATGGAGATGAACGTTGTGTAGTGATATTCGAGGAATGTACTAACTGTGATATGTGCGGGATGATGTGAAGTTGTGATTGTGAATGATCATGCGGGCGACAGTGTAAAGATCGCCATTGTGAGCTAGCGCGTGGCTGTTGGTGGTGAACGATTGTTTGAGCGTGAAGTGCGACTATGTTGTCAGCCTGTAATATATATTGTAATAAATGATTGTTCAGGAGATAGCTCCTGCCAGTTTTCCGATTGCATTCATGTGTTATTAGTAGATGTGTCGTAGATGTTGTAATTTGCCTGTCCAAGTCCAGCGAGCTAGACAGAGCTACTAATTAGGACTCTGACAGGTATAATGGTGTCAGAAGTACACATGAACCACAGTCCCATGTAAATGGCATAAAAGAACGCTACTTTTGAAAAGAAGAAGATTAAGTCATAATTTTGTATAAATTGGAGATTTGTTAACAGAGTCAGAACGAAAATAACATCATTTCTTTCCACAGCAGGTTTCAATTCTACAAAGCGACCGACGTAACCAGACCAGGTCAGCGGTAACCATCACGAGAATCACGTTCCTGTACATCAAGCGTTCGAGTAGTCAGCAGAGAAAGATAAGTTGATTAATTTTGATTGCTAAGTACCCAAATCTGCATTCTTTGATTTTCTTGTGTAAACATCATCATTGGTAAAGGTAAATATTAATTAACAGAAAATGAGTTCAGATGATGAACACCTCCAAGATCTATCATACTTCTGGGGCACAAAACATTACAGAAGGTTTGTGAGGCTTTCGATAGCACACGGCACAAGACAAAGCAAACTGTAATATGAAATCATGACCTAATACGAGTGTGGACACAGAATTTCGAAAAGAAAATGCAAGACTACAAAATCCCAAAAGATATTGGTAATCATGGTACACACATACGTACCAATAAAAGTAAAAAACTACATGAGCTCATACCAGATATGTCAAGTAAAGACTATGAATATTATAAGACAAACATATTAAAACACTATCCAACCTCTTGTGAGACTCTAAACGTAGAAATACAAAATGTGAAACCAGCCACAGACAAGTCATTCACCCAGTATATAAGTGAATTAGAAGAATCTTTCAGAAAACTAATAATTGGTAATTAAACATTCAGACAACAATCAAGGAGTAATAAATTTCTTGCTAATAGAAAAACTAAAAGCAACACTACCAGCCGAATGCGGAAAATATTTAGAAGAACACAAAACAGAACCTATCAAAAACTTACTAGAAAAATGCCGCGAATACTACAACCAAAGTATAAACCTGGTTAAGAACACTCAACAGAAAAGTACTGTGAAAGCAACGGCATCTGCAGCCACAGATTGTCAAAACAAACCACAGAAAACAAAACCAGTACTGTGCAAACATTGTAGCACTCCACATACAGAAAATGGAATATGCGATAAGAATCCCACTTATCAAGAATACCTAAATACTATAATAGCACAAAAACTGGGGAAGGTAAATCAAAGGAAATATAGAACAAAATGTCATTTTTGCCTTGCTTATGGCCATAGACGTTTTGAATGTGAAGGTGTAAAAAGAATACAGATAGCAAAAGCAAATGCAGCCATAAACATTACAACAGACAGTTCAGCAAAGAACTTAGAAAAAGTGAACATCACAGAGATGAAAACAAGACCAAACACTGCAAATTCAGAACAAACTGAGTTTTACCCATCAGACTTTGTACCATATTTCAATAATGTTGTTAACATCACTCAGCCTCATTCCTTATGTAAAGAGGTCAATACTCAACAAGAAGGTGAGGAAATGAACAAAACCTCAAGACTGTCGTTAGGAAAACTAACATTCCATGAAGGTTACATCAATGACACAGTATGCACATGTGTACGCGACACAGGGTCCTGTCTTATCGGTCTTCGAAGACCCTAGCTGATCCTAAAGACTACCTAGATGAGTACATCTATTGCAGAACTGTTTCAGGGACATTAGAGAAATATCCTATGGCATGGGCCAATATAAAATCACCTTTCCTATCAGGCAGAGTAACTTGTGCTTTATTAGACAATCCATGCTGTGATTTATTAATTGGAAATGTATTAAATGTGACAGACTACACAGAGTCCAAAATTCACACAGGACAAAAAGTTAACACCACAACAAGTACTGCCTTAACTACACCACTCATCATACAACAACATGATGAAAAGAACAAAGTACCACACCATACCATCTCAAAACAAGAAAAAACAGAAACTGGTGTGTATCATCACAAGGAAAAAGGTGCAGAAAACAAGCATTTCACAAGGGCAAGGAAAGATCACAAATCATTATGTGACATACTATACCTCCTGTACTCCCTGTTAACTACACACATAACCAAGTGCACACAGTGGATGGTTATACTTGCACTACTCATTGTAAATACAAAACAAATGTCTTCACAGACAGTTTTATTTCCACATTATCATGACGCAACACAGATGATATTACTCATGACAAACCAGCAAACTTTGTTACTTATATCATTACTGTTGAACCAAAGTTTGGTGTTACCACTGCTAAACACTATGTCAAATCAACTCAGACACATACTTATGCTGAACAATGTAAATCATCAGTCGGTGGAATTACTGACAAAAATCAGCAACAAATTACCCTACATATTTTGGAAAATATACACAAATTGCAGAAAAGCATACAAACATGCACGATTACATTTCAAAACTATACATGGTGTATTATTATTGTTTGAACTATTGAATGTATACACACATGTACGAGTGCAGGTTTGGAGATAGCACTCAAAATGATCTCAACATGAAATTTGAAAATCCCCACCCTTCGGAAAATTTTAACCGTAACCCACTTTATATCCTTAGATTGAGTAACTCCAGAGTTGCCTTGTCTGCTGTACGACTCCAGCGCTATGATACTAGCACACTTCATTGTATAGACCAACATGAAAGGTCCTTCAACGTGAAACGTGTCACCGGCAGAACAGTAAGACTCAACATGTGATTTCAGGTATCAAACAGTAAGATATACCCATATTGACTTTGTTTTCAAACGAGTATCTACAGAATCTACCTTTTGAAATCGACGAACAACGACGACAGCTTCACAAGTACAGACATTCATTTCCGATGATCAGTTTAATGAACCAGATGCCAACCTACAAACTATGGCAAAGACAGTCACAGACAGACGCACCATGGCCACACTCAAAATTAAGGCCACTGAACTTAATTAATTCGTGTTTTATACGTGTGAATTCCAGCAATTTTACAGAACAGACTTACAAATTGTCCAAACTTTGTGAACAGTCTTAAGCACTATACAGAAGGAAAGACAATATCATGATATACAGAAGACGTCAATAATCGTATGAGAAAGAAGACATGCCAAACATTCCAGCACGGAAACGAACATTGAACACTGTTAATGTAATTCCGTGTGCATAACTTTCACAGGACAAGAACAGTATCCTATGTGTGCATAAGGGCATCGACGATGTATATTTTATTGTATATGTATTAACTGTATGACATCCAATGTCTAATTTTATTATTATAATACTTTGTATTGTTATAATGTGATATGTACATATGAGCGTAAGTATAGTGGCGAATAGAATAAGTTGTAATGCTGAGAATCAACGCCTGGCAATCCCAATGCGCGAATGTTACCAAACTTGCCTTCGCGTATGCTGGATAGCCCGACGAATGACGCTTAGCAATAGTGATATAGAATTAACATCAGAATATGGTAACAAGACGGAACATACCAACAGGGTGATGCTAACCAAAGAGATTGATAACAAATCTCCATAACAGTAAACGAGGTGTGCTCACAAAGGGAAACAACTCACGGTCCGACATAAGATGAGGTAAGGGGGACTATGACATACATGAAGTATATTCGAACCATGACCACAACATTGACATAGCGTGCTCATAAAGAATCGACTAGTGTGCATTAAATAGAGACGAGGGGAACCACGTCTGAATAGAGAGAAAATTTAAGAATGCTGTAAGAGGAAGTTGTAGCCTTATTTGAGGCGTAAACCAATGGAGAATCCTTAAACCAGCATAGCTACAATAACTATGAGATGAGAATGCACAGACAATCGATTGAGAAATATGAACAGAATGTAATGTCACGGAGTGGTGGTTGAATAATATAACGAGGTATGACAAGTAGACCCAACCAGAACATTTGTCAGACCACGACAAAACCTTGAGAGAAACCTCAATACTGAAAAAGAGAGAACAATGTTTGAAGTTAATCTCGGAAAAGATCAGAGCAAAAAGGGACGCAAGCGTATACTTATGATCATATAATCCCCTGACAAGGTTAGAAAGATGTACCAAGAGTAACAACAACAGAATGTGTCACATTTCCAAGAGTAAGTGCCACATTGGTTGTGCGGGGGGAGAATGTCATGGTCTTATATGACATGTGTAAGGAAGAATGTAAGTGCCGGTATGTAAGCGAGAGTCAGTGTAAGCATGACTGAGGTAAAGGGCAGTAAGAGACACCACGGCTTGGCTAGTGGACGGTCAGGCAAGAAGCCCGTGAACCGAGCCACGTGATGTGGGAAGGTCAACGAGGAGAGAGGCAGTGTGTGTGAGGCAGCGAATAGAGACGGACGTGTGGAGATCTAGAGAACGCTAGAACGATAGAACGATAGTGGTTGTGACGGATAGATGGAGATGAACGTTGTGTAGTGATATTCGAGGAATGTACTAACTGTGATATGTGCGGGATGATGTGAAGTTGTGATTGTGAATGATCATGCGGGCGACAGTGTAAAGATCGCCATTGTGAGCTAGCGCGTGGCTGTTGGTGGTGAACGATTGTTTGAGCGTGAAGTGCGACTATGTTGTCAGCCTGTAATATATATTGTAATAAATGATTGTTCAGGAGATAGCTCCTGCCAGTTTTCCGATTGCATTCATGTGTTATTAGTAGATGTGTCGTGGATGTTGTAATTTGCCTGTCCAAGTCCAGTGAGCTAGACAGAGCTACTAAATAGGACTCTGACACATACCTTTGTTATAACCTCTCACTGTATAAACTTGCATACCTTTGTTATAACCTCTCACTGTATAAACTTGCATACCTTTGTTATAACCTCTCACTGTATAAACTTGCATACCTTTGTTATAACCTCTCACTGTATAAACTTGCATACCTTTGTTATAACCTCTCACTGTATAAACTTGCATACCTTTGTTATAACCTTTCTCTGTATAAACTTGCATACACTTGTTGTTACTCACTCAACAAACTCGCATACCTTTGTTCCCAGTTCTCACTGTACAATATCGATGTTTAATTTTCTTGTTTACCTCCTGTTAACAACAAATGCCTTCTCGGAGTTAAGAATCCAAGTACAAAGATTCAACACTGACTATGCTGTCAACTAAACCGGTCGTGCCTCCTGGCAAGTCGCCATAGGTTAACTTGAAAATCGACAAAGCACAGAATTAATTTTAGCAAAAACATGACAGTATCTCTGGCATTTGACATGAAAGGTCGTTTCACGAAATTTGCCACATTGACACCGATATCGAATGGAAAATGGGAAGGGTGCGAAAATTTCAACAAAATGTGGGATTGGGTGGGGGGAAAAAACCTTATTTTCTGGGAAATTATTTATGGGAACCAAAGTTGCTGTAACACCGTGTATATGTCATCAGACAATTTGTATGCGACTTTAGGAGTACATTTATGAGGATAAGTTAGTAAGTAAGTCACAAACGGCTGTAGAAAAATAACTAACTATGATAACAACTTGAAACCAGTTTATTTTTATACATACATTGTCCCTTTATTTCTCAACATAATTTCCACCAACACTGCGCATTGATGCACTTATCCCATCGTTTTATCAGTCCTCTCAAACCCGTTGCATAGAACTGTGTGCCCTGTTTTCTAAACCACGTTTTCACTTCACATTCAACTTCGGCGTCATTCGCGAAATGTCTCCCGCCAAGGTGGGTTTTCAGTGGACAACCCCCAGCGATTTCTCGTAAAGTGGTGCATAGTTGAGTAGAAAAAGTTACGAGGGCGAGTCAATAAGTAAGTCGCACAGTTCTGTGGGATGGCAGGTCAATGAAAACACACACGCAGATTTATGCAGCCGGGATAAGTGCATCAATGTTGGTGGAAATTATGTTGAGCAATAAAGAGACAATGTATGTATAAAAATAAACTGGTTTCAAGTTGTTATCATAGTTAGTTATTTTTCTTCAGCCGTTTGTGACTTACTTATTAAATTACCCTCGTATGTTGTTGCACGGCGGTCGTGCAGTCCATCCATCCATCATGTGCTATGCCGGTAAGCGTGGGCGGTCATGTTTTGCCATCTCACTCGATCACCAGAGTCGTGGATCAGCTCCGTGTTTCTGTCTCGACCATGCCACGAGGCCAAGCCATCCAGGTATTTGCTTCTAGGTCTTCCTCTTGGTCTGTTACCTTCGATCTTGCCAGTTGTCACCATGTTCTCCAATTCATTTCTTCTCATAACATGCCCAAAAATTTTGACTGTCTGCGTCTAATGTCTCTAATCAGTTTACGATCTTCGTTTGTTTCTTGAAGGACCTGTTCATTTGTCTTTCTGGCTGTCCATGGTATTCTTTGCATTTTCCTCAGGAACCACATTTCTACAGCCATCAGATGTTTTTCAGCTTGACTGCCCATTGTCCAAGCTTCACATCCATATAAAAGTACAGGTTCTATGTAGCACCTCAACACTCCTTTTCTCGTTTCAATTGACATCTTTTTATTGGTCAGTATGTTTTTCATCTTGCTAAAGGCTACCTTAGACATGGCGATTCTTGTTCTAATCTCTTCAAGGCATCTCCCATCAGGTGTTATTACTGTTCCGAGATAATTGTACCTATTCACTTGTTGAAGAATATTCCCATTTACTTGTATATTACACTAGCTGACCCGGCCCGGCTTCGCCCAGGCCCTGGAGGGGATCTATCTATCTATCAGTCTGTCTGTCTGCTTGTTTGTCTGTCTGTCTGTCTGGCTGACCCGGCCCGGCTTCACCCAGTCCCTGGTGGGGAGCATCTCATTTAATTAATATAAGTAGTCATATAAGCTCTCCCGTTCCCGACTATCTGTCTGTCTGTCTGTCTGTCTGTCTGTCTGTCTGTCTGTCTGTCTGTCTGACCCTGCCCGGCATCGCCTGGCTCCTGGTGTGGAGCATCTCATTTAATTCATATAAGTAGTCATATAAGCTCCCGTTCCCTTTACCGACTGTCTGTCTGTCTGTCTGTCTGTCTGTCTGTCTGTCTGTCTGTCTGTCTGTCTGTCCCGGCCCGGCTTCACCCAGTCCCTGGTGGGGAGCATGTCATTTAATTCATTCATATAAGTAGTCAAATAAGCTTCCGTTCCCGACTATCTGTCTATCTATCTGACCCGGCGTGGTTTCGCCCAGCTCCTGGCGCACAGTAACTTAAAAGAATGTCCTTCCACACACCATTCATTATTTTTAATGAAAACTGTTTTTAATCACCGACATGACAGTTGATAAGTTTTGTAAGCAGAAAAAGATGGGTTAAAATGTTATGCATAATGCATTATTTTTATGCAACTTTAAAAATACCTTAAATATTATCATTATTTAATATAACTCATATGCCTAAAAATAACTATAGACAAAGAGTTTAACAATAGTGCAGGTAAGTCCAACAATATGACTATAAAGTATATAGAAATGTTATTAAAAGTTATGCCCCTTGAAATAACTTTTCTAGAGTGAAGTGCCCCTGCTATATAGACATTATATAATGAAAATGGAAAAGTAAATGTTATTAAATAAGTCGAAGATGTTACATTAAGAAATTATTATAGTCGGTTGCACAGGAATGAAAGGAAGACGTGTAGAAAATTTCATCTCAATCGGATGTACCGTTATCGAACGCATCCAAATCCACAAACAAACAAACATACACTCTGTTTTATAGATACAGATTGTGGTATTTCGTTCTTCCTAGTGACGACCATAATCTGTATCTTTTTACAATAATTCTAACCCTCGTTGTTCACTGTGTGTAACAACTGCATCTACTAAATGTTGCAGGTCCTGTTCATTGTCTGCAATCAAGACTGTATCGTCTGCATATCTAATGTTATTGATGCATCGTCACCCAATGTTGATTCCTTCCATATCTTCAATATTTCTGAAAATATTTTCACTGTGCAGGGAAAACAGATCTGGAGACATTACACATCCCTGTCTCACACCTCTCTTAATAGGATGATATTGGCCTACTTTATTATCAACTCTTATGGTCGTGCAGTAAAAGTAGCAATACTATGCTGGTCGCCTTGATTTCTGACACTTACGCGTATTTGACTAGGCTGGGTCGACCCAACAGATTGTTTCAGTCGGAGGTGATGCTACTGTGACACAGTAGGGGATGGAAGCCACACAGCTGTGTTGGTGGAGTTCCACCTCGGACTCAAAAGAAAAGACGGATATCTAAGTTATTTAATTTTATTTTAAGTTGCATATCCTTTACAGGACGTTGCAGTCAACACAACCATTTTACTGCCGTTGTTGATGTCTTGGCAGTTTTACGATCAGTAGTTCGCCATTGCTTTCTGAACGACCGGCCCCCATACCAACATGTTAAAACCAGCGAGATACGATCTACTGCCAAATCGGTCACCGCTGTTTCGAAAGCGGGTAAGCGGGGCGGGGAACGTCCGGCACGCGGGCCGTATAAGGCCCGGGAAATCATTTTGTCTGTCCCAGCCAAGGCACTAGCCGGCGGGACTCGAAGTTCAATCGAATTAGGAGCTTTCTACACAACCATCAATAAATCTAACAGGAATATCATCAAAGCCAGCTAACATCACACGCCTCACCAAGGAGAAGTAGCTCCAGCCATCACATTAGGGGTGAGTTCATGAAATGCGTGACCAAATATGGCAGGCTGATTGTTAAGTTGATAATTTGGTATGTTCAGCTTATGACGTTATAAATACCCAGATGGCCCGTTGTACACAAAAACAATTGATTGCGGATATAAGAGATAATAGATTCATGACCTGAGGTCACCAACTTTATTCCTCTCCAATGTTTCGTTCTCTCATATAACACAAAACCAGGTACAAAATGTCTGTTCCACTTTTCCCATGGGGCAGCGAGGAGCGTTTTGTGTGGTATTCACTGGCGCAGGAAAGGAGCATTATGGGTCGACCCGTTGCATGGAAGATGGAACCGCGACTAACTAACTAACTAATTACCTAACTAACTAACTAACTACTAAGTAACCAACTAACTACCCAACTAAGTAACTAACTACCTAACTAACTAACTAACAAACTAACTAACTACATAACTAAGCAATTAACTAACTACCTAACTAAGTACCTATCTAACTATCTAACTAAGTAACTAACTACCGACCTAACTAAATACCAAACTAACTATCTAACTAAGTAACTAACTAAATTGTACCTAATTAAGTAACTAACTACCTAACTAAGTAACTAACTGCCTAAGTAACGAACTACCTAACTAACTAACAATTAACTACCTAACTAACTACCTAACTAACTAAGTCAATCAATCAATCAATGCCGGAAAGCATGGCACGTTCATGACTCGCAATTTCACTCGATCACCAGAGTCGTGGATATCTAACTAACTAACTAACTAACTAATTATCTAAGTAACTAACTGCCTACCTAACTAACTACCTAACTAACTAACTAACTACCTAACTAACTAACTACCCAACTAACTACCACACTAACTATTTAACTACCTATCTAATTAACTAACTAACTAATTAACTAATTGACTGACTACATACCTAACTAATTAACTACCTAACTAACTAACTAACTAACTACCCAACTACCTACCTAACTAACTAACTACCTAACTAACTACCTAACTACCTAAGTAGCTAACTACCTAACTACTTAACCACCTAAGTAATTAACTATCTAACAACCTAACTAACTACCTAAATAACTAACTACCTAAGTAACTAACTACCTAACTACTTAACTACCTAAGTAATCAACTACCTAACTAACTAACTAACAACTTAACTAACTAACTAATTATCTAACTACTTAACGCCCTAAGTAACTAAGTACCTAACTACCTAACTAACTAATGACCTAACTACCTAACTAACTAACTACCTATCTCCTTTAGTAACTAACTACCTAACTAACTAACTGCCTAACTACCTAAGTAACTAACTACCTAACTAACTAAGTAACTAACTACCTAACTACCTAAGTAACTAACTACCTAACTAACTAACTGCCTAACTACCTAAGTAACTAACTACCTAACTAACTGTCTAACTACCTAAATAACTAACTGCCTAACTAACTAATTAATTAACTAAATAACTAACAAAATGTTTAATTCCCCCCTCCTCTCTCCCAAGCATTGGTTTTGGGTCTGTTAACAATGAAACACATGAGCAGCTGGCTGAGTGGCTAGAACGCCGGGTTTTCCTTCAGGGGCCCAGGGTTGGAAACCCCGGGAAGCTGTGGTGTTTGTTCTTCTGTTGGGGAAAAAAACCCTGCACAGTTCGCGACGACTGCACCAGCCAGGCATCCTTAGTTCCTCAGGCTTAAGACCCCCCGTGTCCTACATCGCAAGGTACTGTAGGCAGTAGGTGGCAGACAGGCAATGAAACACCCAAACCCCGTGGAGGACACTACCAACCTAGGTCTGATCCCAGCCAGTCTGTAAGTGCCATGCTGGATGGCTTGGTTACATCCTAATACGCCTCTCCTCAGTCGTCAGGATCCAATACCGGCCTTACACACCCAGCTGGTTTCTCAGCTCGGAGAGGGGAAGGAGGGCGCTGCAGCATGGCTTCCATGGTAGTTTGGTACCAGGTCGGAAGAAACCTCTCTACACTTAGCCCACTCGATAGATGCAAGATCTGTTCAGGACTCTAACGACGTGAGCTTCAAGGCAACTGGCTTGAGCGTTAGATCTCTCTCTTTCTCTCTCTCTCTCTCTCTCTCTCTCTCTCTCTCTCTCTCTCTCTCTCTCTCTCTCTCTCTCTCTCTCTCTCTCTCTCTCTCTCTCTTCCTGAGAAATCACCAGCCTATTGATTAATAAATTAGTTTGCCGCAGAAAATTGGTCACTTTGTTTCTGATTGGTCGAGGCAGGCGCAGAAATGGAACGATGCAACGACGGAACAATGCCGGTAGTCAGTACTAATGTCAGATAAGTTGCCGTCTTCACAACGAAGAGCGGCTACAAGATTCAAATCTGCACATGCGTTATAAATCTGGGATGGGTTTAGAACAATTATAGGCAGCAATCTGGGATCGGGTTAGAACCAGTATACGCAACAATGTGGGATAGAGTTAGAACCCATAATGGGAAACAATCTGAGGTCGGTTAGAAATAATAATGGGGAACAATCTGGGATTGGGCTAGAATCAATAATGGGGAAGAATCTGGGATCGAGTTAGAACACATAATGAGGAACAATCTGGGATCGAGTTAGAACACATAATGAGGAACAATCTGGGATCGAGTTAGAACACATAATGAGGAACAATCTGGGATCGAGTTAGAACACATAATGAGGAACAATCTGGGATCGGTTTAGAACCCATAACGGGGCATAATCTGGTGTCGGGTTAGAACAATTACATGGGAACAATCTGGGGTCGCGTAAGAACCCATAATGAGGAGCAATCTGTGGTCGGATAAGAACCATCACAGGTGAACCATCTGGGGTCTGGTTAAAACCCATAATGAGGAACAATATGGAATCGGTTTCGAACCCATAGTGGGGAATATGTCTAGGGTCGAGTTAGAACCCATAAGGAGGAACAATCTAGGGTCGGGTTAGAACGAACAAACGAACAATGAACGAACAGACTTTATTTTCAAAGGGTAAGAAATTGGACACGCAGGCCCGCCTTAAATTACGACCTTCCAATCAATCATTTTTCGTTCATCAATAGTGCATGATACATTCACATAGGAAAAAACATTGTCAAATGAGTGCTGTAAGCATAAACAATGCATATTACCACGTTATGAGACACATCCCCACCCACCCACACATCCCCATTCACCACACATCCCCCACATACACATCCGCACCAACCCACACATACACCCAAAACACACACACACACCCAGGCACACATACATGTCCCCACTACATCCCCCACCCACATACATCTCCCACCTAAACACGTCTCTCCACCCACACATACATCAACCCACCCATCCCATAACCTACACCCACACCCACCCACATATCCTCCACCATCCACACAACCCAATCCACCCTGCCAAACACAAATTCCCCAGCCACACACACATTCCCCTGCCAACCCACACATCCCGCACCTACCCATCCACATATCCCGCACCCACCCACACATCCCCCACTTACACACATTCCCACCCACACAATTTTCCTTACCCATCCACCCAAACATCCTGCACCCACCCACACACATGTCCCACTCACCACATTCTCACCCACACAAATATCCCCCACTTACACACATCCCCACCCACACAATCTCCCCCACCGACCCACACATCCCGCACCCACCCACAACATCCTCCATCCAACACTCTCACACCCAGCCACACATTCTCCACCTACCCACACACCTCCCAATCATCCAACCCCCAACCACACATCCCTTAACTACCGACACACAAATCCCCCACCCACACACACACACACATCCCTACACACACTAACACACTCATCTCCCCACGCATACACACATCCCACACACACACACATCCCCCACCCACACATCCCCACCCACACACACATATCTCCACCCACCCACACATCCCCCATTCACCCACACACATCTCCCACCCACACACACCCCGCCAACCATACATACATATCGACCAATCCACACACACTAATCCGTCTTCCACACACACACACATCTCCCACACACACACATACACACATCTCCCACACACACACACACACACACACACACACATATCCACACCCATACACACATCCCCAATCCATGCACATATCCCCCATACCCATCCCCACATCACCTACACACACCCCCACACATCCCTATTCACCCACCCACACCTACACACCCCAACTACCCACCAACACTCACACACCCCACCCATCCAAACACATACACCTACCCACACATCCCAACCCATACACACACATCCTCCCGCCCACATGTCCCTCATCCACACACACATACATCCCCATCCACTCGCACATTTTCTCACCATCCACTCGCACATTTTCTCACCCATCCATCCTCACATCCCCCACACATACGCATCCCTCACCCACACATTCTCCACCCACCCACACATCCCCACCTACACACGCACCCCCCGCTCACACACATCTCCCCAGCCACACACACATCTCCCACCAATGCACATATCCCCCACCCACACACCCATCCCCAACCCATAGACACATAATGGGGAATAATCTGGATTCGGGTTAGAACCATTACAGGGTAACAATCTGGAATCGGGTTAGAACTTATCTTATCTCAAGGGGAACAGTGTTGGATCTGGTTAGAATCAATAATAGTGGAAGAATCTAGGATCAGGTTAGAACCACTAAGGGGAAAACTGGGATTGCATTAGAACCACTAAAGGGAAACGCTTGAGAGAGTGAACCGCCTAAGCGTGCTAACATTTGTGGACACGGAAATCTGCTTGGAGAGACTAGACACTTTTAGGCAGTCTATAGTGCAGCAATGTAGAGTTTTACCTACCACTGACGCCTACTCTACCAGCATGACGTTTGCTCGTTCCCGGCGGGGCTGTTGCCAGCCTGGTTCGGGTAGATGACATGAAATGATCTTCACTCGACGCCTAGAGCTGCAGGTGCTGTAGGATGCCATGTGTTTACCAGCATCAAACAGAGGCCTGTGTGAGTGCACTGTTGGCATAACCGGGGCACGCTGTACGCGTTGACGCTTTCATCGGCGGTTCTCAAGTTGGCATATGTGAGGACCCAACACTTCTGGGACTATTTATTCTACCTCTCAGAGTGGTGCGCTATGGGAGCCGGAGTCGGGTAGTGGATTAGACGCTCGCCTGCCGGCATGGTTGTCGTGGGTTCGATGTGCACTGGGGCTAGTTCGATGAGCACCGGGGCTGGTTCGATGTACATCTGGGCTGGTTCGAATTCATTTTTAAAGTGACCAAGGCTCCCAAGTCGACCTAGTCTAACACTGGTACCATAAAATGGGTAGGAAGTAAAGGCGGTGGATGTGATACTAACCATGTCACCCACTGAGTCAGTGCTTCTCAACCAGTGGGGAATTCTCCCCCCCCCCCCCCAGGGGGGAATTTTATAGTTTCCATGGCGGGGGGGGGGGGGGGTGGAATTAAGATTATTTCAAGATCGCGTTAATACAAGGACCGATTACTTGATATTGTTTATCCCTTCATACTGTACGCTTTTGTATGTCTACCCTTATAAAATTCAATTTATGAAGTAAGTAGACCCACAAATCATGTTTTATGTGGACGTTTACACTTGTTTTAGTATGTGCTATTAAATTTAGCTTCCATTATTACGTATACTGTGTAGGGGCGGGGCGGGATTTTTAGGTAGAAAATATGAAAGGGGGGAATGACGTTCTGAAAATATGGTGAAGGGGGGCACGGGCCAAAGATTTAGGTAGGAAATACGAAAGGGGTGGGGGGGGGGGGGAATGACGTTCTGAAAATATGGTGAAGGGGAACACGGGCCAAAAAAGGTTCAGAACCACTGCACTAAGTGATATATGGTACATACACACATAGGACTAGAGTCATATGTCCAGTGCACCTTAAGGCATGAAAGTAGTACTTCCTTTATGACACCATACTTTACTTTACTTTTACTTTTACTTTACTTTACTTTACTTTACTTTACTTGCTTCACTTCATTATATTTTACTTACTTTACTTTGCCTTACTTCACTTCACTTCACTTTACTTTACTTTACTTTACTTTACTTTACTTGTTCGAGTAGCTTGCTTTACATGCTTACACAATACTTGCATACATACTTGCTTACATACTAGCTTATTTTACTTTACTTACTTACTTTTACTTTACTTTACATGTTCGCATGCTTGAATGCTTACTTGCCTACATACTTGCTTACATACTAACTTACTTTACTTTGCTTAGTTTTACTTTATTTTACATGTTCGCTTGCTTGATTGCTTACTTTCCTACGTACTTGCTTACATACTAACTTACTTTACTTTACTTACTTTTACTTTACTTAACATGTTCGCATGCTTGATTGCTTACTTGCCTACATACTTGCTTGCACACTAACTAACTTTAGTTTACATGTTCGCACGCCTGATTGCTTACTTGCCTTCATACTTGCTTACATAATAACTTACTTTACTTGCACGCTTGCTTACTTAATTAATTACTGTGGCCTCATCAAATGTCACTATAGCTTGGAAAGAACGGTGGTCGAAGGAATGGTACTGGTAGAAGAGGCAGCGGTCTATCAGCACGAAGATGGACGCATGACATGACAGACACCTTGGCCATGAGGGTACATGAAGCAGCAGACATGGCCAGAGATGGAGATGCTTGCGACGCACGGCTATGAGCGTGACGTTCTGTAAAAGATCTGCTACATGCTGATAATGAAACCAGCATCATCATTGAATGCAATTCCCACGTTGAAACTGGACTGTAGTGACTTCCTAATAGAAATGGATTCTACTGAATCCCCAATAGAAATGGATTCTACTGAATCCCCAATAGAAATGGATTCTACTGAATCCCCAATAGAAATGGATTCTACTGAATCCCAAATAGAAATGGATTCTACTGAATCCCCAATAGAAATGGGTTCTGTATGGTTGTGTTGTTTGTCCATCAAGAATGATGATGACCTTCATTTCATCCAGTGGGGTTGAAGGTATGGAGCCGTGGGTTCTAAGATGGCTGATAAGGCCCATTTTGGCTCGAAATGCTCTTTGACAACGTGGGCAAAGAATGCTTGACGTTCATGAAGGAGGATCTCCTGCAGTGGTTTTTCTGTCCAGTCCTTTTCTTCACAGCTCTTGCAGTCCTGGTTGCTTCACAAGTGACTGCACCCATGCATAATTATATATGCCACGAATTTGGCAACAGTCTCCCAAGTGTCATGATGAATTCTAAAAGCTTTTAGTGAGATCTTCAGAGAAGAAATGGGATTAAGTCAATTCCCAATAGACATAGACTGTAAAGAATGTCCGTTGACCCTGTACCACTTCGCGGCAGCCTTCCATTTGATCTAAAGGTGTTAACATAGAAGCAAAGAAAGACAGAGTAAATAATAAAAGAACTACATGTAGCTCTGAGAAATGTGAACATTAATTCAACAATTAAAACGAGAATAACAGAATAATGAACACTAATGTGGAAACAAAGCTGAAAAGAAACACATGCATTAAAATTGTTACATGCTCCAGCAAGAATATGACAAATAACAAAGGAACTTAAAATATACTGCAGTAAATAAGTACTGACGTTACAACTTGTAATATTTCAATTTACTACAAAGAGCACAGACAACTGCGCTGACTAGCAGCAGCATAGTAAAACAGAACATTATTTGTTGCCGTGGAAGAAATATGAGCTACAACAAAGGAAACCACTATTTGAATACGACACATGAAGGGGGAATACAAATTGAGATACGAACCTACTGCCTTTTGATGACACACTCTATGGATACGTCAACTGCTTTCTTTAAATATATTCAGGCTTGACGTCTGTAGCGCAGAAGAAGTAGAAGATTACAGGACCTGCGTGAACAAATACGCCCATGACAATGGAAATGTGTTAAAGATAGACAGATGTAGTGAACTGACAGCAAAGATGAAGTAATATATCACGAGAACAACCAATTTCATGTAGGGAATCAATTCCGCAAAGAACAATGATAAGTGAAGTTACTTATTGAACAACTATAAATACTTATACAGACAGGAGTGAGGATTGATAGCACAATATGAAGATCACAAAGGCGTGATTTTTTAATATACACTATAAATAGAGAAAATATAAGTTAGAAAAACAAAAGACGATATATATATATATATATATATATATATATATATATATATATATATATAATATATATATATATATATATATATATATACTAGCAGACCCGGCCCGGCTTCGCCCAGGCCCTGGTGGGGAGCATCTCATTTAATTCATATAAGTAGTCATATATGCTCCCGTTCCCGTTCCTGTCTGTCTGTCTGTCTGTCTGTCTGTCTGTTTGTCTGTCTGTCTGTTTGTCTGTCTGTCTGTCTGTCTGTCTGTCTATCTGTCTGTATATCTATCTATCTATCTATCTATATCTATCTATCTATCTATCTATCTGATCTGTCTGTCTGTCTGTCTGTCTGTCTGTCTGACCCTGCCCGGCATCGCCTGGCTCCTGGTGTGGAGCATCTCATTTAATTCATATAAGTAGTCATATAAGCTCCCGTTCCCGTTCCCGACTATCTGTCTGTCTGTCTGTCTGTCTATCTATCTATCTATCTGTCTGTCTGTCTGTCTGTCTGTCTATCTGTCTGTCTGTCTGTCTGTCTGTCTGTCTGACCCTGCCCGGCATCGCCTGGATCCTGGTGTGGAGCATCTCATTTAATTCATATGAGTAGTCATATAAGCTCCCGTTCCCGTTCCCGACTATCTGTCTGTCTGTCTGTCTGTCTGTCTGTCTGTCTGTGTGTCTGTCTGTCTGACTGACCCGGCCCGGCTTCGCCCAGCCCCTGACGGGGAGCATCTCATTTAATTCATATAAGTTCCCGTTCCCGACTATCTGTCTGTCTGTCTGTCTGTCTGTCTGTCTGTCTGTCTGTCTGTCTGTCTGTCTGTCTGATCATTTATTGGTTGCGGTTAGAACAACCTTACATAAACGAAGACCAACTTACAAAACGCATTAGAAAGAGCACTTGAACGATCTTTACATATTCCCCCAACAATTAACTTGTGTAAATGGAACAGCGGCAGCAGCAGCAGAAGAAGAATAAAAAGGAGGAGTAGGAGGAAGGAGGAGGAAGAGGGTGGAGGAGGGAGGAGGAGGGAAGAGGAGGAGGGAGGAAAAGATAGGCGGGAGAGAGGAGGAGGAGGGAGGAGTAGGGAGGAATAGAGGGGGGAGGAGGAGGGGGGAAAAATGGAGAAGGAGGAGTAGGGAGGGGGTGGAAGAGGGAGGAGGAGGAAGGAGGAGGAGGAGAGAGGAGGAGGAAGGAAAAGGAGGGAGAAGGAGGAGGAGGAAGGAGGAGGAAGGAGGAGGAAGAGGGAGGAGGAGGGAGGAGAACGCAGGAGGAGGAGGGAGAGGGAGGAGGAGGGAGGTGGAGGGAGAAAGAATAGGGAGGAAGAGGTAGAAGGAGGAGGGAGAAGGAGGAGGGAGGAGGAAGAAGAATGATGAGGAGGGAGGAGGAGGAAGAGGGAGGAGGAGGGATGTGGAAGAGGGAGGAGGTAGAGGGAGGAGGAAAAGGGAGGAGGAGGGAGGAGGTAGGAGGAAGAGGAGGAGGATGGAGGAGGAAGAGAAACGCGGAGAGAGGAGGATGAGGGAGGAGGAGTAGGGAGGAATATGAGTTAGAAGGAGGGAGGAGGAGGGATTAGGGGGAGGAGGGGGAAAGAGGAGAAGGAGGGAGGAGGAGGAAGAGGGAGGAGGAGGGAGGAGGGGAGGGGGAGAGAGGAGGAGGAGGAGGTATTAGGAGGAGGGAGAAAGAGGATGGAGGAGGGAGGAGGGAGAGGGAAGAGGAGGGAGGAGGAAGAGGGAAGAGGGAGAAGGAGGAGGAGGAGGAGGGAGGAGGAGGACGCGGGAGGAGGAGGGAGGAGGGAGAAGGAGGAGGGAGGAGGAGGGAGGAGGAGGAGAGAGGAGGAAGAGGGAGGAAGAGGTAGAAGGATAAGGGAGAAGGAGGAGGGAGGAGAAGGAGGGGGAGGAGGAGGAATGATGAGAAGGGAGGAGGAGGAACAGGGAGGAGGAGGGATGTGGAGGAAGGAGGTGGAGGGAGGAGGACGGAATAGGTAGAGGGAGGAGGAGGGAGAAAAAGGGAGGAGAGAGGAGGAGGAGGGAGGAGGTAGGAGGAGGAGGAAAGGAAGGAGGAGGAAGAGGGAGGAGGAGGAAGAGGGAGGAGGAGGATGGAGGAGAAAGAGGAGGGAGGAGAGGAAGAGGAATAGGGTAGGAGGAGGAGGGGAGAGGAGGAGGAGGGATGTGGAGGAAGGAGGAGGGGGGATTAGGTAGAGGGAGGAGGAGGAGGGAGGAAAAGGGAGGAGGGAGAGGAAGAGGAGGGAGGAGGTAGGAGGAGGAAGAGGGAGGTGGAGGAAGGGGAGGAAGAGGAGGGAGAGGGAGGAGGGGGAGGGAAAGCGGAAGAGGGTAGGAATTGGAGGAGGGAGAGGAGGAGGAGGATGGAGAAGGGAGGAGGGAAGAGGAGAAGGAAGGAGGGAGGAGGAGAAGGGAGGAGGGAGGAGGAAGGGAGAGGAGGAGCAGGGAGAAGTAGGAGGGAGAATCAGGAGGGGATGATGGAAAGGGAGGTGGAAGAGGAGGAGGAGTGAGGAAGAGGAGGGAGGAGGAGGAGGGTGGAGGAAGGAGGTAGAGGGAGGAGGAGGAGGTAGAGGGAGGAGGAGGAAGAAAAGGAAAAGGAGGAGGAGGTAGGAGGTAGAGAGAGGAGGAGGAGGTAGAGGGAGGAGGAGGGAGGAGGCGGAGGGAGAAGGAGGAAGGAGTAGGAGGGAGGAGGATGGAGGTGGAAGGGAGAGGAAGAGGGAGAAGGAGGAGGGAGAGGGAGGAGGAGGGGAGGAGGTAGAGGGAGGAGGAAGAGGAGGAGGGAGGAGGAGGAGAGAGGAGGAGGAGGTAGAGGGAGGAGGTAGAGGGAGGAGGAGAAGGGAGGCGGAGGGAGTAGGATGGAGGAGGAAGAGGGAGGAGGAGGATGAGGGAGAAGGAGGCAGGAGGAGGAGGAGGGAGGAGGAGGGAGAGGGAAGAGGAGGGAGGAGGAGGAGGGAGGAGGCGGAGGGAGAAGGAGGAAGGAGGAGAATGGAGGAGGAAGGGAGAGGAAGAGGGAGAAAGAGTAGGGAGAGGGTGGAGGGAGGAGGAGGGGAGGAGGTAGAGGGAGGAGGAAGAGGAGGAGGAGAGAGGAGGAGGAGGGTGGAGGGAGGAGGTAGAGGGAGGAGGAGAAGAGAGGAGGAGGGAGTTTGCCATTCCGAATTCATACTCGTCTGGGTTCTGTGATTTCGGTCCTTCCATTGATTGTTCTTCCCTTTTACATGACTGTAGATAACTTCCGTACACATAAAAAGATGAATTGTTATTTATATTGCCGTGGCATGGAGGAATATCAGCAGCAGAGTTGATCCAGAAAACCAAAGACCGAGATCTACGGAGAGCCATGAACGCCTACGCCAGCCGGCACGGCACTTGATGATGATGATGATGATGATTGCCGTGTGACGATTCTGTGTATTCACGTCATTTTCTTCGCTTTCCCTAGCGTTTTGGTTCGGGGATTCTTTCATCATCATCATCATATATTTACGTACGCATTTTGGGAGCGGGAGGAGGGAGGAGGAGGAAGAAGAAAAAAAAATACAACAGTTGGCAGCGCTGGAATGAAAGGAAGACGTGTAGGAAATTTCATCTCAATCGGAAGGACCGTTCGCGAACGTATAAAGGACATACATATCCACACACATCCTAATTTATATATAAGATATATATATATATATATATATATATATATATATATATATATATATATATATATATATATATGTGTGTGTGTGTGTGTGTGTGTGTGTGTGTGTGTGTGTGTGTGTGTGCGCGCGTCTGCGTGTGTGTGTGTGTATGTGTTAGTCAGTTCTTAATCAGAAATGACTCACCTACCGTATAACAGTAGGCGGTACTACCTGCTTTCTGTTAGCGCCGAATGTTGGGCGGTGCACACCAAACCCGACACCCCAAATTATGCCAACGCCTTCGCTAGTATACAAGTCTTGTTGACCCTAAGCCTTGGTCGACAACTGGTCTGGGACCAAAACTCCGAGAGGTGGACAGTTAGAGCATTGCTTTGCGGATATGAATTGCAAACAATTAGGTATATTTAGCTCCTGCCGAAAGAAGAGACATACTAGACAGACACAATGTACATACCTTACAAAGAACTCCATCATACACAGGTGTGACTTATCCAAAAACATAAACAATCAATAAATATATTATATAGAAGTATTAAAATAAAGCTATAAGCATTATAGGACAACAAATCACCACCGACGTTTCGGTTCTACGAACCTTTGTCAAGGACAGAAACGGATAAAAGGCTAAATAAAACACAAAATAAAATTAAACACAGCTTCTTGTTGACAGGAGAGAAACGGAAATGGTGGTTTCAAACGGTTTAGAAAGGTGCGCTTGGGCTACAAAAGTTTGTGTTGTCAAATGGTGTGTAAACAGTTCAGGAAAAATAGCATAGTCACACCGTGGCATCAACAACAGTATTGATTCCTGCTGGGTGAATGCAACCTAGAGAGTTTATTAATTGGCTTTCAATTTTACGTCTAATGGAGTTGTTACCGAGGCAAAGTTTCAACGCAGTGATCCCCACATCTTCGACGCCATTGTGGTTAGAAGAATTAAAGTGGTTGGGGACAGGTTTGTCAGCGCCTTGATTAATGACTCTAAGGTGTTCCCTAAAGCGGTCGGCAAGGCGTCTGTCAGTTTGATCAATATATTTCATGTCACATCGTTTACAGATGATAACATACATACGATATTAATTTCTCATTCATTCATTCATTCATTCATTCAGAAGCATGTCATTTGCAGACCTTTAGTCCCATGACAACTTTTCGGAAAATTCGGTCATGGGAAAGAATTTCCGCGTCCGATATACCCATCTGGAGATCATCTGCCACATCCTGCACCAATCTTCTCTTTGACCTTCCTATTCTTCTCTTCCCAGGCATATACCCCTCCATGATTGGAGGGATGTGCAAGTGAAAGAATCTTTCAAGCAGAAGGTGTCTCGGGGGAATGTAATTGCCGGTGTCTGAAAAACGTATGGGCATGTCAGACAATTCTTACGGTGGCATTTAAATGTAACCACAGATGAAGTATCAGTGGGGAGGCGACTATGAACAAGGTGGTCCCTGAGATTCTTGTTCCGGCGAAAAATTACCATAGGGTCGTTATAAAACACTGCACGAGTGGTTGGGTCAGATACCAGGATAGACTTGTGTCGGAGAAAAATGTGCTTGATGGCATGGGCATGTGGATGAAAAGTGAGGATAAGTTTAGGTTCATTGTTAGGAGGTCGCGTTTTCTTGACAAGGTACATTTCACACGAGACCTGTGTTATGCGACAGAAAACTGTGGACAAAATGTCCTATAATACTTATTGTTTTATTTTAATACTTCAGTATTATATATTTATTGATTGTTTCAGTTTTTGGACAAGTCACACTTTGTTTTCACCTGTGTATGATGGAGTTCTTTGTAAGGTATGTACATTGTGTCTGTGTCTAGTATGTCTCTTCTTTTCGCAGGAGCTAAATATACCTAATTGTTTGCAATTCATATTGATATATCCTGCTGCAGCGGTTGCTTTTTATTTTGTAGATATGGCTGCTTCTGCAGCTTGTATCGTTCTTGATGTATTGGTGTTGCTTTTTTTCTGGAGTAAACTAGGCAGGCCGAGAGAGGGATCGTGATAGGTTATTATGCATGTTACGAGGGCGAATCAATAAGAAAGTCACACAGTTCTGTGGGATGACAGGTAAATGTAGTTGGTCTTTTGTACAGGTGACATTAGGTGACAGCAACATCGAACTTTATATTCCCGTTCGTCAGGTGGCGCTAGGTGTCTCATGCGCATGCGCAGCGCATAAACAAAATGGCGACTGTACTTACGGAGTGTACAACCAAAGAGCAACGTGCTGTTGTGCGTTTTTTTGTGTGGGCAAAAGGACTGCCTGCAAAGGACATTCATAAGGAAATGCTTCCTGTTTATGCTGACTACCAGCCCGAATCAAAGCGTGCTTCAATGCAATGGAAACATCCTTCTTCGCCTTGTGTCCAAAAATTCAAGGTTACGCCATCAGCAGGGAAGGTTATGCTGACAGTGTTCTGGGATTGTCAAGGAGTGCTTTTAACCAATTTCAAGAAGAAAGGTGACAATGTGAATTCTGAATCGTACTGTGAAGTTCTATCGATGCTACATGATGCAATTCGAAGAAAACGTCCAGGACTGCTGACTAGAGGAGTGTTGCTTCTTCATGACAATGCCAGACCACATACGGCTCGATTAACTCAGGAGAAAATTAACCAACTAAGGTGGGAAGTTCTGGAACATCCACCTTACAGCCCCGACTTAGCCCCTAGCGATTTCCACCTTTTTGGTCCACTGAAAACCCACATTGGCGGGAGACATTTCGCGAATGACGCCGAAGTTGAATGTGAAGTGAAAACGTGGTTTAGAAAACAGAGCATGCAGTTCTATGCAGCCGGTTTGGGAGGACTGATAAAACGATGGGATAAGTGCATTAATGTTGGTGGAAATTATGTTGAGAAATAAAGGGACAATGTATGTATAAAAATAAACTGGTTTCAAGTTGTTATCATATTTAGTTATTTTTTTACAGCCATTTGTGACTTACTTATTGACTTCCACTCGTTTATGTACAATGATTATCGTCAGTCAAGACGGCAACAAGGTGTCAGTACTGTACAGTGCAATTACTACAGTACAGTGTGTGTGTTTATTATATAGTATAACCCCCCCCCCCCCCCCAGGAGCGGCTGGCCGAGTGGCTAAAACACTGGACTCTCCTGCGGGAGACCCGGGCTCGATCCCTCGGTAAGGTGTGGGATTATTTTCTGTCGGGGGCATAAAGAAAATCCTAACCTGCACAGTTCGCGGCGACTGCACTAGCCAGGCGGCCTTAATTCCTCAGGCTCAAAGACCCCTCTGCCATACACCACAAGGTACTATACTGACAGTAAATGACAGTTTATAGTATAACCCAGAATATTTTAAAAGTACATTGCTTTTATACTTACAATATACTGTATTTAAAACCTAGTCTCCCTCTTCCACACTTGCCATATATTCTACTACCTGCATATCTTTCGGCAAGGAAATAATACTCTTCATATACCCGAAGTATACCCGAAATATACCTGAAGTATACCAGAAGCCTGTTTGTTTATTAAATCTGACATGTGATCACCTTCACCAACATCTCTTCACTCGAGATATTTCAGTATATCTTTGTTACCTTCTCTCGCCACGAGAGTCACCCTCGTCCCTGATATTTAAGTATGTCTTTGTTTGTTTCCCTGTCTAGACATGAGAGTCGCCCTCTTCCCTGAGCATGTTATTGTTTTTTTCTCTCGCCACGAGAGTCGCACACTTTCCTAATGTATGGCTTTGTTTCATTCTCTCGACATAAAAGTTGCCCTCTTCCCTGATATTTCAGTATGTCTTTGTTTCCCTCTCTCGAAACGAGAGTCGCACTCTTCCCTGATATTTCAGTATCTCTTTGTTTGTTTCCTTCTCTCGACATACGTGAGAGTCGCCCTCTTCCCTGATATTTCAGTATCTCTTTGTTTGTTTCCTTCTCTCGACATACGTGAGAGTCGCCCTCTTCCCTGATATTTCAGTATCTCTTTGTCTGTTTCCTTCTCTCGACATACGTGAGAGTCGCCCTCTTCCCTGATATATCAGTATCTCTTTGTTTGTTTCCATGTCTAGACATGAGAGTCGCCCTCTTCCCTGATATTTCAGTATCTCTTTGTTTGTTTCCTTCTCTCGACATACGTGAGAGTCGCCCTCTTCCCTGATATTTCAGTATCTCTTTGTCTGTTTCCTTCTCTCGACATACGTGAGAGTCGCCCTCTTCCCTGATATTTGAGTATCTCTTTGTTTGTTTCCCTGTCTAGACATGAGAGTCGCCCTCTTCCCTGATATTTAAGTATCTCTTTGTTTGTTTCCCTGTCTAGACATGAGAGTCACCCTCTTCCCTGATATTTAAGTATCTATTTGTTTGTTTCCTTGTCTAGACATGAGAGTCACCCTCTTCCCTGATATTTCAGTATCTCTTTGTTTGTTTCCCTGTCTAGACATGAGAGTCGCCCTCTTCCCTGATTTTCAGCATGTTATTGTTTCCTTCTCTCGCCACGAGAGTCGCACACTTTCCTAATGTATGGCTTTGTTTCAATCTCTCGACATAAAAGTTGCCCTCTTCCCTGATATTTCAGTATGTCTTTGTTTCCCTCTCTCGAAACGAGAGTCGCCCTCTTCCCTGATATTTCAGTATCTCTTTGTTTGTTTCCTTCTCTCGACATACGTGAGAGTCGCCCTCTTCCCTGATATTTCAGTATCTCTTTGTTTGTTTCCTTCTCTCGACATACGTGAGAGTCGCCCTCTTCCCTGATATTTCAGTATCTCTATTGTCTGTTTCCTTCTCTCGACATACGTGAGAGTCGCCATCTTCCCTGATATTTCAGTATCTCTTTGTTTGTTTCCCTGTCTAGACATGAGAGTCGCCCTCTTCCCTGATATTTGAGTATCTCTTTGTTTGTTTCCCTGTCTAGACATGAGAGTCGCCCTCTTCCCTGATATTTCAGTATCTCTTTGTTTGTTTCCCTGTCTAGACATGAGAGTCGCCCTCTTCCCTGATATTTAAGTATCTCTTTGTTTGTTTCCCTGTCTAGACATGAGAGTCGCCCTCTTACCTGATATTTCAGTATCGCTTTGTTTGTTTCCCTGTCTAGACATGAGAGTCGCCCTCTTCCCTGATATTTAAGTATCTCTTTGTTTGTTTCCCTGACTAGACATGAGAGTCGCCCTCTTCCCTGATATTTCAGTATCTCTTTGTTTGTTTCCCTGTCTAGACATGAGAGTCGCCCTCTTCCCGTATGTTTCAGCATGTCATTGTTTGTTTTCCTATCTCGACAAAGGTGCTGAGGTTGACAGCGATGTCCTGTAAAGGATATGCAAAAATTTAATCTCGACATGAGAGTCGCCCTCTTCCCTGATATTTCACCATGTCATTGTTTGTTTCCTTCTCTCAACACGACAGTTGCCGTAATTCTGCCCTGAATATTTTGCTAATTATCAACATTTCTGCTCACAAAAACTGTACAGAATATGTAGCCAGGAGATTGTAGATTTAGAATGATGCTGGTGTCTGCCGAGTTTTGTCTCTTGCAGGCAGTGCTAAGTTTAACTCTTTCTTTGTGTCACAGAGGTTAGAGAGGCATTGGAGAACATCGTGGAATATTCATGGGTATAAATGACAGAGGCAGGCCGAGAGATGCGGTGCTTGATGAAGTTGATATGTAGGACTGTCATGTTTTGCAAAACACCATGGACAAAGATCTGTGGAGAGATATGAGTGCCCACGTCACTTTGTAAGGCTCATGAGGCTGATGATGATAGCAATGATGATGATGATGGTGTTGACGATGATGGTGTTGATGGTTTTGATTATGATGATAATGATGATTATGGTGATTTTGGTGGTGATGATGATGATGATGATGATGATGATGATGCTATGGTGAAGATGCTGCTGCTATGGTGATCATGATGCTATGGCGATGATGACGATGTTATGGTGATGACGCTATGGTGATGATGCAATGGTAGTGATGATGATGGTGATGATAGTGATGGTGATATGATGATGATGGTGCAAATTATGATTATTGTTATTATGCTGTTGGTGATGATGATGATGATTGTGATGGTTATGACATTTGCTGATCGTGATGATGATGAGGATTGTGACGATGTTGATGATCGTGGTGGTGATGGTGGTAGTGGTAATGGTGGTAATAATTATGGTGATTATATTGAAGGATTGTAGAGCTCGCGAGAGCAGAACCTTCACAGGCCAAGACATTGAAGTACCTATCCGTGGGCAGCATGTCTGACTAACATTTCAAGACTCGCAAAGCCTCGCTACAGATGTGAAGCTCCAGAACCTCTATTGCTGGCCCCTGAATTTGAAGACAGCAGGACTTCCGCACATCTCTCCCCAGATCTGAAATTCCATAACCTCTATTTCAGGCCCCCGTGTTTGAAGAGCGCAGGACTTTCCGCACATCTCTCCACAGATGTGAAGCTCCAGAACCTATATTGCTGGCCCCTGAATTTGAAAAGAGCAGGATTCCGCACATCTCTCCCCAGATGTGAAATTCCATAACCTCTATTTCAGGCCCCCGTGTTTGAAGAGCGCAGGACTTCCGCACATCTCTCCACAGATGTGAAGCTCCAGAAACTTTATTGTTGTCCCCTGTGTTTGAAGAGAACAAGACTTCCACACATCTACACAGATTAGATTCTCCAGATACCTCTATTGCTGGCCTCTGTGCTCGAAGAGAGTAAGTCTTTCGCACATCTCTCCACAGAACCTCTATTGCTGGCTCCTGCGCTTGAAGAGAGCAGGACTTCCGCACATCTCTTCATACATGTGAAGCTCCAGAACCTCTACAGCTGGCCTCTGTGTTTGAAAAGAACAAGACTTCCCGAAAATCTCTCCATAGGTGTCAATCTCCAGAACCTCTATTGCTGTCCCGTGTGCACAGCGATGAGAAGATGACTTCCGTAGAAAGGTCCATGTGGAGTTGATATTTTGGTTTCGGGTCAGGGAGGATTTCTTACGGCAGGCTCGCGTCGATGGATGCGAACCGTGTTAACGGATTTGATGGCCTGGGTGTCCACGCAGGTGGATCAAGAGAAAGATCTGTTTACGAATCTCCAGGATTGTTGCATTATATCACGTATTGAATGCGTCATAGTCAACTGAGGCATTTTTTTTTCTGTCTTTGATTTCTTGGCAAATTAACGTTCAATAGTTTGAGTTTTGTTTTCTGAACGATCAGGACTCATACAATTATATGAAAAACCAGCGAGAGGTGGATGAGCGCAATTAACGGGGGTGGTGGGTAGAAGTCCTTCCTTAGTGCCACAAGATGCAACCTGAAAACTAAATGTCATGGCAAGGCAGACCACAACTGGTCTAGGATCGAAGCTCCGACAGGTGGACATTTTGAGTATTGTGTCCCTCTACAGCAGTCCATGAGAGTTAGTTTGTGTTCCATTATAGCAGGCTACGATAGTGACGTAGCAAGAATATATCCCACTATAGCTGACTGGGGCGGTGAGTATATGTCCCACTATAGCTGACTGGGGCGGTGATTATATGTCCCACTATAGCAGACTGTGACAATGAGAATGTGCCCACTATAGCAGTCTGTGACAGTGAGAATGTGTCCCAATATAGCAACTGTGACAGTGAGAATGTGTCAAAATATAGCAGATTGTGACAATGAGAATGTGTCCCAATATAGCAACTGTGACAGTGAGAATGTGTCCCACTATAGCAGATTGTGACAATGAGAATGTGTCCCAATATAGCAACTGTGACAGTGATAATGTGTCCCACTATAGCAGACTGTGACAGTAAGAAAGCGTCCCACTACAGCAGCTGTGACAGTGAGAATGTGTCCCACTATAGCAGACTGCTGCAGTGAGAATTTGTCCGACTATAGCAGACTGTGGCAGTGAGAATGTGTCCCGCTACAGCAGACTGTGGCAGTGAGAATGTGTCCCACTATAGCAGACTGTGACAGTGAGAATGTGTCCCACTATAGCAGACTGTGACAATGAGAATGTGTCCCACTATAGCAGACTGTGACAGTGAGAATGTGTTCCACTATAGCAGACTGTGACAGTGAGAATGTGTCCCACTATAGCAGACTGTGGCAGTGAGAATGTGTCCCACTATAGCAGACTGTGACAGTGAGAATGTGTCCCACTATAGCAGACTGTGACAGTGAGAATGTGTCCCACTATAGCAGACTGTGACAATGAGAATGTGTCCCACTATAGCCGACTGTGACAATGAGAATGTGTCCCACTATAGCAGACTGTGACAGTGAGAATGTGTCCCACTATAGCAGACTGTGACAGTGAGAATGTGTCCCACTATAGCAGACTGTGACAGTGAGAATGTGTCCCACTATAGCAGACTGTGGCAGTGAGAATGTGTCCCACTATAGCAGACTGTGACAGTGAGAATGTGTCCCACTATAGCAGACTGTGACAATGAGAATGTGTCCCACTATAGCAGACTGTGACAATGAGAATGTGTCCCACTATAGCAGACTGTGACAATGAGAATGTGTCCCACTATAGCAGACTGTGACAGTGAGAATGTGTCCCACTATAGCAGACTGTGACAGTGAGAATGTGTCCCACTATAGCAGACTGTGACAATGAGAATGTGTCCACTATAGCAGTCTGTGACAGTGAGAATGTGTCCCAATATAGCAACTGTGACAGTGAGAATGTGCCCACTATAGCAGATTGTGACAATGAGAATGTGTTCCACTATAGCAGATTGTGACAATGAGAATGTGTCCCAATATAGCAACGGTGACAGTGAGAATGTGTCCCAATATAGCCACTGTGACCACTATAGCAGATTGTGACAATGAGAATGTATCCGACTATAGCAACTGTGACAGTGAGAATGTGTCCCAATATAGCAACTGTGACAGTGAGAATGTATCCGACTATAGCAACTATGACAGTGAAAATGTGTCCCAATATAGCAACGGTGACAGTGAGAATGTATCCGACTATAGAAACTGTGACAGTGAGAATGTGTACAATATAGCAGATTGTGACAATGAGAATGTGTCCCAATATAGCAACTGTGACAGTGATAATGTGTCCACTATAGCAGACTGTGACAGTAAGAAAGCGTCCCACTACAGCAGCTGTGACAGTGAGAATGTGTCCCACTATAGCAGACTGCTGCAGTGAGAATTTGTCCTACTATAGCAGACTGTGACAGTGAGAATGTGTCCCACTATAGCAGACTGTGGCAGTGAGAATGTGTCTCACTATAGCAGACTGCGACAGTGAGAATGTGTCCCACTATAGCAGACTGTAGACATTAGAATGTGTCCCACTATAGCAGACTGTGACACAGTGAGAATGTGTCCCACTATAGCAGACTGTGGACAGTGAGAATGTGTCCCACCTATAGCAGACTGTGGCAGTGAGAATGTGTCCCCACTATAGCAGACTGTGACAGTGAGAATGTGTCCCACTATAGCAGACTGTGACAGTAAGAATGTGTCCCACTATAGCAGACTGTTACAGTGAGAATGTGTCCCACTATAGCAGACTGTGGCAGTGAGAATGTGTCCCACTATAGCAGACGGTGGCAGTGAGAATGTGTCCCACTATAGCAGAATGTGACAGTGAGAATGTGTCCCACTATAGCAGACTTGTGGCAGTGAGAATGTTTCCCCACTATAGCAGACTGTGGACAGTGAGAATGTGTCCCACTATAGCAGACTGTGACAGTGAGAATGTGTCCCACTATAGCAGACTGTGACAATGAGAATGTGTCCCACTATAGCAGACTGTGACAGTGAGAATGTGTCCCACTATAGCAGACTGTGGCAGTGAGAATGTGTCCCACTATAGCAGACTGTGGCAGTGAGAATGTGTCCCACTATAGCAGACTGTGACAGTGAGAATGTGTCCCACTATAGCAGACTGTGACAGTGAGAATCTGTCCCACTATAGCAGACTGTGACAGTGAGAATGTGTCCCACTATAGCAGACTGTTACAGTGAGAATGTGTCCCACTATAGCAGACTGTGACAGTGAGAATGTGTCCCACTATAGCAGACTGTTACAGTGAGAATGTGTCCCACTATAGCAGACTGTGACAGTGAGAATGTGTCCCACTATAGCAGACTGTGACAGTGAGAATGTGTCCCACTATAGCAGACTAAGGCAGTGAGAATGTGTCCCACTATAGCAGACTGTGACAATGAGAATGTGTCCCACTATAGCAGACTGTGACAATGAGACATGTGTCCCCACTATAGCAGACTGTGACAATGAGAATGTGTCCCACTATAGCAGGACTGTGACAATGAGAATGTGTCCCACTATAGCAGACTGTGACAATGAGAATTGTCCCACTATAGCAGACTGTGACAGTTGAGAATGTGTCCCACTATAGACGACTGTGACAGTGAGAATGTGTCCCACTATAGCAGACCTGTGACAATGAGAATGTGTCAACTATAGCAGCTTTACAGTGAGAAATGGTTCGAAGTGTCCCAATATAGCAACTGTAGACAGTGAGAAGGAGCCCACTATCGCAGATTGTGACAATGAGAATGTGTTCCATATAGCAGATTGTAACAATGAGAATGTGTCCCAATATAGCAACGGTGACAGTGAGAATGTGTCTCAATATAGCAACTGTGACCACTATAGCAGATTGTGACAATGAGAATGTATCCGACTATAGCAACTGTGACAGTGAGAATGTGTCCCAATATAGCAACTGTGACAGTGAGAATGTATCTGACTATAGCAACTGTGACAGTCAGAATGTGTCCCAATATAGCAACGGTGACAGTGAGAATGTATCCGACTATAGAAACTGTGACAGTGAGAATGTGTACAATATAGCAGATTGTGACAATGAGAATGTGTCCCAATATAGCAACTGTGACAGTGATAATGTGTCCCACTATAGCAGACTGTGACAGTAAGAAAGCGTCCCACTACAGCAGCTGTGACAGTGAGAATGTGTCCCACTATAGCAGACTGCTGCAGTGAGAATTTGTCCGACTATAGCAGACTGTGACAGTGAGAATGTGTCCCACTATAGCAGACTGTGACAGTGAGAATGTGTCCCACTATAGCAGACTGTGACAGTGAGAATGTGTCCCGCTACAGCAGACTGTGGCAGTGAGAATGTGTCCCACTATAGCAGACTGTGACAATGAGAATGTGTCCCACTATAGCAGACTGTGACAATGAGAATGTGTCCCCACTATAGCAGACTGTGACAATGAGATGTGTCCCACTATAGCAGACTGTGACAATGAGAATGTGTCCCACTATAGCAGACTGTGACAATGAGAATGTGTCCCACTATAGCAGACTGTGACAGTGAGAATGTGTCCCACTATAGCAGACTGTGACAGTGAGAATGTGTCCCACTATAGCAGACTGTGACAGTGAGAATGTGTCCCAATATAGCAACTGTGACAGTGAGAATGTATCTGACTATAGCAACTGTGACAGTGAGAATGTGTCCCAATATAGCAACGGTGACAGTGAGAATGTATCCGACTATAGAAACTGTGACAGTGAGAATGTGTACAATATAGCAGATTGTGACAATGAGAATGTGTCCCAATATAGCAACTGTGACAGTGATAATGTGTCCCACTATAGCAGACTGTGACAGTAAGAAAGCGTCCACTACAGCAGCTGTGACAGTGATAATGTGTCCCACTATAGCAGGACTGCTGCAGTGAGAATTTGTCCGACTATAGCAGACTGTGACAGTGAGAATGTGTCCCACTATAGCAGACTGTGACAGTGAGAATGTGTCCCACTATAGCAGACTGTGACAGTGAGAATGTGTCCCGCTACAGCAGACTGTGGCAGTGAGAATGTGTCCCACTATAGCAGACTGTGACAATGAGAATGTGTCCCACTATAGCAGACTGTGACAATGAGAATGTGTCCCACTATAGCAGACTGTGACAATGAGAATGTGTCCCACTATAGCAGACTGTGACAATGAGAATGTGTCCCACTTATAGCAGACTGTGACAATGAGAATGTGTCCCACTATAGCCGACTGTGACAGTGAGAATGGTGTCCCACTATAGCAGACTGTGACAGTGAGAATGTGGTCCCACTATAGCAGACTGTGGCAGTGAGAATGTGTCCCACTATAGCAGACTGTGGCAGTGAGAATGTGTCCCACTATAGCAGACTGTGACAGTGAGAATGTGTCCCACTATAGCAGACTGTGACAGTGAGAATGTGTCCCACTATAGCAGACTGTGACAGTGAAATGTGTCCACGTATAGCAGACTGGTGAACAGTGAGAATGTGTCCCACTATAGCAGACTGTGACAGTGAGAATGTGTCCCACTATAGCAAACTGTGACAGTGAGAATATGTCCCACAATAGCAGACTGTGACGGTGATAATGTGTCCCACTATAGCAGACTGTAACAGTGAGAATGTGTCCCACTATAGCAGACTGTGACAGTGAGAATGTGTCCCACTATAGCAGACTGTGGCAGTGAGAATGTGTCCCACTATAGCAGACTGTGACAGTGAGAATGTGTCCCACTATAGCAGACTGTGACAGTAAGAATTTGTCCCACTATAGCAGACTGTGACAGTGAGAATGTGTCCCACTATAGCAGACTGTTACGGTGAGAATGTGTCCCACTATAGCAGACTGTGACAGTGAGAATGTGTCCCACTATAGCAGACTGTGACAGTGAGAATGTGTCCCACTATAGCAGACTGTGACAGTGAGAATGTGTCCCACTATAGCAGACTGTGACAGTGAGAATGTGTCCCACTATAGCAGACTGTGACAGTGAGAATGTGTCTCACTATAGCAGACTGTGACAGTGAGAATGTGTCCCACTATAGCAGACTGTGGCAGTGAGAATGTGTCCCACTATAGCAGACTGTGACAGTGAGAATGTGTCCCACTATAGCAGACTGCGACAGTGAGAATGTGTCCCACTATAGCAGACTGTGACAGTGAGAATGTGTCCCACTATAGCAGACTGTGACAGTGAGAATGTGTCCCACTATAGCAGACTGTGACAGTGAGAATGTGTCCCACTATAGCAGACTGCAACAATGACGCATCAGGAGAACGTGCAGCTGAAGTCATATGATAGAAGTACCTTCCCTTCGAAGGGTACATTTTTGTAATTGTGAAAACAAACCAATTGCTAAACATGATTTACACACAACTGCTCGCGAGTGTTCTGAGAATACCCCATTACACGTGGAGTGGAGCTGGTCTATGCAAGGACAATGAAATAGGTTTAACTGCTATACTGTGACATGATCGCCTACCCTAGCAGGCAGGGCATATGCTGATGATGATGGTGACTACAAGGATCGGGACCGTCCTTGCGTAAATGCACACATAACAACATTGTAACAACTTGTGATAACAGCATAACAAACACCAGGTATAAGGCACCTCCACAAAACACAATTACGGAAAACAATGGATGCTTTCATCAGCAAACAACCACAAGAAAATATAACCACGGTGAAAACATCACAGCGATTACATTAAGGCATAATGACCAAATGAGAACAATGGAAACATAAAAACAATGAAAAAGAAATGAAACAATCGCATTTTCATCAGCTGTAAAACAGTTCCAATAATTTTATTCATAATTTAACATTTGAAGAGTTTTTCATATATACTCGTATATTATATAAATTATTCACTAGTCAATACGTGCATTTGGTTCTGTTAAATAATTATTTTGCTAGCAGTCATTGCGAGGTAGCGGGTTCAACCCGTACACCTGTCATTTGACTTGGGGATGTAAATTATAAATACCTCAGAAGTCGGAGTGTGTTCGCCAAATGGGGAGAGACACTGGTAATGGAATGGGGATAACTATCCCATACCCAAAAATCAACCCAGTGTGAAATACGCTCGAGTTCACAGCAAGCGAACGAAAAATAAATTTGCCGAGAATTGTTCTAACACTTAGTTAATATCAGTTGCTTCTACAGTTTTTGAGATAATCAGAAACCCAACATGCGGAGGACGATTATATCCTGAATGAGTTCTTAATCGCTGATAGCGGTGTAGTGGGTTCATTCTCTACACCGGTCAGTTGGACATAAACGTTGACGTCTCGTTCAGAAAGCAATGGCAAACTGCCGAACATAAAAGTACCTATACAATTCAATCTAGGGATCATCACCGTCCTACAAAGAGTATGCAATATTTGTAACGTTCTTAATAAGAAATTATCTTAACATAGCAAACACAAAGATAATGCATGCAGATAAAACTAATATGGAGAAATAAATATATGTTAATGAGGAAAATTGAAGGTGGTAGAAAACTTCGAGTATCGAGGGGCATTAATTACCAACAATGGTGACACAATGAAAGAAATTAAAATATATATTGTTATTCAGAAACTAAAACAACTGAATAAATTATGGAGTGGGACAGATAAAACTACAAAAATTTTTAAGAGCATGCGTCTTTCTCGTTTGCAACATACGCCTGTGAGACCTGGACACTTTCTAATAAAAAGCTGAAAAGCGCATAAATGTCTTTGGATATAAATGTTATAGACAGGTTCTAAGAATATCTTGGATAGAGAAAAGAATAAATGCATCCATACGACAAGAACTGAGTATTGAAGACGGTTGGCTACTAAAGATGAAACAACAAAGAAAATTGAAATATTTTGGTCACTTGAAACGTCATGAAAGTTTGGAGAGAACAATCATGGAAGAGTATATACCTGGGAAGAGAAGAAGAGGAAGGCCAAAGAGAAGATTGGTGCAGGATGTGGCAGATGATCTCCAGATGGGTGTATCGGGCGCGGGAATTCTTTCCCATGACCGAATTTTCCGGAAGGTTGTTATGGGACTAAAGGTCTGCAAATGACATTCTTCTTAATGAATTTAATATCAGTCTAATAAACGGCCGCTGCCAACCTGTTATTGATCTGAAAACTGGCACATTTATGCCAGAAAACATTTTGGCAATCTAAAATTACAGAAGAAGTAAAAATAATTCACCCTTTGGTAAAATGCCATTTCGTGTGTAGAGCAGAAGCGACTGGCGAAACCCTTCATCTGCTCCTCAGTGTTCACCACATCGGCGGTGTGCTATTGTAATTTTACAGGAAGCCAAATGTAAATTTACAAATGTGAGGCGGTCGTGAGAGCATTAAGCTTGGCCTGAGGTTGAACTAGGTCGTCTTTTAAATCTTGTATGATTTCTTCGGCCGCATAGGGTCAAGCACCTGGTGCAAGCTATCATCTTATTTGACTTAAGTTCCAGCTTCTCACTCTTCACATGTCGACTTGCTGTTTTCAATTAAACATTAGTATAAATGATACAGCATTTGGTTTAACTCAGGTTTTAAACTTGTTTAATCACTCTACACATTGATATAAATTATACACCATTTGATTTAACTCAAGTTTTAAACTTGTCTAATCACTATACACATTAATATAAATTATACAGCATTTGGTTTAACTCAGGTTTTAAGCTGTGCTAATCACTATGATATTAATATAAATTATACAGCATTTGGTTTAACTCGGGTTTTAAACTTGTGTAATCACTATACACATTAATATAACTTATACATCATTTGGTTCAACTCTGGTTTTAAACTTGTCTAATCGTGTGTAATCGCGCCCGTGTGTTGCCGGGGCCCATACGGGGAAGCAAAGAATAGTAACACTGTTGCCTACCATGCACGTTGTAGAGGCGACTAAGGAGGCTATGGTTCCGTCGCCCTGCTACTGAGTGAGTGCGTGGCGCGACACTGTGAACTGTGAAATTCGTGTGGAATGCGTTTACATCTGTCCGCTGTTGTTTGCACAGTGAACTGCATGTTTGGAACAATGGCTGGCTTTCGCTGAATTGACTGGTTTGCCTTTTCGGTTCACAGGGTGCATTTTTCAGGAGACTCCTGGGACTCGTTGCTGGAGCTACGGAGTTCGTGCTTTGTGCGGTGCTTTCTGTGGGTTGCCCTGCGGAAAGAGACTGAACCATGTGGGATAAAACCCTGATCAATGAAGTCTTTCTGGTGACTGCCGTTTCCATCGACGATGAACTGTATTTTTCGTGGAGGACTTTTGTGTTGGCATTCTGGCGGCGGCATTATGCACAGTGTACCTGTGCGGGCTGTTGGCTTGCCGAGACTACTGTCTATTCCATTGTTCACATGGGGCAGTGAGGAGCATTTTGTGTGATATTCACTGGCACAGGAACGGGAGCAATATGGGGACAACCCGGTGCCGTGAAGTTGGAACCGCGACTAACTAGCTAACTAACTTATCTAATCACTAAACCGGTCTCCTTGGCCTAGAGTTAAACGACTTTCTCCGTAATCCCGTTTATCCACGTAGGGTAACACAGCGCGCGAGAATTGGTAGCGGTTCTCACCGCGTTGGTGACTAACGGGATAAGTGAGCCGGCCGCTCAGAAAGCAATAGCAAACTACTGAGCGTAATCTTGCCAAGAAATCAACAACAGCGGTAAGATTCTGGTGTTGACAGCGATGTCCTGTAAAAGATATGCGGGGGGGGGGGGGGGGAATCACTATACACACTGATATAAATTATACAGCATTTGGTTTAACTCAGGTTTTAAACTTATCTAATCACTATACACATTAATATAAATTATACATTATTTGGTTTGACCCAGGTTTTAAACTTATCTAATCACTATACACATTGATATAAATTATACAGCATCTGGTTTAACGCCGGTGTTAAACTTTTCTAATCACCATATGCATCACAGGTGCATAGTATGTACGTTTTAGACGGCCTCTGTGCCGAAGGTGTGGCGAATGCCATTCGCTTTCCTGTATAACGCGTTCAAAATCGCAGGCGATGTGGAAGCAGACAACTTTGTGTTGATTTTTAACAATCGTAGAAGCGTCGGTCGTTCCGCAAAGAATGGCAATCGACGGAACGTTAACTTACCTAGGAAATCAGTCAAGACATGTTGGGATTGATTGCTACGTGCTATGATTGATGGTGTGGATGGCTATGAAAACGTCAACTTGGCGATATATAAACTGGAAATAGCATACGGCTATTGCCTACGTTGGCAGTATCGTTGCTAAGGACATTAAGCGTGTCCTGCAGTTTACACCACAGTACAGACGACACTCGTAACGTAACATTAGCAATATAGAGATGGCAAATGGGAACAACAAGGTTCTGCTATCCGTTGTTTCCTTAAGAACGAAAGGGTTCAAGCGAAATATGAATTTCTTTTAAGGTGGGAGGTATGCCACAGGCCGTTTTTGAGAGGATCGACCACACCGAGTAGTGGCCCCGGAGATGGCTACAGAAGGTGAAGGCGTCCTGTGGTAAACTCGCGGAGCTAATGTGAATGAAACAGCGGAGCTGTGATTGAAACTGCGGAGCTAATCTGAATGAAACAGCGGAGCTAATCTAAATGAAACAGCGGAGCTAATCTGAATGAAACAGCGGAGCTAATGTGATTGAAACAGCGGAGCTAATCTAAATGAAACAGCGGAGCTAATGTGATTGAAACAGCGGAGCTAATGTGATTGAAACAGCGGAGCTAATGTGATTGAAACAGCGAAGCTAATGTGAATGAAACATCGGAGCTAATGTGAATGAAACGGCAGAGCTAATGTGAATGAAACCGCGGTACGTGTGGTCACCGATCAAGGCTCAGTACACCACATAGGTCATGAAATGCTACCCTTCCAGAAAATCTCAGCAAAGTCCGTTCCAGGGCAATTTATTCCAAACACTGAAAAAAACAAACGAAAAACGATGTGTTGATGTCTATAACAACAATTTAGAACAGAGTGTATGTCAGCATCCTTAGGGGAATTGTTAACACGAGATCCTACAAGAGCGTATTGCCTCTAGCCGGAACCCAGGTGGGGGTCATTTGACGCGACACCGGCTCACCGAACCGAAGACGTTTCACGCGAAGCCATCTGCAACAAAACTCCTGCTGACTGTTGAAACAAACGAAACGTTATCTTAGAGAAAATACACCAGCGTCAACATTGTTGCCAGAGTCGTGTACACAATCTTCTCAGACATTGTCTACACACTGCTAAAGATCAACACGGCCGAATGGGTAAGAGCGCTTGCTCTTAAACTTCCGATGTGCTGATGCCGAGGTAGCGGGTTCAACCCCTACACCAATCAGTTGGACTAAAATGTTGACTTCTCGTCCTTAACTCAGGAACGTAAATTACAAGTACCTCACAAGTCGGAGTGGGTTCGCGTGATGGCGAGAGGCACTGGTAATAGGGAAAGCTAACCCACGCGCATAAATAAGTCTAGTGCATTGTAAGTAGTTGCACATGCATGGACTATGCTTGAGTTCAAGTGAACGAAGGCAACAACAACAACAACAAAGTCGCTTAAAAGTCGACAGGGTCGACTTCATTGTACCGGGTTTTATCCCATATAGCTCGGTCTCTTTCCGCAGCGCGGAAAGCGTCGCTGCAAAGCACGAACTCCGTAGCTCTAGCGACGACCCACAGGAGTCTCCGAAAAATTTAATTCGTGAACCGAAGGTTCGCGGCCCGGAAACGAACTCACAACCTTCGGAGCCCGTGTTAAACGGCTTGACCACTTCACCACAGAGACTCCCAACAACAACAAACATCGACCCACAGCCAAATCCAAACTAAGTGGACTTCCGGGTAAAGGTCAATGTTTGGCTTCACGGTGCTCGACCTACAGCTGTAACTTTCGACGTCCTACATTGTGATTGTTTCCCATATGCACGGTGCTCGACCTACAGCTGTAACTTTCGCCGTCCTACATTGTGATTGTTTCCCAAATGCACGGTGCTCGACCTACAGCTGTAACTTTCGCCGTCCTACATTGTGATTGTTCAGCTGTAAAACTTTCGCCGTCCTCCATTGTGATTGTTTCCAAAATGCACGGTGCTCGACCTACAGCTGTAACTTTCGCCGTCCTACATTGTGATTGTTTCCCATATGCACGGTGCTCGCCAGTTATTGGAGCTAAGTAACTCTCTCCGTAAGCCCGTATATTCTCGTGAGTAACGTAACCTGTGCGAGAATCGGTAGCGGTTCTCGCCGCGTTGGTAACTTGCGGAGTATGTGAGCCGGTCGCTCAGAAAGCAATGGCAAACTACTGAGCGTAATCTTGCCTAGTACATCAATAGCAGCTGAAAAATGCTGATGTTGCCTGCAACGTCCTGTAAGGGATATGCAAATGTTAGACTTCGACGTACCGAAGGTGACACGGCGCTCTATCTCTTAAACTTAGTGTTCGCTGATGAAGTGGATTTCAACGCCCCCATCTGGTTCAGACAGCATTGGCAAACTAAAGATTATAAAATTACTTGCATATTTTCTACAGGACGATGCAGTCAACACAAGCATTTATTTTTTTCTGTTGTGATCTCTTGACAAGTTTACGTTCAGTAGTTTGCCATTGCTATCTGAACGACCGTCACCTATACCATTTCGTAAAAGAAGCAACGCAACGCGGTCTGCTACCAAATCGCCCACAGTTATGTTTCGAACGTGGGTATGCGGGATCATGAACCGCGTCCATAACAGCTTCGCCATGGAGCCGACCTTCAACGTTGACTTCTCGTTCAGACCGCAATGGCAAACTACTGAACGTAACATAACCTTGGTTGCTGTCAAACCCCGGTTGATTTCTAGGCAATTGTACGTTCAGCAATTGGCCATTGTTGTCTGAACAACAAGTTAACATTTCAATCCAAATAACAGGTCTGCGGAATGCAATCATTACGGAACCGTCAGCGCACACAAAGCTTAATCGATGTGGTATCGACCGACCGACCGACGGTCCGACCGACCGTCCGACCGACCGACCGACCGACCGACCGTCCGACCGACCGACCGACCGACCGACCGATTGACCCGGACCCCGTCCCGACCGACCGACCGACAGACAGATAGACTGAATCACTTATGGAGATATGTCTGTGCAATGAAAGCCACTCTTAGCTAGAACAAAAAAGACATGAATCCCAGAGCATCACACTCAGTAGTGCAGATGCCTCACTAACCAACCAGTCAACCGCCAGTTGAATTGTCTGCACCATCACGCCATAGCAGGGGTTAGACGTGGGTAGTCAAGAGGTTTGGGGCACGTTATGAGAAGAAACTCGAGAACCTGGTGACAACTGGCAATATTAAGGAAGGAGAAGGGAGAGAAGAATAGAAGTAAATATCTGGATGGCTTGGCCACGTGGCTTAATCGAGACAGGAACACGGAACAGATCTACAACTCTGTGATCGCGTGAAATGGCGAAACGTGACCGCCCGAGTTTATCGGCATGGCACATGTTGATGGTGATGACAACATCAAATACCGATGAATGATTCGTTGGGTGCCGTGGAGGTACAAAGCGTATGCCTAAACATATCAACGCAGGGTTGTGAGCTAAGTTGATAGGGGGCTTCACTGGTAACATGGGCGCAGTCGGTCAAGGCTTAGACTCCTGCGTTCATCGTCTCGCTAAGTGAGGGAAAGAGTGATCACCTACTCCTCAAGGCAGTCAGGCCTACAAAATGTGATGTCCTTATCACACCAGACTCATAGCAGATTCCAGCCTAGAGGTATGTTTTTGAAGGAGTTAAAGAGTTCGGTGGGAGACTTCGGCCCAGGGTGCCCTGGGGAAACTGCCCCTCCCAGACACCTACTCGCTACGCCACTGGAGCTCAGAATTAGTAGTAGATTCCCAAAGGCGGAAATTGGAGATATTAGGATTCTGGAGTACTCCAGTGACAAGATAACAATCGCAGTTTGGCACCGGGAGGGGAACAGTGGGGGAGAGGGGGTGTGGTGCGAAGAAGAACATAAAGAAGAATGAGAGCGTATATGAAGTACAGGAATGTCCGAATGGTTGGATAAATATGGAAGTTGGAGGGAAAGGGATGAGGGAAGAGATAGAAAGAGATAGAGAGAGATGATGACAGAGTATGCGGAGTACAAGAAGGGATATTGGAGAGGAAGGAGAGAGAGAGAGAGAGAGAGAGAGACAGAGAGACAGACAGAGAGAGAGAGAGAGAGAGAGAGAGAGAGAGAGAGAGAGAGAGAGAGAGAGAGAGAGAGAGAAGGGGAAGGAGAGAAATAAGAGGACAGGAAAATTGATAGAAAGAAAGGAAAGTAGGTATGGAGGAAGCAATAAAAGCTAGAATGGACAAGGGAAGTCAGGTAGCGAGAAAGAAAGGAAGGTAGGGTTGGGGGGGGGGGGGGGAAGACTAGGTATGAGGTAAGCCATATAGGAAAGGTGATAGGTAGGCAATTAGGCGGGAAGAGGCAATGAAAAAAGACGAGAGTAGTTAAATCGTAGGAGAAATAAAGATAAAGGAAATAATTAAATAATTAATTGTATAGAAGACATAACAAAAGCATCTACTGAACAAGTTTAGAAGCCCTGGCGTGTGTACACAACACAGACATTAGGACCCTGTCAACGTAACAGTTACCATTTCTGACTTCGACAGAGTCAGCAAAAATACAACGGTAACAGTCCTTATATGGGGACACCCCGTGAAAAGGAGAACACGGAACAGAAAGGTTAGAGTTTGATTTGGCCTACGTGCACATTCGGGCGTGTTTGATGTGCTATATACACACATACCCACACGCAAATTTGCCCACACACTAATCACGCGCCTTGGCTGTGTCCACAACCCGCTTGCACTACGACTCGGATTATTACACAGGTTTTCTAAACTCGAACAAAGGCTCGGATAACAAAGATAATTGTCAATAACAATAAAACTACAACCTGAAAAGTAAAGTACATGCACACTGCCTAGCGTTGTATACAGGATTTACAAGCGACGTGGAAACCGAGCGTTGCTAACTGGAGCTAGCGATGAGTCACCGCACAACATTATGGCGGCGTCCTGACGTGACTAGGTTAAATATGACAATGTCAGCGCTATTTTTATCTCTATTTCAGCCACTGAAATCTCAGCTGTCAGCTGTGCCACAATGCATGTGGTCGCTTCAGGATCTGTATATTTCCAGGTTTAAGTAAGCCTGTTAGTCGGTTTGTCTGTCTGTCTGTCACAGCAACTTTTGGGTTTGTTTATTATTTTTTTTTCCTTTCTAAGCTTGTTTTGTTACCTCTACCTGCCTAGCTATCTGTCTGTCCGTCCGTCCATCCATCCATCGATCCATCCATCCAGTATATCCATGTCTGAATATATCTCTCTATCAGAATGACTCTCATTCAGCGGGTATATTTTTAATTGCACATCTCTAGGTCAGGCCCGCAATAAGCCAGCATATCCATGACTGTGTACGTCAGTCAGATGACTCTCATTCAGTCAGCATATCTGACTGATTAAACATTGTCCTCGAGCAGATTCCGGCTATGGGTCTGTGATGTGGTAGGACCACCCTGTGGGACCATCATGTAGGGCCACCCCGTAGGGTCACCCTGTAGGACCATCCTCTAAGACCATCCTGTAGGACCACCCTCTAGGACCATCCTGTAGGACCACCCTCTAGGACCATCCTGTAGGACCACCCCGTAGGACCACCCTATAGGACCACCCTGTAGGACCACCCTCTAGGACCACCCTCTAGGACCATCCTGTAGGACCACCCCGTAGGACCATCCTGTAGGACCACCCTATAGGACCATCCTATAGGACCACCCTGTAGGACCATCCTGTAGGATCACCCCGTAGGACCACCCTATTGGACCACCCTATAGGACCATCCTGTAGGACCACCCTGTATGACCACCCTGTAGGACCACCCTGTAGGACCACCCTGTATGACCATCCTGTAGGACCACCCTGTAGGACCATCCTGTAGGACCATCCTGTAGGACCATCCTGTAGCATCATCCTGTAGGACCATCCTGTGTTGCAGGCCTGAGAGGCGGGGGAACAGGTGGCCAGTCTTTTCCTCACTTAGCCAGACGACGAGTGTAAGCTTCGAACCTCGTCCGACCGCTATCCCGACATTGTCAGCCAGCTCCCTACCAACATCGCTAACGTGCCTGTTGTAAGGGGGACACGGTGAATCACATCGTAAATGATACCTGCTGTAGTGGGTACATGGTGAAGTCACATGTCCATGACAACTGTACACGCCCTGTGGGGTATTGGTTGTAAGGTGCTATACCCAGACTGTTCTAGACCAATCAACGATCGATTGGCGATGTGGTCAGTATAACGCCGTTTGCCTTTACTGCCCAGAACACTTCTTGTTACCCACTGATTAGACAGATTAGACGTCGGCAGTCAAGTTGCTTTAGTGGTCACGAGATTAGACAAATTCGACGTCGACGGTTAAGTTGCTTTAGTGGTCACGAGATTAGACAAATTAGACGTCGACGGTCAAGATGCTTTAGTGGTCACGAGATTAGACAAATTAGACGTCAATAGTCAAGTTGCTTTAGTGGTCACGAGATTAGACAAATTAGACGTCGGCAGTCAAGTTGCTTTAGTGGTCACGAGATTAGACAGATTAGACGTCGACGGTCAAGTTGCTTTAGTGGTCACGAGGTTAGACAAATTAGACGTCGGCAGTCAAGTTGCTTTAGTGGTCACGAGATTAGACAAATTAGACGTTGGCAGTCAAGATGCTTTAGTGTTCACGAGATTAGACAAATTAGACGTCGATAGTCAAGTTATTTTAGTGTTCACGAGGAAAAAAAAGCTGGAAAACTTGGTGACATTTGGCAAATCTGATGGAAAGAAAGTTGAGGGAAGACAAAGAGATGCATACCTGGATGGGATAGCTAGATGTTATCGTAATAAGGACAAGACATCTTCTTCCTGAACCAGGAACCTAGTGATCGTGTTGGATGTTGAATAATCACCACCTACGTCTATCGGCATGGCACATGATGATGGTGTTGATTTTAGGGTGGGCTGACCTGCCAATGATTCAAATATCCTAAATTCGGCGTAGGTTTGAACACGTGACCATCCAACAAGCATGACGCGTGCTAGCTAGAGCGCTACCGAGACAAAAGAAACTAAAAGTACGGCCGATGCGCTATCTAATCTTTAAAAGATTGTGCTGGCCCAGAATGTGGCTGAAGTCAGCCGTCAAATGTGTTCTACATTGCGTCAGTGGTCTCTACTTTGTCCTGATAGACCTCAGGAACCTCGTCTGTCAGGTTGGGTCGACCCCAATATGCTACGCATGAGAGGAAATCGGGTTAACTGCCGGTGTTGTTCGGTGTGAAATAGCAGTATTGGACGAGAGGTCTTGATTTATGTGAAATAGCAGCATTAGACTAGAGGTCTTGTTTGATGTGAAATAGCAGTATTAGACTAGAGGTCTTGTTTGATGTGAAATAGCAGTATTGGACTAGAGGTCTTTATTCATGTGAAATAGCAGTATTAGACTAGAGGTCTTGTTTGATGTGAAATAGCAGTATTAGACTAGAGGTCTTGTTTGATGTGAAATAGCAGTATTGGACTAGAGGTCTTTATTGATGTGAAATAGCAGTATTAGACTAGAGGTCTTGTTTGATGTGAAATAGCAGTATTAGACTAGAGGTCTTGTTTGATGTGAAATAGCAGTATTGGACTAGAGGTCTTTATTCATGTGAAATAGCAGTATTAGACTAGAGGTCTTGTTTGATGTGAAATAGCAGTATTAGACTAGAGGTCTTGTTTGATGTGAAATAGCAGTATTGGACTAGAGGTCTTTATTGATGTGAAATAGCAGTATAAGACTAGAGGTCTTGTTTGATGTGAAATAGCAGTATTGGACTAGAGGTTTTGATTGGTGTGAAATAGCAGTATTAGACTAGAGGTCTTGTTTGATATGAAATAGCAGTATTAGACTAGAGGTCTTGATTGATGTGAAATAGCAGTATTAGACTAGAGGTCTTGTTTGATGTGAAATAGCAGTATTAGACTAGAGGTCTTGTTTGATGTGAAATAGCAGTATTGGACTAGAGGTCTTTATTGATGTGGAATAGCAGTATTAGACTAGAGGTCTTGTTTGATGTGAAATAACAGTATTAGACTAGAGGTCTTGTTTGATGTGAAATAGCAGTATTAGACTAGAGGTCTTGTTAGATGTGAAATAGCAGTATTGGACTAGAGGTCTTGTTTGATATGAAATAGCAGTATTAGACTAGAGGCCTTGATTGATGTGAAATAGCAGTATTAGACTAGAGGTCTTGTTTGATGTGAAATAGCAGTATTGGACTAGAGGTCTTGTTTGATGTGAAATAGCAGTATTGGACTAGAGGTCTTGTTTGATGTGAAATAGCAGTATTGGACTAGAGGTCTTGTTTGATATGAAATAGCAGTATTAGACTAGAGGTCTTGATTGGTGTGAAATAGCAGTATTGGACTAGAGGTCTTGTTTGATGTGAAATAGCAGTATTGGACTAGAGGTCTTGTTTGATGTGAAATAGCAGTATTAGACCAGAGGCCTTGATTGATGTGAAATAGCAGTATTAGACTAGAGGTCTTGTTTGATGTGAAATAGCAGTATTAGACTAGAGGTCTTTATTGATGTGAAATAGCAGTATTGGACTAGAGGTCTTGTTTGATGTGAAATAGCAGTATTAGACTAGAGGTCTTGTTTGATGTGAAATAGCAGTATTAGACTAGAGGTCTTGTTTGATGTGAAATAGCAGTATTAGACTAGAGGTCTTTATTGATGTGAAATAGCAGTATTGGACTAGAGGTCTTGGTTGATGTGAAATATCAGTATTAGACTAGAGGTCTTGTTTGATGTGAAACAGCAGTATTGGACTAGAGGTCTTGATTGGTGTGAAATAGCAGTATTGGACTAGCGGTAATGTTATGTGTGAAGTAGCAGTAAAAAGGTCGCTTAAAAGTCGACAGGGTCGACTTCATTGCACCGGGTTTTATCCCATATGGCCCGGTCTCTTTCCGCAGCGCGGAAAGCGTCGCACAAAGCACGAACTCCGTAGCTCTAGCGACGACCCACAGGAGTCTCCGAAAAATTTCACTCGTGAACCGAAGGACGCGGCTCGAAATCGAACCAACAACTTTCGGAGCCCGGGTCAAACGGCTTGACCACTTCGCCACTGAGATTCCCAAAACTAGCAGTATTGGACTCGAGGTCTTGATGTCTTTTTTGTCTTCGCTCGGTTTGAACTCAAGCGGAGTGCATACACGCTCTACTACCTCTAGTAGTTGCCACTATTGAGATTAGCTTTCCCTATTGTCAGTGTCCCTCGCCATCGGGTGAATCCATTCAGAATTCTGAGGTACTTGTGAGTTAACATGCCCAAGTCAAGGACAAGAAGTCAGCACTGTGGTCCAGCCGACCGGTGTAGGGTTTGAACCTGCTGTCTGGCGATCAGCAGCACATCGGCAGTTTAACAGCGAGGAACTCGTATCCATTCGGCCAGGCTGACCTCCAGTAGGGGTTTTAATGGAATCACCTTCGCCAGGTAGGGAGCATCATGTGATACCCGGTCCTCATCAAACACCTGTGTCCGATTTAAATGTTAAAAATAGCCGACATATTTGAGTATGGAATGTCGCAAGTCTGGTACACAACGGAAAGCTGCGAAACATCTAGAATAAAGTTGTTATAATGAATGTCAATATATTAAGTATTAGCGTCACGCGATAGCAAGGTGCCGGGGAAAACTATGTAGATAAACAGAATGATTTACTCGGGAGGGAAAGAATACTAAAGATAAATTGGCATAATTTGAGGATTTGGGACAATCTAATATAGAGTGCCATCGCTGACACTCTAAGGCAACCTTCTGGATATTAACTGATTCAATGCCAAACAATCAGTAATTTGTAGGCCACACAGCTACACAATGAAATGAGTAATTATTATCATGTAAATTTCCATTCACTGAGTGTTGAGATTGCGGAAGATAAAACCAAACAATACAAATAACACGATGACCCTAGTGTGGCGATATATCGTTCTTCTGTTCAAATGAGGGGTCACATTTGACGATATATTATCATTCGGCACTTAATCAGTTACTATAATACATAGACTCCAAAAGCAGATTGCACAGACAAGGCTACAGGTGCATGCTATAATGAGCTAGAATGGCGGTGGACCAGTGTAGGACTTCTGAAATAACAAACAACAATCCTGTAAAAGTAGGTAATGAACATGTGAGCGGAGTGGCTGGTGGCGATGACCTGGATGGGATGGGATGAGTGAGGTAACGGATTTAATTGCGTGGGCAGAATCTCATAAAATGATAATAGGTAACACCTGGTTCAAACACGATCCTCGATGGTTATGGATTTGAAAAAGCCCTGGAGATAATGTTGGCAATCAAATTGACTACATATTGATTCCAAAGAGATTAAAAAGCAATTTAGTGGGAGCAAAAAATAGCCCAAGAGCATATTGTCGTAATGATTATTTTCCAGTGATAGCAAAGATGAGATTACAACAATTAAAGAAGACCCACATAATATCAAGTTTGATATAACGTTCTTCTTTCTTTCTTCTTCTGCGGTTAATGTTCACTACGCGTCTATTCCGGCATGCGGCACAAACAGGATGGTTCGTTTGAGGTCTTCACCCGTCCCCCAGAGTTATTGTCGAAGGGTAGCTCCAGTCGATAAATGTCCTCCCTCAATTCGGAAGCCATTACAGCTGTGTAGGACATGTTTTGGAGTTGGTCAAGTGATCCACACTAGCAAGAAGCAAAGTCAGTGAGATTCATTCGGTAGACGCGTGCTCTGAGTCCATAATGTGCTGATCTCAGTCTGAAGATCTTGGCCTGAGCATTTCTGCCAAGCACATTGTGTTGTCGTGGGCAACAAACAAAAGTTGTAAGAATCAACAGAGAATTAGAAACATATCAGTGCGTAAAGAATGGTGTCAGACAAGGGATTGTAGTGTGGACTGGTGTATTTCTTTTACACGGTCAGCATATCATTTAGTTTAGTCGATGGATCAACATCACGGCACACGGGTGCAACCCATAATTGCTCCGTTCTCCTCCTAACTCAAACCTGAGTCTGGAGAAACTCAGCTCAGTGCACGAACTCCGTAGCACCGGCGAGGATCCTGAAATACTTTGGGTAGATTAACTCGAAATTTTGCCCGGGCAGCGCCGTTAGGTTACTCTTTTTTCGATTTCCAACTGCCAAGGGATATTTTAAGTGTGCAACAATACACACGGGCGCCCGATCTCACTACCCAGAGACCAGGGGCAATTTTATTACTGGAAGTCCACGTGAAAAAATCCCGGTCCTCACCGGGGCTTGAACCCGGGACCCCCGGGACCCCCGGGACCCCCAGTACCTCCGGCACTCGAGACGGACACGATACCTCGAGATCACGCAGCCCCCCAATTAAAGCAAGTATATATATATATATATATATATATATATATATATATATATATATATATATATATATATGCCGGCTCCATGGCCGAGGGGTTAGCAGCTTTCTCCGCTAACCCCGAATACTCTCGTCACGTGACGCGACGAGAATTAGCAGTGGTTCGAATCGCAAAAGTGACTTACGAGAGTATGGAGCCGGTCGCTCAGAAAGTCGTGGCGTGCTGATGAGCGTAATCTAGCCTAGTAATCAACATACAGCTGAAAGATGCTGGTGTTGACCGCAATATCCTGAAACAGGATGGAAACGCGGAAAAAAAAAAAAAAATATATATATATATATGTGTGTGTGTGTGTGTGTGTGTGTGTGTGTGTGTGTGTGTGTGTGTGTGTGGCTAAAGGGCTTGCGAACGCGGTTTGTAAGCCCGTATACCCGGGTTCGAAATACGGCGGTGCTGGTTTTTCGTTAAAGGTATAGGGGCCCGGTCGTTAGAAAGCAATGGCAAACTACTGAACGTAACACTTGCCTAGTACATCAACAGCAGCTGAAAATGGTGGTGTTGACTGCAACGTCCCGTAAGGGATACGCAACAAAATTAGTTATTATTATATATATATATATATATATATATATATATATCTATATATATATATATATATATATATAATGAAAGCAAGTAAACGACTCTTGTGCACCACTTAACTGATTAAATGCCATGGGATGATTAATCGCCTTAACCGACTTCCCGTATCTGCCATTGGCTTATATATTGTCATATGTTGTCATTGAGTTATAATACAACTTGTCTGGTACCATATTACCAACTTTTCAGTCATAACTGTAACACACCCCATACTTCCCATTTTCCCGTCATTCATTTTTGTTTGGTCCAAACCTACTTTTCGTTTAGTACAGAATCGGTGCCTAACTAGATCTACAAAAATTATCTATAGAAGCCTATCGAGAACTACAGAAATTATCTATATAAATGTAATGAGATCTACAGAAATTATCAACAGAAACCTAACGAGATCTACAGAAATTATCAACAGAAACCTAACGAGGTCTACAGAAATTATCAATAGAAACCTAATGCGATCTACAGAAATTATCTATAGAAACCTAATGAAATCTACAGAAATTATCTATAGAAACCTAATGCGATCTACAGAAATTATCTATATAAATGTAATGAGATCTACAGAAATTATCTATATAAAAGTAATGAGATCTACAGAAATTATCAATAGAAACCTAATGCGATCTACAGAAATTATCTATAGAAACCTAATGAAATCTACAGAAATTATCTATATAAATGTAAAGAGATCTTCAGAAATTATCTATATAAATGTAATGAGATCTACAGAAATTATCTATATAAAAATAACGAGATCTGCAGAAATTATCAATAGAAACCCAACGATATCTACATAAATTATCTATAGAAACCTAATGAGATTCGTTCTCTGGGACAGACATAAAGAGTTAAAATATCAACTCTCCAGGACGCACATAAAGAGTTCAAGAACGCGAGGTCAGGATCGAATCACATCTTGTTAGGCCTTTATGACGGGAGGCCCAGATCCTCCGACGCTAACTTTTACCACGGTTGGTTTCGTTTCAGTAAAAGTTATGGACCCGTTTCAGTAAAAGTTATGGACCCGTTTCAGTAAAAGTTATGGACCCTTTTCAGTAACATTATGGACCCGTTTCAGTACAGTTTATGGACCGTTTTTCAGTAAAAGTTATGGACCCGTTTCAGTAACAGTTATGGACCCGTTTCAGTAACAGTTATGGACCCGTTTCAGTAACAGTTATGGACCCGTTTCAGTAACAGTTATGGACCCGTTTCAGTAAAAGTTATGGACCCGTTTCAGTAAAAGTTATGGACCCGTTTCAGTAAACGTTTTGGACCCGTTTCACGCCATAAAGAGAAGTGGGATGCTAGACCCATATTTCAGACCACTCGATCTATGATGTGGTCAGTATCATGCTGCCCACTTGACTTCCTATGAAATGTCCTGGTACCAATTTTAGACTTGGTCCATCTTGGAGCCCGGGACAATGAAACAAAACTCCGCATCAATTGGGATTCGAACAGACGACCAACGCGCCAGCAGGCAAGCGTGCTAACCACTGCACAACCGAGGTTCCCTAGTTTCGTTTCACCGCGATTATGTTTACATCATATCATGTAAGTTCCATCTCCGCACTGAAAGTCGTTTGCAATGAGTCTCTAACAGCCTCTGTCCTGTATCCTCATAGTGAATTCACACATGCCTCTTCCAATCTATCTCTCGATGTTATTCACCCACTTATAACTTGGTCTTTCCCCCGGGGCGCATCCCCTCCACTACACTCATTAAAAAGGAGCATTACAGCAAATCAATTCTGTCCACAGATGGGAGCACGGTAGCGAAAGAGTTAACTAACAACGACACAGAAGACAAGAGACACTAAACCCGCACAGCAAACCACCACAATTATAACCAACGCTACTACAACACGTTGAACGAGTGGAAAGTTTTGTTTCTTTTTTTAACTTTCTACATATCGGATCGGATCGGAAAGGCTTTTGTGTTTAAGCGTGGTAAGGTCCGAGTCTCTTCCAGAATGACATGGCATTGTCAAGTTTTAAAGATTTACTTCATAATCACGTCGTTTACATCATGTGTCATGCCGAGCAGCGCAAGCGATGGTGAACCTCCATAACCAGCTGGTTTCTGTGTTTGTGACAGTTCAAGCCCTGGCCGACTATAGCACGCCCCAACAATGTCTCGCCTGCTATAGCATACAACCAACATTTATAACCCGTTGTAGTAAAAACCAACATTTTTTCACTACCATAGTGCATAATTAACATTTCTCACATATGATAGCAAACAACCAACATTGTTCACCTACTATAGCACACAACCAACATTTCTCACCTAGTATAGCACACATCTACATTTCTCCCCTAACACACAAACAACATTCCTCACCCAGTATAACACACACTCATATGTTCTTACCTAGTATAGCACACATCCACATTTCTTCCTAATATAGCAAACACCCAACATTTCTCATCTAATATAGCATACAGCCGAATTTCTCACCTAATATAACATACAACCAACATGTCTCACCTGGTATAGCACACACTCATATGTTCTTACCTGGTATAGCACACATCCATGTTTCTCTCCTAATATAACATACAAACAACATTCCTCACCCAGTATAGCACACACTCATATGTTCTTACCTGGTATAGCACACATCCATGTTTCTCCCCTAATATAGTAAACATCCAACATTTCTCATATAATATAGCACACATCCAAATTTCTCACCTAATATAACATACAACCAACATCTCTCACCTAATATAACATACAACCAGCATTTCTCACCTAATATAGCACACAACCAACATCTCTGACCTACTATAGCACATACCCAAGTTTCTCAGCTACCATAACACACAACCAACTTTTCTCATCTACTTTATAGCACAACCAACATTTCTCACAAAGTATAGCACACATCCAAATTTCTCACCACCTAAGATAGCAATAAACCAATATTTCTCACCTACCATACCACACAACCAACATTACTCACCTACTATAACACACATCCAATATCTCAACTTCTTCGTTCATCCGGAGGTTTTTTTTTTTTTCCGACGTGATTGCATTGTGCCTATTTACAGCAGAACTGCGTTCTTGCGCTGTTAGGCCGACACATCCGACTTCTGCGGGCATTTGTTGACCGGGTTACCTTCCCAGGGCATCCAATATTTTTTACCTACCACAACACACAACCAACATTTCTCACCTATTATATCACATAACCAATATTTATTTTTTTTTGCTTTTGTAACACACTACCAACATTTCTCATATTCTTCATCATATTACTGACATTCTTGAACTTTTATATTATATCATAAACATTCCTGACCTTCAACAGCACACAACCAATATTATGAGCTATTACAGCACACTTCCATCATCCGTCACCTAATATGACACACCTGTAACACATCTATTTTCCCCTCCTATTTAATCATTTACTTAACAATAGTCTCAAAGAACTATTATTTCACTCATACCTTTTCATGTCTGCTTTATTTATTCAAGTTAATTTCATACATGACTTCACCAATTAATGAGTAAACACATACACATAATTATAGTGGGTGATTTGGGCGGCATTCCCATAACACGGTGACATAAGCGTGTAAATATGATCTCATGACATTGTGAAATAGAAGGGTAAATATTAATATAATCTCATAGCATATTGAAATATGAATTTAAACTCAGAACATTGTGAAACATAGAATCAATATAAAGGTAATTTTATGACAGAGTAAACAGAAGAGTAAATATGAAAGTAATCTCATGACAAAGTGAATTAGAAGGCTAAATATGAAAAGAATCTCATGACACAATGAAATAAAAGAATAAATATGAAGAGAATCTCATGACATAATGAAATAAAAGAATAAATATGAAGATAATCTCATGACATAATGAAATAAAAGAATAAATATAAAGAGAATCTCATGACACAATGAAATAAAAGAATAAATATGAAGAGAATCTCATGACACAATGAAATAAAAGAATAAATATGAAGATAATCTCATGACATAATGAAATAAAAGAATGAATATGAAGAGAATCTCATGACACAATGAAATAAAAGAATAAATATGAAGATAATCTCATGACATAATGAAATAAAAGAGTAAGAATGAAGATAATTACATGACAAAGTGAACTAGAAGAGTAAATATGAAGTCAGTCTCATGACAAATTGAAACAGAAGAATGCATGTTGATAGTCTCATGATATATGAAATAAAAGAGTAAATATGCAGAGAATCTCATGATATAATGAAATAAAAGAGTAAATATTGAAGATAATCTAATAACACAATAAATTAAAAGAGTAAATATGAAGATAATCTCATATAATTAAATAAAAGAGTAAATATAATCTCATGATATAATGAAATAAAATGGTAAGAATAAAGATAATCTATATATATAAAACAAAGTGTATGTATGTAAATATATATGTAAATATATATGTATGTCCTTTATTTGTTCGCGAACGGCCCATCCGATTGAGATGAAATTTTCTACACGCCTTCCTTTCATTCCAGAGCTGTCAACTGTCATAGTTTTTTTTTCTTCTTCCTCCTCCTCCCTCCTCCCCCTCCCAAAATACGTACGTAAATATATGATGATGATGATGAAAGAATCCCCGAACCAAAACGCTAGGGAAAGGGAAGAAAATGACGTGACTACACAGAATCGTCACACGGCAATCATCATCATCAAGTGCCGTGCCGGCTGGCGTAGGCGTTCATGGCTCTCCGTAGATCTCAGTCTTTGGTTTTTTGGATCAACTCTGCTGCTGATATTCCTCCATGCCACAGCAATATCAATAACAATTAATCTTTTTATGTGTAAGGAAGTTATCTACAGTCGTGTAGAAGGGAAGAACTAGACGAGTATGAATTCGGAATGGCGAACTCTCTCCTCCTCTCTTCTCCTCCCTCTACCTCCTCCCTCCACCCTTCTCCTCTTCCTCCTCCCTCTCATCCCTCTCCCTCCTCCTTCTCCCTTCTTCTCCCTCTTCCTCTCCCTCCTCCTCCATCCTCCTCCCTCCTACTCCCTCCGCCTCCTCCCCTCTCCTCCCTCATCTTCCCTCCTCCTCCCTCTCCCTCCTCATCACTCCTCCTCCTCCTGCCTCCCTCCTCCTCCTGCCTCCTTCTCCCTCATCATCCTCCCTCCTCTTCTCCCTTCTTCTCCCTCTTCCCTCTTCCTCCTCCCTCCTCCTCCCTCTACCTCCTCCTCCTCCCTCCACCCTCCTCCTCCCTTCTTCTCCTCTTCCTCCTCCCTTTCCTTCCTCCTCCCTCTACTCCTCCTCCCCCTACCTCTTTCCTCCTCCCTCCTCCTCCTCTTCCACCTCCCTTTCCTTCCTCCCCTCCTTGCCTCTCCCTCCTTCCTCCTCCCTTCTTCTCCCTCTGCCTCCTCCCTCCTCCTCTCCCCTCCTCCCTCCTCCTCTCCTTCTCCTCCTTCTCCCTTCTTCTCCTCCTCTCCCCTCCTCCTCCTACCCTCTTCCTCTTCCTCCTCCCTCTCTCTCTCCTCCATCCTCCTCCTCCCTCTTCCTCTCCTCCCTCTTCCTCCTCCTTCCTCTCTCCTCCTCCCTCTTCCTCCTCTCCCTCCTCCATCCTCCTCCCTCTTCTCCTCCTTCTTCCTCCTCCTCCCTCTTCCTCCTCCTCCTACCTCCTCCCTCCTCCACCTCTCTCCTCCTCCCTCCTCCCTTTTCCTCCCTCCTCCTCCTCCCTCTACCTCCTCCCTCCTCCTCTCCACTCTTCCTCCTACCCTCTTCCTCTTCCCCTCCCCCTCCTCCCTATCCCTCCTCCTCCCTTCACATTCCTCCTCCTCCCTCTTCCTCCTCCTCCCTCCTCCTCCTCATCCCTCCTTTTCCCTCCTCCTCCTTCTTCTTCCTCCCTCCTCCTCCTCCTCCTTCTTCCGCCCTCCTCCTCCTCCTCCCTCCTCCCCCTCCTCTTTCCTCCTCCTCCCTCTCCTCCTCCTCACTCCTCCTCCCTCTCCTCCTCCTCACTCCTCCTCCTCCCTCTACCTCCTCCCTCCTCCTCCCTTCACATTCCTCCTCCTCCCTCTTCCCCCTCCTCCCTCCTCCTAATCCCTCCTCATCCCTTCTCCTCCTCCTCCTCCTCCCTCTACCTCATCCTCCCTTCACATTCCTCCTCCTCCCTCCTCCTCCTCATCCCTCCTTCTCCCTCCTCCTCCTTCTTCCTCCCTCCTCCTCCTCCTCCCTCCTCCCCCTACCCCTTCCTCCTCCTCCCTCTCCTCCTCCTCACTCCTCCTCCTCCCTCCTCCTCCTCCCTCTACCTCCTCCCTCCTCCTCCCTTCACATCCCTCCTCCTCCCTCTTCCTCCTCCTCCCTCTCCTCCTCCTCCTCACTCCTCCTCCTCCCTCCTCCTCCTCCCTCTACCTCCTCCCTCCTCCTCCCTTCACATTCCTCCTCCTCCCTCCTCCTCATCCCTCCTCCTCCCTCCTCCTCCTCTCTCCTCCTCCCTCCTCCTCATCACTCCTCCTCCCTCCTCCTCCTTCTTCCTCCCTCCTCCTCACTCCTCCCCTCCTCCTTCCTCCGCCTCCTCCCTCCTCCTCCCTCTACCTCCTCTTCCTCCCTCTACCTCCTCCCCCCTCCTCCCTTCACATTCCTCCTCCTCCCTCTTCCTCCTCCTCCCTCCTCCTCCTCTCTCCGCCTCCCTCCTCCTCCTCCCTCTACCTCCTCCCTCCTCCTCCCTTCACATTCCTCCTCCTCCCTCCTCCTCCTCCCCTCCTCCTCCTCCCCCTCCTTCTCCTCCTTCTCCCTCCTCCTTCTCCCTCTTCCTCCTCCCCCTTCCTTCTCCCTCCGCCTCCTCCCTCCTCCTACTCTCTCCTCCTCCTCCCTCCCTCCTCCTCCCTCTCCTCCTCCTGCTCCCTTCTCCTCCTGCGTTCTCCTCCTCCCTCCTTCTCCCTCCTCCTCCCTCTTCCTCCTCCCTCCTCCTCGTCTCCTCCTCCACCCTACTCCTCCCTCCTCCTCCTAATCCCTCCTCCTCCCTCCTATTCCTCCCTACTCCTCCCTACTCCTCCCTCCTCCTCCCTCCTCTTCCCTCCTCCACCTCCCTCTTCCTCCTCCCTCCTACATTTACCCAAGACAGACAGACAGTCAGACAGATAGTCGGGAACGGGATCTTATATGACTACTTATATAATTTAAATGAGATGCTCTCCACCATGGGCTGGGCCGGGTCAGACAGACAGACAGATAGATAGATAGATAGATAGATAGATAGATAGACAGACAGACAGACAGACAGACAGACAGACAGACAGACAGACAGTCGGGAACGGGAACTTATATGACTACTTATATGAATTAAATGAGATGCTCCCCACCAGGAGTTGGGCGATGCCGGGCCGGGTCAGACAGACAGACAGATAGATAGTCGGAACGGGAACTTATATGACTACTTATATGAATTAAATGAGATGCTCCCCATCAGGGTCTGGGCGAAGACGGGCCGGGTCAGACAGACAGACAGACAGACAGACAGACAGATAGACAGACAGACAGACAGACAGACAGATAGTCGGTAACGGGAACGAGAACTTATATGACTACTTATATGAATTAAATGAGATGCTCCCCACCAGAGTCTGGGCGAAGCCGGGCCGGTCAGCTAGTTACATGATAAAGTGAAATAGAAGAGTGCTTGTTGATAATCTCATGACACAATGAAATAAAAGAGTAAATATGAAGATAATCTCATATAATGAAATAAAAGAGTAAATGTGAAGATAATCTCATAACATAATGAAATAAAAGAGTAAATATGAAGATAATCTCATATAATGAAATAAAACAGTAAATATGAAGATAATCTCATGACAAAGTGAAATAAAAGAGTACATATAAAGATAATCTCATGACATAATGACATAAAAGAATAAATATAAAGATAATCTCATGACAGAATGAATTAAAAGAGTACATATAAAGATAATCTCATGACAAAGTGAAATATAAGAGTACATGTTGATAATTTCATGATATAATAAAATAAAAGAGTTAATATGAAGATAATCTCATGACACAATGAAATAAAAGAGTAAATATGAAGATAATATCATATAATGAAATAAAAGAGTAAATATGAAGATAATCTCATATAATGAAATTTTTTTTTTTTTCATATCCTTTACAGGACATCGCTGTCAACACATGACACAAGCATCTTTCAGCTATATGTTGATATCTTGGCAAGATTACGCTCAGTAGTTTGCCATTGCTTTCTGAGCGGCCGGCTCACATACCCCGTAAGTTACCGATGCGATTCGAACCACTGCTGATTCTCACCGTCATCATGTCACCGACGAGAGTATACGAGATTACGGAGAAAAGTCATAACCTCTAATCCACGAAGCCGGCATATAATGAAATAAAAGAGTAAATATGAAGATAATCTCATTTAATGAAAAAAAGAGTAAATATTAAGATAATCTCATGACATAATGAAATAAAATAGTAAATACGAAGATAATCTCATATAATGAAATCAAAGAGTAAATATAAAGATAATCTCATATAATAAAATAAAAGTGTAAACATGAAGATAATCTCATGACATAATGAAATAAAAGGGTATGAATGAAGATAATCTTATGACATAATGAAATAAAAGGGTTAGAATGAAGATGATATCACGACAAAGCGAAATAGAAGAGTAAATGTTGATAATCTCATCTATTTGAAATGACAGGCTAAATCTGAAAACAATCTGATGACATAGAAGCTAATCATAGTGAAATACACGGTATTTATTAAGGTCATCTTGTGGCGGGAGTGGAAAGAGAGTTCACATATAATATGTTACATCATTATGGAATGGGGATCCTTTTCCCGTGGCTTTTCATTGCAAGAAAATATCTGGTACCTATTTCAACGGCTGCGTCGATCCCTAGGTTTGGGATTTGGGGAGTCTCTGTGGCGAAGCGGTCAAGCTGTTTGACTCGTGCTCCGAAAGTCGTGGGTTCGATTCCGGCCGCGTCCTTCGGTTTACGAGTTAAATGTTTCGGAGACTCCTGTGGGTCGTCGCTAGAGCTACGGAGTTCGTGTTTTGTGCGACGCTTTCCGTGCTGCGGAAAGAGACAGAGCCATATGGGATAAAACCCGGTGCAATGAAGTCGACCCTGTCGACTTTTAAGCAACTTTTTTGGGGATCTGGGGCCTACCATCAACTGATATCACATGCCTAGGCCAACCTAGAAGTCAGCGTCGACCCAGCCATCAACTGGTCTCACATGCCTAGGTCAATCTACAATTCAGCGTCGACCCAGTCATCAACTGGTATCATGAAGAGCAAATATGAAGTCAAGTCAGGGTCGACCCAACCATCAACTGGTCTCACATGCCTAGGTCGACCTATAAGTTAGCACCGACCCAACCATCAACTTGTCTCACATGCCTAGGTCGACCCAGCCATCAACTTGTCTCACATACCTAGGTCCACCTATAAGTTAGCACCGACCCAGCCATCAACTTGTCTCACATACCTAGGTCCACCTATAAGTTAGCACCGACCCAGCCATCAACTTGTCTCACATGCCTAGGTCGACCCAGCCATCAACTTCTCTCACATGCCTAGGTCGACCCAGCCATCAACTTGTCTCACATGCCTAGGTCCACCTACAAGTTAGCACCGACCCAGCCATCAACTTGTCTCACATACCTAGGTCGACCCAGCCATCAACTTCTCTCACATGCCTAGGTCGACCCAGCCATCAACTTGTCTCACATACCTAGGTCCACCTATAAGTTAGCACCGACCCAGCCATCAACTTGTCTCACATACCTAGGTCCACCTATAAGTTAGCACCAACCCAGCCATCAACTTGTCTCACATGCCTAGGTCGACCCAGCCATCAACTTGTCTCACATGCCTAGGTCCACCTGCAAGTTAGCACCGACCCAGCCATCAACTTGTCTCACATGCCTAGGTCCACCTATAAGTTAGCACCGACCCAGCCATCAACTTGTCTCACATGCCTAGGTCGACCCAGCCATCAACTTGTCTCACATGCCTAGGTCCACCTGCAAGTTAGCACCGACCCAGCCATCAACTGGTCTCACATACCTAGGTCCACCCTGCCATCAACTAGTCTCACATACCTAGGTCAACCTATAAGTTAGCGCCGACCCAGTAATCAACTTGTCTCACATACCTAGGTCCACCCAGTCATCAACTAGTCTCACATGCCTAGGTCCACCCTGCCATCAACTTGTCTCACATGCCTAGGTCCATCTGCAAGTTAGCACCGACCCAGCCATCAACTGGTCTCACATACCTAGGTCCACCCTGCCATTAACTAGTCTCACATACCTAGGTCCACCTATAAGTTAGCGCCGACCCAGTCATCAACTTGTCTCACATACCTAGGTCCACCCAGTCATCAACTAGTCTCACCTACCTAGGTCCACCTGCAAGTTAGCACCGACCCAGCCATCAACTGGTCTCACATACCTAGGTCCACCCTGCCATCAACTAGTCTCACATACCTAGGTCCACCTATAAGTTAGCACCGACCCAGCCATCAACTGGTCTCACATACCTAGGTCCACCCTGCCATCAACTAGTCTCACATACCTAGGTCCACCTATAAGTTAGCACCGACCCAGCCATCAACTTGTCTCACATACCTAGGTCCAAATATAAGTTAGCACCGACCCAGCCATCAACTTGTCTCACATACCTAGGCCCACCTACAAGTTAGCACCGACCCAGCCATCAACTAGTCTCACATACCTAGGTCCACCTATAAGTTAGCACCGACCCAGTCATCAACTTGTCTCACATGCCTAGGTCCACCTGCAAGTTAGCGCCGACCCAGCCATCAACTAGTCTCACATACCTAGGTCCACCTATAAGTTAGCACCGACCCGGTCATCAAATTGTCTCACATACCTAGGTCCATCTGCAAGTTAGCGCCGACCCAGCCATCAACTTGGACCTACAAGTTAGCACCGACCCAGTCATCAACTAGTCTCACATACCTAGGTCCACCTATAAGTTAGCACCGACCCAGCCATCAACTTGGACCTACAAGTTAGCACCGACCCAGTCATCAACTAGTCTCACATACCTAGGTCCACCTATAAGTTAGCACCGACCCAGTCATCAACTTGTCTCACATACCTAGGTCCACCTACAAGTTAGCACCGACCCAGTCATCAACGTGTCTCACATACCTAGGTCCACCTACAAGTTAGCACCGACCCAGTCATCAACTTGTCTCACATACCTAGGTCCACCTACAAGTTAGCGCCGACCCAGCCATCAACTTGTCTCATATACCTAGGTCCACCTATAAGTTAGCACCGACCCAGCCATCAACTAGTCTCACATGCCTAGGTCCACCTATAAGTTAGCACCGACCCAGTCATCAACTTGTCTCACATACCTAGGTCCACCTATAAGATAGCACCGACCCAGCCATCAACTTGTCTCACATACCTAGGTCCACCTACAAGTTAGCACCGACCCAGTCATCAACTAGTCTCACATACCTAGGTCCACCTATACGTTAGCACCGACCCAGCCATCAACTTGGACCTACAAGTTAGCACCGATACAGTCATCAACTAGTCTCACATACCTAGGCCCCCCTACAAGTTAGCACCGACCCAGCCATCAACTAGTCTCACATGCCTAGGTCCACCTATAAGTTAGCACTGACCCAGTCATCAACTTGTCTCACATACCTAGGTCCACCTATAAGTTAGCACCGACCCAGCCATCAACTTGGACCTACAAGTTAGCACCGACCCAGACATCAACTAGTCTCACATGCCTAGGTCGACCCAGTCATCAACTTGTCTCACATGCCTAGGCCCACCTACAAGTTAGCACCGACCCACTCATCAACTTGTCTTACATACCTAGGCCCACCTACAAGTTAGCACCGACCCAGCCATCAACTTGTCTCACATGCCTAGGTCCACCTACAAGTTAGCACCGACCCAGCAATCAACTTGTCTCACATACCTAGGTCCACCTACAAGTTAGCACCGACCCAGCCATCAACTTGTCTCACATGCCTAGGTCCACCTACAAGTTAGCACCGACCCAGCCATCAACTTGTCTCACATACCTAGGTCCACCTATAAGTTAGCACCGACCCGGTCATCAACTAGTCTCACATACCTAGGTCCACCTATAAGTTAGCACCGACCCAGCCATCAACTTGTCTCACATACCTAGGTCCACCTACAAGTTAGCAACGACCCAGCCATCAACTTGTCTCACATACCTAGGTCCACTTACAAGTTAGCACCGACCTAGCCATCAACTTGTCTCACATACCTAGGTCCACCTACAAGTTAGCACCGACCCAGCCATCAACTAGTCTCACATGCCTAGGTCCACCTATAAGTTAGCACCGACCCAGTCATCAACTTGTCTCACATACCTAGGTCCACCTACAAGTTAGCGCCGACCCAGCAATCAACTTGTCTCACATGCCTAGGTCCACCTAAAAGTTAGCACCGACCCAGCCATCAACTTGTCTCACATGCCTAGGTCCACCTACAAGTTAGCACCGACCCAGCCATCAACTTGTCTCACATGCCTAGGTCCACCTACAAGTTAGCGCCGACCCAGCCATCAACTTGTCTCACATGCCTAGGGTCCACCTACAAGTTAGCACCGACCCGGTCATCAACTTGTCTCACATACCTAGGTCCACCTATAAGTTAGCACCGACCCGGTCATCAACTAGTCTCACATACCTAGGTCCACCTATAAGTTAGCACCGACCCAGCCATCAACTTGTCTCACATACCTAGGTCCACCTACAAGTTAGCACCGACCCAGCCATCAACTTGTCTCACATACCTAGGCCCACCTACAAGTTAGCACCGACCCAGCCATCAACTAGTCTTACATACCTAGGTCCACCTATAAGTTAGCACAGACCCAGTCATCAACTTGTCTCACATGCCTAGGTCCACCTGCAAGTTAGCGCCGACCCAGCTATCAACTAGTCTCACATACCTAGGTCCACCTATAAGTTAGCACCGACCCAGTCATCAACTTGTCTCACATACCTAGGTCGACCCAGTCATCAACTAGTCTCACATACCTAGGCCCACCTACAAGTTAGCACCGACCCAGTCATCAACTTGTCTCACATACCTAGGTCGACCCAGTCATCAACTTGTCTCACATGCTTAGGTCCACCTGCAAGTTAGCACCCGACCCAACCATCAACTAGTCTCACATGCCTAGGTCCACATGCAAGTTAGCACCGACCCAGCCATCAACTTGTCTCACATACCTAGGTCCACCTACAAGTTAGCACCGACCCAGTCATCAACTTGTCTCACATGCCTAGGCCCACCTACAAGTTAGCACCGACCCAGCCATCAACTTGTCTCACATGCCTAGGTCCACCTGCAAGTTAGCACCGACCCAGCCATCAACTTGTCTCACATGCCTAGGTCCACCTGCAAGTTAGCACCGACCCAGCTATCAACTAGTCTCACATGCCTAGGTCCACCTGCAAGTTAGCACCGACCCAGCTATCAACTAGTCTCACATGCCTAGGTCCACCTGCAAGTTAGCACCGACCCAGCCATCAACTAGTCTCACATACCTAGGTCCACCTGCAAGTTAGCACCGACCCAGCCATCAACTAGTCTCACATACCTAGGTCCACCTACAAGTTAGCACCGACCCAGCCATCAACTTGTCTCACATACCTAGGTCCACCTGCAAGTTAGCACCGACCCAGCCATCAACTAGTCTCACATGCATATGTCCACCTGCAAGTTAGCACCGACCCAGCCATCAACTAGTCTCACATACCTAGGTCCACCTGCAAGTTAGCACCGACCCAGTCATCAACTTGTCTCACATACCTAGGCCCACCTACAAGTTAGCACCGACCCAGTCATCAACTTGTCTCACATGCCTAGGTCCACCTACAAGTTAGCACCGACCCAGCCATCAACTTGTCTCACATACCTATGTCGACCCAGTCATCAACTTGTCTCACATGCCTAGGCCCACCTACAAGTTAGCACCGACCCAGCCATCAACTAGTCTCACATACCTAGGTCGACCCAGTCATCAACTTGTCTCACATGCCTAGGTCCACCTACAAGTTAGCACCGACCCAGCCATCAACTAGTCTCATATACCTAGGTCGACCCAGTCATCAACTTGTCTCACATGCCTAGGTCCACCTACAAGTTAGCACCGACCCAGTCATCAACTAGTCTCACATGCCTAGGTCCACCTACAAGTTAGCACCGACCCAGCCATCAACTAGTCTCACATACCTAGGTCGACCCAGTCATCAACTTGTCTCACATGCCTAGGTCCACCTACAAGTTAGCACCGACCCAGCCATCAACTAGTCTCACATACCTAGGTCGACCCAGTCATCACCTTGTCTCACATGCCTAGGTCCACCTACAAGTTAGCACCGACCCAGCCATCAACTAGTCTCACATACCTAGGTCGACCCAGTCATCAAATTGTCTCACATGCCTAGGTCCCACCTACAAGTTAGCACCGACCCAGCCATCAACTTGTCTCACATACCTAGGTCGACTCAGTCATCAACTTGTCTCACATGCCTAGGTCCACCTACAAGTTAGCACCGACCCAGTCATCAACTTGTCTCACATACCTAGGTCGACCCAGTCATCAACTTGTCTCACATGCCTAGGTCCACCTGCAAGTTAGCACCGACCCAGTCATCAACTTGTCTCACATACCTAGGTCGACCCAGTCATCAACTTGTCTCACATGCCTAGGTCCACCTGCAAGTTAGCACCGACCCAGCCATCAACTTGTCTCAAATGCCTAGGTCCACCTACAAGTTAGCACCGACCCAGTCATCAACTTGTCTCACATACCTAGGTCCACCTGCAAGTTAGCACCGACCCAGCCATCAACTAGTCCTCACATGCCTAGGTCCACCTGCAAGTTAGCACCGACTCAGCCATCAACTAGTCTCACATGCCTAGGTCCACCTGCAAGTTAGCACCGATCCAGTCATCAACTAGTCTCACATACCTAGGTCCACCTGCAAGTTAGCACCGACCCAGCCATCAACTAGTCTCACATACCTAGGTCCACCTGCAAGTTAGCACCGACCCAGCCATCAACTAGTCTCACATGCCTAGGTCGACCCAGTCATCAACTTGTCTCACATGCCTAGGTCCACCTGCAAGTTAGCACCGACCCAGCCATCAACTTGTCTCACATGCCTAGGTCCACCTACAAGTTAGCACCGAACCAGTCATCAACTAGTCTCACATGCCTAGGTCCACCTGCAAGTTAGCACCGACCCAGCCATCAACTAGTCTCACATGCCTAGGTCCACCTGCAAGTTAGCACCGACCCAGCCATCAACTAGTCTCACATGCCTAGGTCCACCTATAAGTTAGCACCGACCCAGTCATCAACTTGTCTCACATACCTAGGTAAACCTATAAGATAGCACCGACCCAGCCATCAACTTGTCTCACATACCTAGGTCCACCTACAAGTTAGCACCGACCCAGTCATCAACTAGTCTCACATACCTAGGTCCACCTATAAGTTAGCACCGACCCAGCCATCAACTTGGACCTACAAGTTAGCACCGATACAGTCATCAACTAGTCTCACATACCTAGGTACCCCTACAAGTTAGCACCGACCCAGCCATCAACTAGTCTCACATGCCTAGGTCCACCTATAAGTTAGCACTGACCCAGTCATCAACTTGTCTCACATACCTAGGTCCACCTATAAGTTAGCACCGACCCAGCCATCAACTTGGACCTACAAGTTAGCACCGACCCAGACATCAACTAGTCTCACATGCCTAGGTCGACCCAGTCATCAACTTGTCTCACATGCCTAGGCCCACCTACAAGTTAGCACCGACCCACTCATCAACTTGTCTTACATACCTAGGCCCACCTACAAGTTAGCACCGACCCAGCCATCAACTTGTCTCACATGCCTAGGTCCACCTACAAGTTAGCACCGACCCAGCAATCAACTTGTCTCACATACCTAGGTCCACCTACAAGTTAGCACCGACCCAGCCATCAACTTGTCTCACATGCCTAGGTCCACCTACAAGTTAGCACCGACCCAGCCATCAACTTGTCTCACATACCTAGGTCCACCTATAAGTTAGCACCGACCCGGTCATCAACTAGTCTCACATACCTAGGTCCACCTATATGTTAGCACCGACCCAGCCATCAACTTGTCTCACATACCTAGGTCCACCTACAAGTTAGCACCGACCCAGCCATCAACTTGTCCTCACATACCTAGGTCCACTTACAAGTTAGCACCGACCCAGCCATCAACTAGTCTCACATGCCTAGGTCCACCTGCAAGTTAGTACCGACCTAGCCATCAACTAGTCTCACATACCTAGGTCCACCTATAAGTTAGCACCGACCCAGCCATCAACTTGTCTCACATACCTAGGTCCACCTACAAGTTAGCAACGACCCAGCCATCAACTTGTCTCACATACCTAGGTCCACTTACAAGTTAGCACCGACCTAGCCATCAACTTGTCTCACATACCTAGGTCCACCTACAAGTTAGCACCGACCCAGCCATCAACTAGTCTCACATGCCTAGGTCCACCTATAAGTTAGCACCGACCCAGTCATCAACTTGTCTCACATACCTAGGTCCACCTACAAGTTAGCGCCGACCCAGCAATCAACTTGTCTCACATGCCTAGGTCCACCTAAAAGTTAGCACCGACCCAGCCATCAACTTGTCTCACATGCCTAGGTCCACCTACAAGTTAGCACCGACCCAGCCATCAACTTGTCTCACATGCCTAGGTCCACCTACAAGTTAGCGCCGACCCAGCCATCAACTTGTCTCACATGCCTAGGTCCACCTACAAGTTAGCACCGACCCGGTCATCAACTTGTCTCACATACCTAGGTCCACCTATAAGTTAGCACCGACCCGGTCATCAACTAGTCTCACATACCTAGGTCCACCTATAAGTTAGCACCGACCCAGCCATCAACTTGTCTCACATACCTAGGTCCACCTACAAGTTAGCACCGACCCAGCCATCAACTTGTCTCACATACCTAGGCCCACCTACAAGTTAGCACCGACCCAGCCATCAACTAGTCTTACATACCTAGGTCCACCTATAAGTTAGCACAGACCCAGTCATCAACTTGTCTCACATGCCTAGGTCCACCTGCAAGTTAGCGCCGACCCAGCTATCAACTAGTCTCACATACCTAGGTCCACCTATAAGTTAGCACCGACCCAGTCATCAACTTGTCTCACATACCTAGGTCGACCCAGTCATCAACTAGTCTCACATACCTAGGCCCACCTACAAGTTAGCACCGACCCAGTCATCAACTTGTCTCACATACCTAGGTCGACCCAGTCATCAACTTGTCTCACATGCTTAGGTCCACCTGCAAGTTAGCACCGACCCAACCATCAACTAGTCTCACATGCCTAGGTCCACATGCAAGTTAGCACCGACCCAGCCATCAACTTGTCTCACATACCTAGGTCCACCTACAAGTTAGCACCGACCCAGTCATCAACTTGTCTCACATGCCTAGGCCCCACCTACAAGTTAGCACCGACCCAGCCATCAACTTGTCTCACATGCCTAGGTCCACCTGCAAGTTAGCACCGACCCAGCCATCAACTTGTCTCACATGCCTAGGTCCACCTGCAAGTTAGCACCGACCCAGCTATCAACTAGTCTCACATGCCTAGGTCCACCTGCAAGTTAGCACCGACCCAGCTATCAACTAGTCTCACATGCCTAGGTCCACCTGCAAGTTAGCACCGACCCAGCCATCAACTAGTCTCACATACCTAGGTCCACCTGCAAGTTAGCACCGACCCAGCCATCAACTAGTCTCACATACCTAGGTCCACCTACAAGTTAGCACCGACCCAGCCATCAACTTGTCTCACATACCTAGGTCCACCTGCAAGTTAGCACCGACCCAGCCATCAACTAGTCTCACATGCATATGTCCACCTGCAAGTTAGCACCGACCCAGCCATCAACTAGTCTCACATACCTAGGTCCACCTGCAAGTTAGCACCGACCCAGTCATCAACTTGTCTCACATACCTAGGCCCACCTACAAGTTAGCACCGACCCAGTCATCAACTTGTCTCACATGCCTAGGTCCACCTACAAGTTAGCACCGACCCAGCCATCACTTGTCTCACATACCTATGTCGACCCAGTCATCAACTTGTCTCACATGCCTAGGCCCACCTACAAGTTAGCACCGACCCAGCCATCAACTAGTCTCACATACCTAGGTCGACCCAGTCATCAACTTGTCTCACATGCCTAGGTCCACCTACAAGTTAGCACCGACCCAGCCATCAACTAGTCTCATATACCTAGGTCGACCCAGTCATCAACTTGTCTCACATGCCTAGGTCCACCTACAAGTTAGCACCGACCCAGTCATCAACTAGTCTCACATGCCTAGGTCCACCTACAAGTTAGCACCGACCCAGCCATCAACTAGTCTCACATACCTAGGTCGACCCAGTCATCAACTTGTCTCACATGCCTAGGTCCACCTACAAGTTAGCACCGACCCAGCCATCAACTAGTCTCACATACCTAGGTCGACCCAGTCATCACCTTGTCTCACATGCCTAGGTCCACCTACAAGTTAGCACCGACCCAGCCATCAACTAGTCTCACATACCTAGGTCGACCCAGTCATCAAATTGTCTCACATGCCTAGGTCCACCTACAAGTTAGCACCGACCCAGCCATCAACTTGTCTCACATACCTAGGTCGACTCAGTCATCAACTTGTCTCACATGCCTAGGTCCACCTACAAGTTAGCACCGACCCAGCCATCAACTTGTCTCACATACCTAGGTCGACCCAGTCATCAACTTGTCTCACATGCCTAGGTCCACCTGCAAGTTAGCACCGACCCAGCCATCAACTTGTCTCACATACCTAGGTCGACCCAGTCATCAACTTGTCTCACATGCCTAGGTCCACCTGCAAGTTAGCACCGACCCAGCCATCAACTTGTCTCAAATGCCTAGGTCCACCTACAAGTTAGCACCGACCCAGTCATCAACTTGTCTCACATACCTAGGTCCACCTGCAAGTTAGCACCGACCCAGCCATCAACTAGTCTCACATGCCTAGGTCCACCTGCAAGTTAGCACCGACTCAGCCATCAACTAGTCTCACATGCCTAGGTCCACCTGCAAGTTAGCACCGATCCAGTCATCAACTAGTCTCACATACCTAGGTCCACCTGCAAGTTAGCACCGACCCAGCCATCAACTAGTCTCACATACCTAGGTCCACCTGCAAGTTAGCACCGACCCAGCCATCAACTAGTCTCACATGCCTAGGTCGACCCAGTCATCAACTTGTCTCACATGCCTAGGTCCACCTGCAAGTTAGCACCGACCCAGCCATCAACTTGTCTCACATGCCTAGGTCCACCTACAAGTTAGCACCGAACCAGTCATCAACTAGTCTCACATGCCTAGGTCCACCTGCAAGTTAGCACCGACCCAGCCATCAACTAGTCTCACATGCCTAGGTCCACCTGCAAGTTAGCACCGACCCAGCCATCAACTAGTCTCACATGCCTAGGTCCACCTATAAGTTAGCACCGACCCAGTCATCAACTTGTCTCACATACCTAGGTCCACCTATAAGATAGCACCGACCCAGCCATCAACTTGTCTCACATACCTAGGTCCACCTACAAGTTAGCACCGACCCAGTCATCAACTAGTCTCACATACCTAGGTCCACCTATAAGTTAGCACCGACCCAGCCATCAACTTGGGACCTACAAGTTAGCACCGATACAGTCATCAACTAGTCTCACATACCTAGGTACCCCTACAAGTTAGCACCGACCCAGCCATCAACTAGTCTCACATGCCTAGGTCCACCTATAAGTTAGCACTGACCCAGTCATCAACTTGTCTCACATACCTAGGTCCACCTATAAGTTAGCACCGACCCAGCCATCAACTTGGACCTACAAGTTAGCACCGACCCAGACATCAACTAGTCTCACATGCCTAGGTCGACCCAGTCCATCAACTTGTCTCACATGCCTAGGCCCACCTACAAGTTAGCACCGACCCACTCATCAACTTGTCTTACATACCTAGGCCCACCTACAAGTTAGCACCGACCCAGCCATCAACTTGTCTCACATGCCTAGGTCCACCTACAAGTTAGCACCGACCCAGCCATCAACTTGTCTCACATACCTAGGTCCACCTACAAGTTAGCACCGACCCAGCCATCAACTTGTCTCACATGCCTAGGTCCACCTACAAGTTAGCACCGACCCAGCCATCAACTTGTCTCACATACCTAGGTCCACCTATAAGTTAGCACCGACCCGGTCATCAACTAGTCTCACATACCTAGGTCCACCTATATGTTAGCACCGACCCAGCCATCAACTTGTCTCACATACCTAGGTCCACCTACAAGTTAGCACCGACCCAGCCATCAACTTGTCTCACATACCTAGGTCCACTTACAAGTTAGCACCGACCCAGCCATCAACTAGTCTCACATGCCTAGGTCCACCTGCAAGTTAGTACCGACCTAGCCATCAACTTGTCTCACATACCTAGGTCCACCTACAAGTTAGCACCGACCCAGCCATCAACTAGTCTCACATGCCTAGGTCCACCTATAAGTTAGCACCGACCCAGTCATCAACTTGTCTCACATACCTAGGTCCACCTACAAGTTAGCGCCGACCCAGCAATCAACTTGTCTCACATGCCTAGGTCCACCTAAAAGTTAGCACCGACCCAGCCATCAACTTGTCTCACATGCCTAGGTCCACCTACAAGTTAGCACCGACACCAGCCATCAACTTGTCTCACATGCCTAGGTCCACCTACAAGTTAGCGCCGACCCAGCCATCAACTTGTCTCACATGCCTAGGTCCACCTACAAGTTAGCACCGACCCGGTCATCAACTTGTCTCACATACCTAGGTCCACCTATAAGTTAGCACCGACCCGGTCATCAACTAGTCTCACATACCTAGGTCCACCTATAAGTTAGCACCGACCCCAGCCATCAACTTGTCTCACATACCTAGGTCCACCTACAAGTTAGCACCGACCCAGCCATCAACTTGTCTCACATACCTAGGCCCACCTACAAGTTAGCACCGACCCAGCCATCAACTAGTCTTACATACCTAGGTCCACCTATAAGTTAGCACCGACCCAGTCATCAACTTGTCTCACATGCCTAGGTCCACCTGCAAGTTAGCGCCGACCCAGCTATCAACTAGTCTCACATACCTAGGTCCACCTATAAGTTAGCACCGACCCAGTCATCAACTTGTCTCACATACCTAGGTTCACCTACAAGTTAGCGCCGACCCAGCCATCAACTTGTCTCACATGCCTAGGTCCGCCTACAAGTTAGCACCGACCCAGCCATCAACTTGTCTCACATGCCTAGGTCCACCTACAAGTTAGCGCCGACCCAGGCATCAACTTTTCTCACATGCCTAGGTCCACCTACAAGTTAGCACCGACCCAGTCATCACCTAGTCTCACATGCCTAGGCCCACCTACAAGTTAGCACCGACCCAGCCATCAACTTGCCTCACATGCCTAGGCCCACCTACAAGTTAGCACCGACCCAGTCATCAAATAGTCTCACATACCTAGGCCCACCTACAAGTTAGCACCGATCCAGCCATCAACGAGTCTCACATACCTAGGTCGACCCAGTCATCAACTTGTCTCACATGCCTAGGTCGACCCAGTCATCAACTTGTCTCACATGCCTAGGTCGACCCAGTCATCAACTTGTCTCACATGCCTAGGTCGACCCAGTCATCAGCTTGTCTCACATGCCTAGGCCCACCTACAAGTTAGCACCGACCCAGTCATCAACTTGTCTCACATGCCTAGGCCCACCTACAAGTTAGCACCGACCCAGTCATCAACTTGTCTCACATGCCTAGGTCCACCTAGAAGTTAGCACCGACCCAGTCATCAACTTGTCTCACATACCTAGGTCGACCCAGTCATCAACTAGTCTCACATACCTAGGCCCACCTACAAGTTAGCACCGACCCAGTCATCAACTTGTCTCACATACCTAGGTCGACCCAGTCATCAACTTGTCTCACATGCCTAGGTCCACCTGCAAGTTAGCACCGACCCAACCATCAAGTCTCACATGCCTAGGTCCACCTGCAAGTTAGCACCGACCCAGCCATCAACTTGTCTCACATACCTAGGTCCACCTACAAGTTAGCACCGACCCAGTCATCAACTTGTCTCACATACCTAGGTCCACCTGCAAGTTAGCACCGACCCAGCCATCAACTAGTCTCACATGCCTAGGTCCACCTGCAAGTTAGCACCGACTCAGCCATCAACTAGTCTCACATGCCTAGGTCCACCTGCAAGTTAGCACCGATCCAGTCATCAACTAGTCTCACATACCTAGGTCCACCTGCAAGATAGCACCGACCCAGCCATCAACTAGTCTCACATACCTAGGTCCACCTGCAAGTTAGCACCGACCCAGCCATCAACTAGTCTCACATGCCTAGGTCGACCCAGTCATCAACTTGTCTCACATGCCTAGGTCCACCTGCAAGTTAGCACCGACCCAGCCATCAACTTGTCTCACATGCCTAGGTCCACCTACAAGTTAGCACCGAACCAGTCATCAACTAGTCTCACATGCCTAGGTCCACCTGCAAGTTAGCACCGACCCAGCCATCAACTAGTCTCACATGCCTAGGTCCACCTGCAAGTTAGCACCGACCCAGCCATCAAATAGTCTCACATGCCTAGGTCCACCTATAAGTTAGCACCGACCCAGTCATCAACTTGTCTCACATACCTAGGTCCACCTATAAGATAGCACCGACCCAGCCATCAACTTGTCTCACATACCTAGGTCCACCTACAAGTTAGCACCGACCCAGTCATCAACTAGTCTCACATACCTAGGTCCACCTATAAGTTAGCACCGACCCAGCCATCAACTTGGACCTACAAGTTAGCACCGATACAGTCATCAACTAGTCTCACATACCTAGGCCCCCCTACAAGTTAGCACCGACCCAGCCATCAACTAGTCTCACATGCCTAGGTCCACCTATAAGTTAGCACTGACCCAGTCATCAACTTGTCTCACATACCTAGGTCCACCTATAAGTTAGCACCGACCCAGCCATCAACTTGGACCTACAAGTTAGCACCGACCCAGACATCAACTAGTCTCACATGCCTAGGTCGACCCAGTCATCAACTTGTCTCACATGCCTAGGCCCACCTACAAGTTAGCACCGACCCACTCATCAACTTGTCTTACATACCTAGGCCCACCTACAAGTTAGCACCGACCCAGCCATCAACTTGTCTCACATGCCTAGGTCCACCTACAAGTTAGCACCGACCCAGCAATCAACTTGTCTCACATACCTAGGTCCACCTACAAGTTAGCACCGACCCAGCCATCAACTTGTCTCACATGCCTAGGTCCACCTACAAGTTAGCACCGACCCAGCCATCAACTTGTCTCACATACCTAGGTCCACCTATAAGTTAGCACCGACCCGGTCATCAACTAGTCTTACATACCTAGGTCCACCTATAAGTTAGCACCGACCCAGCCATCAACTTGTCTCACATACCTAGGTCCACCTACAAGTTAGCACCGACCCAGCCATCAACTTGTCTCACATACCTAGGTCCACTTACAAGTTAGCACCGACCCAGCCATCAACTAGTCTCACATGCCTAGGTCCACCTGCAAGTTAGTACCGACCTAGCCATCAACTTGTCTCACATACCTAGGTCCACCTACAAGTTAGCACCGACCCAGCCATCAACTAGTCTCACATGCCTAGGTCCACCTATAAGTTAGCACCGACCCAGTCATCAACTTGTCTCACATACCTAGGTCCACCTACAAGTTAGCGCCGACCCAGCAATCAACTTGTCTCACATGCCTAGGTCCACCTAAAAGTTAGCACCGACCCAGCCATCAACTTGTCTTACATGCCTAGGTCCACCTACAAGTTAGCACCGACCCAGCCATCAACTTGTCTCACATGCCTAGGTCCACCTACAAGTTAGCGCCGACCCAGCCATCAACTTGTCTCACATGCCTAGGTCCACCTACAAGTTAGCACCGACCCGGTCATCAACTTGTCTCACATACCTAGGTCCACCTATAAGTTAGCACCGACCCGGTCATCAACTAGTCCTCACATACCTAGGTCCACCTATAAGTTAGCACCGACCCAGCCATCAACTTGTCTCACATACCTAGGTCCACCTACAAGTTAGCACCGACCCAGCCATCAACTTGTCTCACATACCTAGGCCCACCTACAAGTTAGCACCGACCCAGCCATCAACTAGTCTTACATACCTAGGTCCACCTATAAGTTAGCACCGACCCAGTCATCAACTTGTCTCACATGCCTAGGTCCACCTGCAAGTTAGCGCCGACCCAGCTATCAACTAGTCTCACATACCTAGGTCCACCTATAAGTTAGCACCGACCCAGTCATCAACTTGTCTCACATACCTAGGTTCACCTACAAGTTAGCGCCGACCCAGCCATCAACTTGTCTCACATGCCTAGGTCCACCTACAAGTTAGCACCGACCCAGCCATCAACTTGTCTCACATGCCTAGGTCCACCTACAAGTTAGCGCCGACCCAGGCATCAACTTTTCTCACATGCCTAGGTCCACCTACAAGTTAGCACCGACCCAGTCATCAACTAGTCTCACATGCCTAGGCCCACCTACAAGTTAGCACCGACCCAGCCATCAACTTGCCTCACATGCCTAGGCCCACCTACAAGTTAGCACCGACCCAGTCATCAACTAGTCTCACATACCTAGGCCCACCTACAAGTTAGCACCGATCCAGCCATCAACGAGTCTCACATACCTAGGTCGACCCAGTCATCAACTTGTCTCACATGCCTAGGTCGACCCAGTCATCAACTTGTCTCACATGCCTAGGTCGACCCAGTCATCAACTTGTCTCACATGCCTAGGTCGACCCAGTCATCAACTTGTCTCACATGCCTAGACCCACCTACAAGTTAGCACCGACCCAGTCATCAACTTGTCTCACATGCCTAGGCCCACCTACAAGTTAGCACCGACCCAGTCATAAACTTGTCTCACATGCCTAGGTCCACCTAGAAGTTAGCACCGACCCAGTCATCAACTTGTCTCACATACCTAGGTCGACCCAGTCATCAACTAGTCTCACATACCTAGGCCCACCTACAAGTTAGCACCGACCCAGTCATCAACTTGTCTCACATACCTAGGTCGACCCAGTCATCAACTTTTCTCACATACCTAGGTCGACCCAGTCATCAACTTGTCTCACATGCCTAGGTCCACCTGCAAGTTAGCACTGACCCAACCATCAAGTCTCACATGCCTAGGTCCACCTGCAAGTTAGCACTGACCCAACCATCAAGTCTCACATGCCTAGGTCCACCTACAAGTTAGCACCGACCCAGCCATCAACTTGTCTCACATGCCTAGGTCCACCTACAAGTTAGCGCCGACCCAGCCATCAACTTGTCTCACATGCCTAGGTCCACCTACAAGTTAGCACCGACCCGGTCATCAACTTGTCTCACATACCTAGGTCCACCTATAAGTTAGCACCGACCCGGTCATCAACTAGTCTCACATACCTAGGTCCACCTATAAGTTAGCACCGACCCAGCCATCAACTTGTCTCACATACCTAGGTCCACCTACAAGTTAGCACCGACCCAGCCATCAACTTGTCTCACATACCTAGGCCCACCTACAAGTTAGCACCGACCCAGCCATCAACTAGTCTTACATACCTAGGTCCACCTATAAGTTAGCACCGACCCAGTCATCAACTTGTCTCACATGCCTAGGTCCACCTGCAAGTTAGCGCCGACCCAGCTATCAACTAGTCTCACATACCTAGGTCCACCTATAAGTTAGCACCGACCCAGTCATCAACTTGTCTCACATACCTAGGTTCACCTACAAGTTAGCGCCGACCCAGCCATCAACTTGTCTCACATGCCTAGGTCCGCCTACAAGTTAGCACCGACCCAGCCATCAACTTGTCTCACATGCCTAGGTCCACCTACAAGTTAGCGCCGACCCAGGCATCAACTTTTCTCACATGCCTAGGTCCACCTACAAGTTAGCACCGACCCAGTCATCAACTAGTCTCACATGCCTAGGCCCACCTACAAGTTAGCACCGACCCAGCCATCAACTTGCCTCACATGCCTAGGCCCACCTACAAGTTAGCACCGACCCAGTCATCAACTAGTCTCACATACCTAGGCCCACCTACAAGTTAGCACCGATCCAGCCATCAACGAGTCTCACATACCTAGGTCGACCCAGTCATCAACTTGTCTCACATGCCTAGGTCGACCCAGTCATCAACTTGTCTCACATGCCTAGGTCGACCCAGTCATCAACTTGTCTCACATGCCTAGGTCGACCCAGTCATCAGCTTGTCTCACATGCCTAGGCCCACCTACAAGTTAGCACCGACCCAGTCATCAACTTGTCTCACATGCCTAGGCCCACCTACAAGTTAGCACCGACCCAGTCATCAACTTGTCTCACATGCCTAGGTCCACCTAGGAAGTTAGCAACCGACCCAGTCATCAACTTGTCTCACATACCTAGGTCGGACCCAGTCATCAACTAGTCTCACATACCTAGGCCCACCTACAAGTTAGCACCGACCCAGTCATCAACTTGTCTCACATACCTAGGTCGACCCAGTCATCAACTTGTCTCACATGCCTAGGTCCACCTGCAAGTTAGCACCGACCCAGTCATCAACTTGTCTCACATACCTAGGTCGACCCAGTCATCAACTTGTCTCACATGCCTAGGTCCACCTGCAAGTTAGCACCGACCCAACCATCAAGTCTCACATGCCTAGGTCCACCTGCAAGTTAGCACCGACCCAGCCATCAACTTGTCTCACATACCTAGGTCCACCTACAAGTTAGCACCGACCCAGTCATCAACTTGTCTCACATACCTAGGTCCACTGCAAGTTAGCACCGACCCAAGCCAATCAACTAGTCTCACTAGCCTAGGTCCACCTGCAAGTTAGCACCGACTCAGCATCAACTAGTCCTCACATGCCTAGGTCCACCTGCAAGTTAGCACCGATCCAGTCATCAACTAGTCTCACATACCTAGGTCACCTGCAAGATAGCACCGACCCAGCCATCAACTAGTCCTCACATACCTAGGTCCACCTGCAAGTTAGCACCGACCCAGCATCAACTAGTCTCACATGCCTAGGTCGACCCAGTCATCACACTTGTCTCACATGCCTAGGTCCACCTGCAAGTTAGCACCGACCCAGCCATCACTTGTCTCACCATGCCTAGGTCACCTACAAGTTAGCACGAACCGAACCAGTCCTCAATAGTCTCACATGCCTAGGTCAACCTGCAAGTTAGCACCGACCCAGCCAATCAACTAGTCTCACATGCCTAGGGTCCACCTGCAAGTTAGCACCGACCCAGCCAGACAACTAGTCTCACATGCCTAGGTCCACCTATAAGTTAGCACCGACCCAGTCATCAACTTGTCTCACATACCTAGGTCCACCTATAAGATAGCACCGAACCCAGCCATCAACTTGTCTCACATACCTAGGTCCACCTACAAGTTAGCACCGACCCAGTCATCAACTAGTTCTCACATACCTAGGTCCACCTATAAGTTAGCACCGACCCAGCCAATCAACTTGACCTACAAGTTAGCACCGATACAGTCATCAACTAGTCTCACATACCTAGGCCCCCCTACAAGTTAGCACCGACCCAGCCATCAACTAGTCTCACATGCCTAGGTCCACCTATAAGTTAGCACTGACCCAGTCATCAACTTGTCTCACATACCTAGGTCCACCTATAAGTTAGCACCGACCCAGCCATCAACTTGGACCTACAAGTTAGCACCGACCAGACATCAACTAGTCTCACATGCCTAGGTTCGACCCAGTCATCAACATTGTCTCACATGCCTAGGCCCACCTACAAGTTAGCACCGACCCACTCATCAACTTGTCTTACATACCTAGCCCACCTACAAGTTAGCACCGACCCAGCCATCAACTTGTCTCACATGCCTAGGTCCACCTACAAGTTAGCACCGACCCAGCAATCAACTTGTCTTCACATACCTAGGTCCACCTACAAGTTAGCACGACCCAGCCATCAACTTGTCTCACATGCCTAGGTCCACCCTACAAGTTAGCACCGACCCAGCCATCAACTTGTCTCACATACCTAGGTCCACCTATAAGTTAGCACCGACCCGGTCATCAACTAGTCTTACATACCTAGGTCCACCTATAAGTTAGCACCGAGCCCAGCCATCAACTTGTCTCACATACCTAGGTCCACCTACAAGTTAGCACCGACCCAGCCATCAACTTGTCTCACATACCTAGGTCCACTTACAAGTTAGCACCGACCCAGCCATCAACTAGTCTCACATGCCTAGGTCCACTGCAAGTTAGTACCGACCTAGCCATCAAACTTGTCTCACATACCTAGGTCCACCTACAGTTAGCACCGACCCAGCCATCAACTAGTCTCACATGCCTAGGTCCACCTATAAGTTAGCACCGACCCAGTCATCAACTTGTCTCACATACCTAGGTCCACTACAAGTTAGCGCCGACCCAGCAATCAACTTGTCTCACATGCCTAGGTCCACCTAAAAGTTAGCACCGACCCAGCCATCAACTTGTCTCACATGCCTAGGTCCACCTACAAGTTAGCACCGACCCAGCCATCAACTTGTCTCACATGCCTAGGTCCACCTACAAGTTAGCGCCGACCCAGCCATCAACTTGTCTCACATGCCTAGGTCCACCTACAAGTTAGCACCGACCCGGTCATCAACTTGTCTCACATACCTAGGTCCACCTATAAGTTAGCACCGACCCGGTCATCAACTAGTCTCACATACCTAGGTCCACCTATAAGTTAGCACCGACCCAGCCATCAACTTGTCTCACATACCTAGGTCCACCTACAAGTTAGCACCGACCCAGCCATCAACTTGTCTCACATACCTAGGCCCACCTACAAGTTAGCACCGACCCAGCCATCAACTAGTCTTACATACCTAGGTCCACCTATAAGTTAGCACCGACCCAGTCATCAACTTGTCTCACATGCCTAGGTCCACCTGCAAGTTAGCGCCGACCCAGCTATCAACTAGTCTCACATACCTAGGTCCACCTATAAGTTAGCACCGACCCAGTCATCACTTGTCTCACATACCTAGGTTCACCTACAAGTTAGCGCCGACCCAGCCATCAACTTGTCTCACATGCCTAGTTCCACCTACAAGTTAGCACCGACCCAGCCATCAACTTGTCTCACATGCCTAGGTCCACCTACAAGTTAGCGCCGACCCAGGCATCAACTTTTCTCACATGCCTAGGTCCACCTACAAGTTAGCACCGACCCAGTCATCAACTAGTCTCACATGCCTAGGCCCACCTACAAGTTAGCACCGACCCAGCCATCAACTTGCCTCACATGCCTAGGCCCACCTACAAGTTAGCACCGACCCAGTCATCAAATAGTCTCACATACCTAGGCCCACCTACAAGTTAGCACCGATCCAGCCATCAACGAGTCTCACATACCTAGGTCGACCCAGTCATCAACTTGTCTCACAGCCTAGGTCGACCCAGTCATCAACTTGTCTCACATGCCTAGGTCGACCCAGTCATCAACTTGTCTCACATGCCTAGGTCGACCCAGTCATCAACTTGTCTCACATGCCTAGGCCCACCTACAAGTTAGCACCGACCCAGTCATCAACTTTGTCTCACATGCCTAGGCCCACCTACAAGTTAGCACCGACCCAGTCATCAACTTGTCTCACATGCCTAGGTCCACCTAGAAGTTAGCCACCGACCCAGTCATCAACTTGTCTCACATACCTAGTCGACCCAGTCATCAACTAGTCTCACATACCTAGGCCCACCTACAAGTTAGCACCGACCCAGTCATCAACTTGTCTCACATACCTAGGTCGACCCAGTCATCAACTTGTCTCACATACCTAGGTCGACCCAGTCATCAACTTGTCTCACATGCCTAGGTCCACCTGCAAGTTAGCACTGACCCAACCATCAAGTCTCACATGCCTAGGTCCACCTGCAAGTTAGCACCGACCCAGCCATCAACTTGTCTCACATACCTAGGTCCACCTACAAGTTAGCACCGACCCAGTCATCAACTTGTCTCACATGCCTAGGCCCACCTACAAGTTAGCACCGACCCAGCCATCAACTTGTCTCACATGCCTAGGGCCACCTGCAAGTTAGCACCGACCCAGCCATCAACTTGTCTCACATGCCTAGGCCCACCTACAAGTTAGCACCGACCCAGCCATCAACTTGTCTCACATGCCTAGGTCCACCTGCAAGTTAGCACCGACCCAGCCATCAACTTGTCTCACATGCCTAGGTCCACCTGCAAGTTAGCACCGACCCAGCTATCAACTAGTCTCACATGCCTAGGTCCACCTGCAAGTTAGCACCGACCCAGCTATCAACTAGTCTCACATGCCTAGGTCCACCTGCAAGTTAGCACCGACCCAGCCATCAACTAGTCTCACATACCTAGGTCCACCTGCAAGTTAGCACCGACCCAGCCATCAACTAGTCTCACATGCCTAGGTCCACCTGCAAGTTAGCACCGATCCAGTCATCAACTAGTCTCACATACCTAGGTCCACCTACAAGTTAGCACCGACCCAGCCATCAACTTGTCTCACATACCTAGGTCCACCTGCAAGTTAGCACCGAACCCAGCCATCAACTAGTCTCACATGCATATGTCCACCTGCAAGTTAGCACCGACCCAGCCATCAACTAGTCTCACATACCTAGGTCCACCTGCAAGTTAGCACCGACCCAGTCATCAACTTGTCTCACATACCTAGGCCCACCTACAAGTTAGCACCGACCCAGTCATCAACTTGTCTCACATGCCTAGGTCCACCTACAAGTTAGCACCGACCCAGCCATCAACTTGTCTCACATACCTAGGTCGACCCAGTCATCAACTTGTCTCACATGCCTAGGCCCACCTACAAGTTAGCACCGACCCAGCCATCAACTAGTCTCACATACCTAGGTCGACCCAGTCATCAACTTGTCTCACATGCCTAGGGTCCACCTACAAGTTAGCACCGACCCAGCCATCAACTAGTCTCATATACCTAGGTCGACCCAGTCATCAACTGGTCTCACATGCCTAGGTCCACCTACAAGTTAGCACCGACCCAGTCATCAACTAGTCTCACATGCCTAGGTCCACCTACAAGTTAGCACCGACCCAGCCATCAACTAGTCTCACATACCTAGGTCGACCCAGTCATCAACTTGTCTCACATGCCTAGGTCCACCTACAAGTTAGCACCGACCCAGCCATCAACTAGTCTCACATACCTAGGTCGACCCAGTCATCAACTAGTCTCACATACCTAGGTCGACCCAGTCATCACCTTGTCTCACATGCCTAGGTCCACCTACAAGTTAGCACCGACCCAGCCATCAACTAGTCTCACATACCTAGGTCGACCCAGTCATCAACTTGTCTCACATGCCTAGGTCCACCTACAAGTTAGCACCGACCCAGCCATCAACTTGTCTCACATACCTAGGTCGACCCAGTCATCAACTTGTCTCACATGCCTAGGTCCACCTACAAGTTAGCACCGACTCAGCCATCAACTTGTCTCACATACCTAGGTCGACCCAGTCATCAACTTGTCTCACATGCCTAGGTCCACCTTCAAGTTAGCACCGACCCAGCCATCAACTTGTCTCACATACCTAGGTCGACCCAGTCATCAACTTGTCTCACATGCCTAGGTCCACCTGCAAGTTAGCACCGACCCAGCCATCAACTTGTCTCAAATGCCTAGGTCCAACTACAAGTTAGCACCGACCCAGTCATCAACTTGTCTCACATACCTAGGTCCACCTGCAAGTTAGCACCGACCCAGCCATCAACTAGTCTCACATGCCTAGGTCCACCTGCAAGTTAGCACCGACTCAGCCATCAACTAGTCTCACATGCCTAGGTCCACCTGCAAGTTAGCACCGATCCAGTCATCAACTAGTCTCACATACCTAGGTCCACCTGCAAGTTAGCACCGACCCAGCCATCAACTAGTCTCACATACCTAGGTCCACCTACAAGTTAGCACCGACCCAGCCATCAACTAGTCTCACATGCCTAGGTCGACCCAGCCATCAACTGGTCTCACATGCCTAGGTCCACCTGCAAGTTAGCACCGACCCAGCCATCAACTTGTCTCACATGCCTAGGTCCACCTACAAGTTAGCACCGAACCAGTCATCAACTAGTCTCACATGCCTAGGTCCACCTGCAAGTTAGCACCGACCCAGCCATCAACTAGTCTCACATGCCTAGGTCCACCTGCAAGTTAGCACCGACCCAGCCATCAACTAGTCTCACATGCCTAGGTCCACCTGCAAGTTAGCACCGATCCAGTCATCAACTAGTCTCACATACCTAGGTCCACCTACAAGTTAGCACCGACCCAGCCATCAGCTGGTCTCACATGCCTAGGTCGACCCAGCCATTAACTGGTTTCACATGCCTAGGTCCATCTACAAGTCACGGTCCACCCAGCTTTCAACTTGTCTCACAAACCTGGGTCGACCCAGCTATCAGCTGATCTGAAAACAAGACAGTCCTGACCCTATTGGGTATTGAACTCGGAACAACAGCGTTTGTTAGAACGGGAACTAAGGCAATGTGACATTAAAGCAGTGTATACATTTAGGTATAAAAATATGTGAAAAACATCGTTGTATTTGCATGATCACATCAGCGCCGCTAGCCGGCTCCATGGCCGAGGGGTTAGCAGCTTTCTCCGCTAACCCCGAATACTCTCGTCACGTGACGCGACGAGAATTAGCAGTGGTTCGAATTGCAAAAGTGACTTATGAGAGTATGGAGCCGGTCGCTCAGAAAGTCGTGGCGTGCTGATGAGCGTAATCTAGCCTAGGAATCAACATACAGCTGAAAGATGCTGGTGTTGACCGCAATATCCTGAAACAGGATGGAAACGCGGGAAAAAAAAAAAAAAAAAAAAAAAAAAACATCAGCGCCGCTCCAAAAAGGACTGAAGGCGTATTTATTTCTGGCAAAACGCCTATCTAGCCTATCGGTCTGATAGTTCATATGTTCTTTTCAAACGTCGTCCTCCCCACCAACCCCCGCTCAATTTAATTATTAGAGCGATACCAATTTCTGCAACGTGTCAGTTTATATTATATGCCCTTTAAGCCTAGCGCAGCATTTACATGCCCTGTAAAGGGCACCACAAACAGGCAGAGCCCTACCGGAACTGAAATCACGTTCTGGCAACGTTTTCTTGTCTCTTGCAGGTAGTCATTCCCCCCGACACAACTCGTGCATGAAACAAGATGGCAGCGAAGGGCTGGCTAGTCAACAACAAATTTAAAGGCAATTATTTCTCCCCGTCCCCATATTGTTTAACCCTGAAAATGGGCTGTGCCATGATCCTATCCAAGGTAGACCGCACGATATCGATTGCTATAAATATCTGTCGGAAAAATCCCCCAGGTTCTTGTGTGATTATTATTAGAACTTGGCTGCACGATGCAGTACAATGTAACATCTTGTCAATTGATCCTTGTGAAGCTGGTTGGTATGTGCCAACGGGTGCCTTGCACAATTCATACGTCAGTATTGGGTTATGATAGTTACTGTCGTGTAGCTAACATTGCATTTCACGCACTGTCAAGACGAAGCATAAGAGAACGATCTATAATGTATGTTTAGACAAGCGTGTATGTCTAAGTGTAGAACTGTATCACGTGTGTGTTAGATAAGAATTAATAGTGCGGTTTAAGGTGAGATAAAGACAATGGCATCGGCATTATCTGCCTTGCCAACTGGCGTAGGCGTTCATGCATCTCCACAGACCCCACTCCCTGGTGTCCTGGATTAACTCTATGGATATATTTCTCCACGCCACCATTGCCGTCCATCCATCATCATTCCTCCGGGTCGGCCAGCCCCTGTCTCGTGTAACGCGGATCCTTCCAATCCTCACGATGTTTTCTAATGCACGACCAAAGGACACTGTTCGTCTCTTTCGTATGGTTGTTCTACTTTCAATAGCATATTCAAGGCACCCGTTGGTAGTCACTCTAGCTTCCAAAGTATTCATATCATACGCTTCAGAAACGTAGCCTCCAAGCTTTCCCTAATCTGTCTTTTCACTGTCCATGATTCACTGCCATACAGCTGAACAGGTTCTAAATAACATGTCACTACTCTCTTTTTCGCCGGCTTCGTGGCTTAGACGTTAGCGACTTTTCTCCGTAATCTCGTATACTCTCGTAGGTAACGTGATGACGGTGAGAATCAGTAGTGGTTCCAATCGCATCGGTAACTTACGGGGTATGTGAGCCGGCCGCTCAGAAAGCAATGGCAAACTACTGAGCGTAATCTTGCCAAGAAATCAACATACAGCTGTTCAGACATTCAGTCACAATGACTTATTACATAAGACATTTTTCATTTTCTGAACAGCAGCCTTAACTTTGCCTTTTTTGTTTATGCCGGTCTCCCTGGCCTAGGTGTTATCGACTTTCTCCTTAATCCCGTATATCCACGTGAGGAACGTAACCTGCGCGAGAATCGGCAGCGGTTTTCGCTGCGTTGGTAACTTACGGGGTATGTGAGCCGGTCGCTCAGAAAGCGATGGCAAACTACTGAGCGTAATCTTGCCAAGAAATCAACAATCAGCTGAAAGATGCTGATGTTGACAGCGATTTCCTGTAAAGGATATGCGAAAAAAAAATGCATCTAATGCTTACAAACAAAAAATGTAAATAACAACAACAACGCATACGCAGTATAGCCTACCAATCCATTGCTCGACCATGATGTGCAATTTAAATTCTCGTTTCCCTATGCAACAAAAAACTAGAGTACTGTCGCCATGCCTAGCCTAGTCAATCAAAACCACATCCCCAGCCACAAAGCAAATTGATGAAACGTACTACACATCAGGTGGCGGTGAAGTCTATGTTTGTTTATTGCAAACTAATAAATATTTTCTTGAATAGCTCTCGCAACCAGATCGATAGTGGGTTTTTAATGGCTTCTGCAGTCTACATACACAATCCGATCAAACTATGTCCTCTCAAGCGAAAATCACTCGTGTCAATCAATACCCGCCAAGTCAGCAAATCCAGAACCCCGCACAACAGTATCACTCGGGCGCTAGAGGGCGCGGCAAATCTGTTTGTAAACAATGCCTCGTGGCAAAACTGGGAAATGGTTACTCCAAAGAGAGTTAATTTTCTGCTGCAGTATACATCCTAGACACTTCGCTTAATAATGAGATATTTACCAACTGCATAAATGTAACTAAAGCCTGTAGTTTGGGTCCCCTAGGAGAATAATAGCCAGGATTAGCATAAGGCTGAGAAACTGGGGCACCTTGCAACATCACGCGCGCACTCCCGCCGCCTTTCATCCCGCGATTACGTATTCCACTCACCCGCAGATTGTTTGCAACGAGCTCAGCCATTGGTGGACTGCAAGCCAATGAAAGCGGACTGATCTTGTAAACATCGAGCCGCACGGCGAGTGTTCCTCTACTGCCAAGCCGAGTTGTGTTAGTTAGGTTTCCACCGCGGCCACAGCAGCAACAACGGTTTGGCTAGATACGGGAGTTATTTTTTTCTTTCTTAGGAGGTAATACACCATTTGCAATTTAACATGCACAGTATTGAGCAACTTTTGCAGGCAGCTGAATATCTCGACAGACGTGAAAGAGGTACGAAAATGCCCGCCTTGTTTGTGGAATATATACTGTGGTCACAAAATTCGGATTTTTATTCTTGTGCATTTAGTTTATAAATCTCAAGTGTGCATTCTGTATGGAGTATTGCTGGTTATATTTTCATCATATTTGTTCATTTTGTAGCATATTCATTTTAATGAGATGAAATATGTAGTAATTAAAATGTATCAGTGTTATCTTAGCAGTCAGGAGATTGTATCTAAGATAACTAAAATGGGACTGCAGAAACCCCGAGCTTCTGTTAGGCCTTATGCTAACTTAATTTACCCAATATCTGCAGAGGCCGAACATGGATATGCTTCAACTCTGCCGATGCCCGACGAATACAGTTACAGTTCTTCAAAAAAGAGATCAAAGTCTAAAAAGACACAAGGAAATAGGTATTCTTTCTTGTCACTGTCCTGTTAATTTCCCAATTACATCAGCAGCGTACACAACTCATACGTTAAAAAAAAAAAAGTAACATAAACAAGTGCTTAGAAGGTATAGTAAACACGATGTAATGATAGTACATTATTCTGTTGAAAGGGTATGTGTATTTTGGTATGTACACGTTTGCCATAGAAAATATCAGCAGTAAAGTAGTATGTTTTGTTTTATGTTGGATATTCAGAAAGGAAACACCAAGCCAGAGGAGAGCAGTACAACAACGGTAATTTATAATGAGAACGTAAAACGGGTGTTGGTCAATTTATTATGCCATTTCAGAACGAATTTTAAGTTACCTAAAATAATAAATATCCTGTGTATATTATGTCGTGCTTAATTATAATGCATGGGGCATAAATGGTACACAAATTATGCACTGAACACATCGACACACTATACTTGTAGTCTATTTTGATATTCCCTAACGTCACAACTATGCCATTTCTCAGTATTTGTATGCATTTTTGTGCTTGTTCGCACCTGTCTGTATGTATAGTTACAGCATTTGCATTTTGTTCGTTGCAGATCAACTCACAATGAACTGGAAAAAAATAGGTAGGGTTCCTATTTCCTTATTTAGTTTATTTTATGTCATTTGTCGTAGTTGCTGTTTTATTTGTCAGTGATAGCGGTGGATGTTTGTTGTTGCTATAGAATGCAATCGTGATTGTATTCTCCCAGTAAAATGTTTGTGTGCACATTTCGATTTGCACGTATGCGTCTTATTTATAATATCCGTTTGTATTTTGGGTGTATTGACCTCTAGCGTTTAAGTATAGTTACATAGAAAGCCGGCATAACCGAGTTCATGTTGCGTTTTGTTCTTTCCTGGACAAACCAAATAAAATAAATATTGTAGTGTCAAACATTTCATATTATTTATCTGTGGGCCGTATTCGGAGTGCAAAGTTGGGCACTCTTCCGAATTCCGGTCCCAAAAAGTTTTGCAGTCCAATAAGTGATTAGGGTTAGTGTTAGTTATATAAAATTATTCACTGCAGAACTATTTGGAACCGGAATTCGGAAGAGTGCCCAAAGTTGCCATGGAAATGTTGCGTGTGCAAGTGCTTGCATTTACCCCCCCCCCCCCCCTTTTTTTTTTTTTAAATAAACGTCAGTGCAAAAACAAAACAAACGCTTTCTTGGCTAGCGCACCAAAGGCAATACGCGGGATTAGATCGACTTTCAAGTTTTCATTTTGTGGCGGGCCAAACGAGGTTGGCTTTATGTTTACAATGTGCAGCAGGCCTGAAACGGGGACAACTGCGCCGTCGACCTGAAGTAACACAGCTGGTCTCGCATAACCCAGCTGGCCTGGCATAACCCAGCTGCCCTCGCCCTCCCAAGCCACGAGAAGGCTGGTGGTTATCGATGCTCGGATTGTTAACCTGGGAACAAGGCCAAACCGAAGGCCCCGGTCAGCAGGGTTGGGCATGATCTGCCTTCCTGATAACGGAAATACATTTTTGATTGATTATTGCACGTTGTTGCCCAGGTAAAAAAGTTCGTGGAGATAGGAACATGTTCAGGCAGACATTTTGTTCCCGAGAAAAAGTAGAGCAAGAGAGAAATAGAACAGGCGAAAAGTAGAAGAAACATTTGTGTTTAGTAAAACCTGTTTACTATCGCCATGCTGTAATAATATAGGCTTCTTTGTCTCTACTAAATACAATGACACCATTTGTTTGTTTTCAAACTGCATAAGTGTTGCTGGTTCAAAAAAAGGGAACTCTTGTCTTAACTAATGCTTCCATAATAAATAAATGGTTATATTTCGTGTAATTTACTTTACTCGTCTTTTAAAGGGCATACTTATAGTTGCTGTCTTGTATATATAAAACCAGACCGATTAAGGTGATTAATGTTATAATCGCCATTTCGCTGTCTCTAGACGTTGATGTCTGCCGTGTATTTAGCATGTATTCAGTATTTGCTGCTGCGTGTTTTATCCGTATTCACCAGCTGTCACGTATGCACTATTAGGTGTTTTCCCTTTGAAGTAAATGTATACGCTTTCTTTGGTTATCCTGTTTTCTATAGTTATCCTTTTTTTCGTGGTTATGTTGTTTTCTCTGGTTTTATCCTGTTTTCTATGGTTATCCAACTTCCTTTGATTACCCCGAGAAAGCTGCAGGTCCCACCAGGAGCTTATCTTTTCGCTCAAGTTATTTAAGAATTCCCCCGCGTGAAATGGCAACGGGCTAATCTGAAAGAATCTAGCAAAAAGAACGATGTAAAGGTTGCAAAACGGAATGCATGATAGTTTATTTCTGATTTGAAGTGCGTGCAAACATGCAGGTTCCGTTCAATGTGGCAGAATTAGTTCCCAAGTTCCATAATATCTAGTGCACTGAACGTTTCACTACACCTTTCATTGAATAATCTTGTTTTACCTGAAGCATGAAAGAACCTCATTGTGGACGTTGCTCTGCCAGAATGCGGCGCCATGATGTCTGCAATTATAGCAATACATCCGGGCATTTTTTCAGTGAGAAAAAAAACGTACATTCAGACTTGTAAACAGAACTATACTAGTAGGAACCGCGGTGACATGACATTCGTGGTTACTGTGCCAGCCTAAGGAGACAGTGATCATGGTTCAATCCCCAACAGTGGCCTGCTATTTTAACGGCCAGTACGAAGGGAACTAGTCACTCATCTCATTTTCCCAGTGGCCGTAACACGCCAAGGCCTTATATTTAAAACTCCAAAGCAGTTTTTGGCACGAGGGCTACTGTTAATTAGTACATGAACCGTTGTAGAGCGATTTATAGCCTAAGGATGCGAGGGCGGCACTGATTTACTAACCTAGAGTACCTAGGGCGGCATTGATTTACTAGCAGAGATCCGAGGTTGTATCTCTAGGTATGCCACATATGTGTTGCTAGCAGATCCGTTATAAGCTGCATACCAGAGATTCTTCGCTGAAAGTATCGCCAGATGGACAGACAGTAGCTAGTTCACGTGTCTCGCGGTGTTATCTCCAGTCACAAATGGTAACATGCCCTGAATGTGCGTACTTGAAGGCCTGTCACTTCACGCCAGGCTCTGCGTTAAGATTACCTTGACCTTTAGGAGTCCGGGGTGATGAACTGCTGCCACTGCATTTTCTTTGGGTACTTTTACTCCCCCCCCCCCTCTCTCTCTCTCTCTCTCTCTCTCTCTCTCTCTCTCTCTCTCTCTCTCTCTCTCTCTCTCTTCTCTCTCTCTCTCTTCTCTCTCTCTCTCTCTCATGTTGTTAGCAATCCTGATTAATTGAATTACTTCACCTGTTTAGTCTTGGCTTTACTGCTGCTTTCTATATTATTATCCGAACTATCATACCGTGACTCGCGCGTTTTGTTTATTATAAATGTGATGTGAGTGTTGGACAAGTTTTATGTTTCCCTGTGTAGCTCGGCACTTGAGTGCGTGGGCTCGGCGATCCCAAATTGCTAGTCCAGAAATAGTCTCAACGAAAGCACTATACTCGTACAACAGCCAGATTATAGCGTTCGCAGACTTACGACAGTCTTCTTCGTATGCTGTTGCTGCTGTCCTTCTTTTCGCTGCTTCTTCATCTTCTCCTCCTTTTACTGCTGCTCCTCTCCTTCTTCCGTTTCTTCTTCGTCGTCGTTGTCGCCGTCTTCTTCTTCTTCTTCTTCTTCTTCTTCTTCTTCTTCTTCTTCTGTTGTGCTGCTTGTTCTTCAGTCATGCTACATCAACTTCTTCTTCTTCTTCTTCTTCTTCTTCTTCTTCTTCTTCAGTAATATCTAGACAAGAAATTTGATTCATTGTATTTTATTGTCTTGAGGGTTTGTCACAGGCGTTGAAATAGCGCTATATGGATGTTTGTCAGTTACACAATATTGTCAGGTGTGTCAGGTCTTAGTCAGATATGAATGAGCTACCGTATGACAGTAGACGGTATTACCTGCTTTCTGTTAGCGCCGAACGTTGGGCGGTGCTCACCAAACCCGACACCCCACATTGTGCCAACGGCTTCGAGCGGAGGAGTGCAATTGGGAGGATACAAGCCTTACCCTAGTGTGAGGAAATGCAACCTTAAGACTAAATGTCATGGCAGGGCAGACCAGACCCTAAACGTTCGTCGGCAACTAGTCTAAGATGGGCGCTCTGACAGGCGAACAGTTAGAGTATTGCTTTGTTGATCCGGCAGCTTCTGAGGCTTGTCTTTTTCCAGACGTATTGGCGTTGTCTTTCCTTTGGAGTAAACTAGGCAGATCGAGAGAGGGATCATATTGCATGGGAAATACATGGTCTCTAAATTTAGCCCTTGTTTTGTATCTTCATTGCACTCCGGACAGGTCCATAGGTGCTTAGATTCTCCCCCAAGCATTGTGCATCAGCGTTCGGTGGCTGATAGTGCCAGTTCTGTGTTGGTTGACGAGGCGCCTTGTTTTCCCGATGTACCTCTCGCGTCTGGCCGTGCCAGTTCTTACTCCCAAGTCTTTCATCCTGGACAGCGATGTGGATTCACTGACGTCAAAGTCCTCTGTTCTCGACATATCTTTAAGGACGTTAATAACATCGGCACGATCCATGGGCTGGCCATCTACAAGGGGCGCAGAGTCAGCCGGTTTATCAGCCTGTTCATTTCCCTCGACTCCCGCATGTCCCAGGGACGAAGATGAAGGTGACTTTACGGACAACAGACTTCCACAGCACAGCGACTCAGTCCACTGTCTACGCACAAATCCAGCTTCGACCTTCCGAATCATGCTCATTGAATCACTTAGTACACACACGTTGGTATAATGCTGTGATTCCAGCCATATGAAAGCTTGTGTTACTGCCATCACCTCCATCGTCATGCTGCTCGTGGGCATAGTGTGGGCACCACTGAATTCTTGAACGGTTCGGCCGCTGAACGGGCTGTAAATGCCCACGCACTTCTCTTTCTCTGCTGCTTCAGTATTCTCAGACAGTAGGTGGCCAGGTGCTAATTGTATCTGACTGTCTACAACTTCTCAAAATCTAGCAGGGAAAACATTTTTATGTCATTTCTTAGGACGTATTTTTTTTTTTTTTTTTCCGCGTTTCCATCCTGTTTCAGGATATTGCGGTCAACACCAGCATCTTTCAGCTGTATGTTGATTCCTAGGCTAGATTACGCTCATCAGCACGCCACGACTTTCTGAGCGACCGGCTCCATACTCTCATAAGTCACTTTTGCGATTCGAACCACTGCTAATTCTCGTCGCGTCACGTGACGAGAGTATTCGGGGTTAGTATCAAGGTATCGTATGAGATAAGAGCAGCGGTTTGAGCAACTCTGACCACCCATTTTAGCTCTCGTGTGCCGTAGGAATTATAGCACATTCCTTGCACGCCTTCCTGGCAGGAAATCGGGATATTCCATTAATGTAAACGAAGTTTTGGCAGCTTTAGGTTTTATGACTTCTTTCGCGTGGTGTCCGTCACAGCGAATCTGCGATATTTGTTGTATCTGTCGGCCACAACACTAATCCACATTCAGCACTGCATACTTTATTCCCTTTAATTCTTCTTCCTCTTCTTCTTCTTCTTCTTCTTCTTCTTCAGCCATTCAGATTTCTATTGGAGAATATAAATAAATTGGGTTAAACTTCGGTAAAATTGTGAAAATGTAAACACTGTAAAACGTGTAGGATAGTTACTAAATACAGCAGTCTTCAGCAACAAACAAACAACATGCCAACTACAGTGACAACATACAAGCACATTGAGATGGAAGGCCAACATGTGAACTATAGTCCCACAACCGCGCAAATCAAACCCTTTGTAGGCCGGTTCATGGTTGGTTGAATGGTGGCTGATTTTGTTTTCAACAATGTGATATGACTAGTCTAAGACCAGCCCAACCCTATTTAGCGTCTTGTACGACACGCTTCAAGGGGGGGGGGGGGGGGAATCTAGTGTTATTATTCTTTACAACGCCTCTGGGGATACGGTATCACAGGCATTAACTGGGTTTGTTTGCGCTCTCTCTCTCTCTCTCTCTCTCTCTCTCTCTCTCTCTCTCTCTCTCTCTCTCTCTCTCTCTCTCTCTCTCTCTCTCTCTCTCTCTCTCTACCAGGCCCCAGTCTATAGTTTGACCCCAAGGAAATCACAGGTAGGTGTCTTGGTCCTTCCTCTCAAATCATCTGACCCTGGCGATAGTAGGGTCAGGGTTTGAGTGGCGGATCTCTGCCGCGTTGTCTGTCCCTGGTGTAAACACAGTTGGCATCTGTTTACGGCCACAGGCACATTTCGTAATGGAAAGCTTTCTTTTAAACAGCTCAGCATAACTTGGCTTCTTCTTCTCCTCCTCTTCCTCCTCCTTCGTCTATCGAGGATAGTGCGTCACACCTATTTATACACATAAAAGGTCCGTGTCTGGTCAATAGATTTTCTTTCATCTCGCGAACGACTCTTGGCAATGTCCACACACGCGCGCGCGCGCGCACACGCACACACACACAACACCCGTCGTGTGATCACCACCCCATATTTCTAATCAGAAGTTCTATGATTATATTTAACACTGGCAATTTCCCCACTCAGTATTTCTATGATTATGGTTAATACTATGATTATTCCTCCACCCAATAGTTCAGTGCTTATTTTCCTGCAAAAGAACTTATTGCTAGGCACACCTTATACTTGATCTCCGGAATGTGCATATACGTGTTTAGTGGTAAACTGCAAGCCAGAAGCCTTGATTATATGTGTATGAGGTTAATGCAGGAGTTTATATGACAACTAATGTCATTGTGGCCAGTTTTCTTTTAATTTATTCTATACCACGTTACTCACTTATAGGTGCATTTGTTGCTGAATACGTCACCAACTTGTCTTTAATCTTTATGGCGCAGACAGTTTACTTAATAATGCTGAGTTAACACAACTGTTTGGTATAGGAGGAGGTGTGGTAAAAACTGACTGGGACAAAAGGCATTAACTCTTAAAAAGTTGTAAAGGTTTAGTTCAGGAATTTCTAAGTGGTCGTTTACTGTTAAAGATTAAGTATTAATGATTTCGATGGTTTTCAAAACTAAGTTATTACAGGTGGTATAATAATATAAGGGGTATTTAAAATGTATAGCCCAGGCAAAACGAAACAATCAGCTCAACAGACGTGAGCTTATGTTAGTGAGTCGTAAGCTTATGTTAGTGAGTCGTCAGATTATACTCCCTATAGATCGGGCCATATTCAGTTCATACATGCTCGAACCCTCTTCTCACTATCTCCCACAGCGTCTTGTGGGAAACAAGAAGGTGGAAACACCAGCTGTGTTTTGGTTGACGTTGACTATTCTTCTTTGGCGCCCTACACAGCGTTCTTGCTAGCTTCACCCCTTATGAAGATTATTTTCTTTTGATTTGTAAGCCTTATCATGAATGCATGGGATATAGGCTCGAAATAGTGGCTTCCTGGCATTGTAAGTTACATTAATAGCTAGCACTGTGTGGGTTAATTTAGTAATTATGCGATAAAGACCCTTAAATATCGACAAGAAGAGCCGGAGCACCTCTGAGTTGCCACAAAGTGCTACGTGTAGGTTCTGTTAACGAAATACAACAAGCATCAACAACCTTTTTGGCAATGATAACACTGACAGTGTGAACAGGCATGCACACACTTTCTTTTGCCAGTTTGTCTCGAGTGTAAACGTCCTCGGCCTTATTCACTATCATGTGATCCAGCTTGTTTGTATTTTGTCCCGGGGAAAAAGGATGGGGGGGGGGGGGGGAGAAGCATTGCAAGCACTAGCAGCTAGGCTTGTCGACCAGGCGTTTGTTGTTATTGCCTAGCCGCTTACAACCTTGGCCTAAATTTGGCAACTGCATACGTAGTCTGTGCCTGATATTGCAAGAAAGGGGGCGAGCAGCGGTGGATGTGATATATTATAGACACACTGTTTTGTGGCCTGCACACACAGCGCCCACCATTGCAGCTGAAGCAAAACATTCCGCTACCGACAGGCTAACTGCCTCCCCTTCAAGGCAACCATCCCTACTCCAAACTGCCTGGCTTTCTTTATTCAACAGCTGGGTCATTCTATTTTTTGCTCGGAAAGTTTATTGCCAACCGTACAAGCAGTGGTTCTAAAATTGTTAGCTAAACAACAGCTTGAAAGCTGTACTCAATAATTGTACTGCATTTTAGACAAGGTTATGAAAGGTTATATTTTGTTTTCTGCATCTTCAGCTGTTATAGCCACTAGTTACCAATGATAAAAATGTTCAAGTGAGTTAGCATTTAATGGAATATTTCTTTGCATTGTTGTAATCCTAGGTTCTTTTGAATAGTTTCTGGGACACGGGATATTATAATGCAACATTTTAAAGATTATCCACCATCTTTGCTGCAGATGTGCTGTTTAGCCCTCTGACTTTGCACTGAAAATGCTGATGTGGTTGTTTTCCTGGCACAAAGAAAGTATGGGCAGATAATTGCTTTTTGTCAAGAAACCTCAGGTCATTCTGGTTTTGAGTGAGATGTATGCACAAGCAACAGCCAGATTACAGCTGACACTTGGGGTCTTGAAACAAGTGGGTTTGCCCTTTCTGTAAAAGTTTCTAAAAGGGACGCTTTTTAACTCTTAAATACTCCTTGGACTTTCCCATTCTCAGTTCAAGATTTATCTGTATAATGATGTAATACATAGTAATAATGGAAACATTTTAGCAGTATAAAAAGTTAGTTCCATATCCTTTACAGGACGTCCCAGTCAATCCCAGAATTTTTTTGCTATTTGTGATTTCTTGGCAAGTTTATGTTCAGTAGTTTGCCATTGCTTTCTGGACAACCAGCAGTCATACCATTGTATGGAAAACCAACATGAGGCAGACTGCTGCCAAACCGCCCAGAACTGTACTTCTAATGTGGTATTTAGGACTAAAAATTTCATCCGTAACTCCTTCACCACAGAGCGAACATAACCAGTTGAAAAACAAGAGGAAACATTTTGAAATTATAACCAGTTACCCTACTCAAAGTTACAATAACATTATTGCTACTACCACCCTACTCAAAGTTACAGTAACATTGTTGCTACTACCACCCTACTCAAAGTTACAGTAACATTATTGCTACTACCACCCTACTCAAAAGTTACAGTAACATTGTTGCTACTACCACCCTACTCAAAGTTACAGTAACATTGTTGCTACTACCACCCTACTAAGAGTTAAAATAACATTTCTGCTGCTACTACTACTACTCTACTAAGAGTTAAAGTAACATTTCTGCTACTACTACTACCCTACTCAGAGTTAAAGTAACATTTCTGCTGCTGATACTACTACTACTGCCCTACTAAGTGTTAAAGTAACATTTATCCTGCTACTACTACTGCCCTACTAAGTGTTAAAGTAACATTTATCCTGCTACTACTACTGCCCTACTAAGTGTTAAAGTAACATTTATCCTGCTACTACTACTGCCCTACTAAGTGTTAAAGTAACATTTATCCTGCTACTACTGCCCTACTAAGTGTTAAAGTAACATTTATCCTGCTACTACTACTGCCCTACTAAGTGTTAAAGTAACATTTATCCTGCTACTACTGCCCTACTAAGTGTTAAAGTAACATTTATCCTGCTAGTGCTACTACTACTGCCCTACTAAGTGTTAAAGTAACATTTATCCTGCTACTACTACTGCCCTACTAAGTGTTAAAGTAACATTTATCCTGCTACTACTACTGCCCTACTAAGTGTTAAAGTAACATTTATCCTGCTACTACTAATGCCCTACTAAGTGTTAAAGTAACATTTATCCTGCTACTACTACTGCCCTACTAAGTGTTAAAGTAACATTTATCCTGCTACTACTACTGCCCTACTAAGTGTTAAAGTAACATTTATCCTGCTACTACTACCCTTCTAAGAGTTAAAGAACATTTCTGCTGCTACTACTACTACTGCCCTACTAAGAGTTAAAGTACCATTTCTGCTGCTACTACTACTGTTGCTCTACTAAGAGTTAAAATAACATTTTTGCTGCTACTACTACTGCCCTACTAAGAGTTAAAGTAACATTTCTGTTGTTGCTACTACTACTACCCTACTAAGAGTTGAAGTAACATTTCTGCTACTACTCCTACCCTACTAAGAGTTAAAGTAACATTTCTGCTACTACTCCTAACCTACTAAGAGTTAAAGTAGCATTTCTGCTACTACTCCTAACCTACTAAGAGTTAAAGTAACATTTCTGTTGTTGCTACTACTACTGCCCTACTAAGAGTTAAAGTAACATTTCTGTTGTTGCTACTACTACTACTACCCTACAAAGAGTTAAAGTAACATTTCTGACCTTACTAAGTTGGATCTTGTAGCTTCAGTTTTTTATTTTTTTTTTTCATTCTCAGCATGTTTTGAGTCCTTTTTTTAGTTTGTGAGGAGAGGGTTGTTTTGTTGTTTTGTTAAGAATATTACTCACAGATATTTCTATAATTGCTGCAGACCAGATGAGGAAAATCTGAGCACAGTACACAAACTTCATAACACTAGGGAGAGTTCAAAGGTGTGTCTAGCAGAATCACACATGCTATACATTTGTTACCCTGTTTGCTCACTTTAAACTCGACCATAGTCCACAATGGACTGATTTTTGCATGTGGGTCAGCTGTCCCGAGTACTAGTGTTCCTCGCCATCAGGCGAACCCACTCTGACTTCTAAGGTACTCGTAATTTACATCCCCTAGTCAAGGAAGAGAAGTCAAAATTTTAGTCCAACTGACCGGTGTATGGGTTTAACCCGCTACCTTGCCATCAGCACACCATAGTTTTAAGAGCAGGTACTCTAATCCATCCGGCCACACTGACCTCCATTATAATTTTTGTGTGGGTAGCTGTTCTAATATGCATGAAAAGATTATTTACAAATGCAGACGACCGATTGAATTAATCAGAATGCACCCGTTTTATTACAGTTTTTATAGTTTAATATCTACTCAGTAACTGTGGTGATTTTTGTGACATCATGTCTGATTCACTGTATAATTTAATCTCTTCTGCAGAAGAGCTCACTTGAGGCATTGTTTGGAGCGATTAAAAGATCTCGTTCCTCTTGGAGTAGATTCATCACGTCATACAACCCTAGGTCTTTTAACAAAAGCTAGATCTTTCATTAAGGTTTGTCCATCTTTAATTATTACCAACATTTTATGTGTATTTGATTACATTTGTGAAGTTCATTACATCTAGAACTGCCAGTATTTTGGATTTTTACATGATTACATTCCATACAAATAAAAATGGGTTGACTGCGGTAAAGATATTAAATACAATGAATAAGAGGAAAAACAAGACATTAGGAGGGTCAGCTTTACGTAAACACGATTACAAAGAACTGAGGACATTGTTTCAAAAACCATCAGCAAACACAAAACAATAATCGTAGACAAGGAAATAATTATATTGAAGCATTATAGTATGTTGGTAGCATAGAGAGGAGCGGCTAGCCGAGTGGCTAGAATGCCGGACTCTCCTTCGGGAGACCCGGGTTCGATCCCTCGGTAAAGTGTGGGATGTTTTTCTGTTAGGGGAAAAAAGAAAATCCTAACCTGCACAGTTAACGGCGACTGCACTAGCCAGGTGGCCTTAATTCCTCAGGCTCAACGACCCCCCTGCCATACACTGTAAGGTACTGTATTGGCAGTAAATGACAGACAGTTGACAGTATGTTGGTAGCATGTGTAGCATAGTGGCTAGACACAAACATGCCTGCTCAGTGGTCATGGATTCAAATCCACATTGAGTATTTTAGCATTTAACCTTGACCAGCCCCCCAGGTCCACTAAGCCTAAAATATGTCTCGCATCCTATGCCCAGTCTGTCTTATGCATGTAAAAGGATTCATTACTTGTATGATATTGTCTAAATGTATAGGGTTACAAACCGGAGAATTTAATTAAATGTAATTAGAATTAAATGTAAGGTATTGGTTTATCTGAGTATCAGAGGATCATCTCTCTATGGCTTCTGACGATCAGAAGGATCCTCTTCTCTCTACAGCATCTATGAGGCAGATCAGATCCTTTTCTCTATGTGACATCTGAGTATTAGGTAGTTATTCTTCTCTCTGCAACATCTGAGTATCAAGTGGATTGAACCTTCTTTATATATGGTATCTGAGTATCAGGTGGATTCTCTTCCCTGTTCGACATCTGAGTATTTATTACATTACTTGGGTGCCCTCTGTGAGCTGGTCGGGCAAGACGGTGCTCCTGACTCAATCGCCAGGGAGGCAGGATGATTTTTTCCAGCCAGAACAGCTCAGATCTCATAAAAATGGTTTCCAGATAGTTTTCAGAATTGGAAGGAAGATGACGAGAAAGCAAAATGCCCACCATACCTCATATGCCATGACCTCAATGGGGCCCTAGTAACTGATATTTCTGTGTATTATAATGCTTTACATAAGCATTTTTTAACAACATTGTAAAATCCCCAATTGTTTTTAATGTTCTTGCCGTGCTCTGGCACTATACTTGTGGTGCATTGCACAATGTGGGAACCACTTTTTAAATAGCAGATTGCACATGGCCCTGGAGTGGGTACAGTATGTCACTCTAGATTTGCATACATTAGCATACCTGGCTCTCTGCTTGATAGTTTTCATCATCTGCAGTGTTTATGTTATGTTTGCTTAAAAATACCTATCTAACTTCCATGCCATATTGTTGTAGTTACAGTACATTGTATGTCCTTTCTGTGGTAGTTCTTGTAGCAGCCTGTTTTCGGTGATGATGGAGGTCATGAATAAGATTTGACATTACTTGCCTCTCTTAAACAAGAGTTTATTTTGAGCTAATTGTGTGCAGATGTATGCATTTTCTTTAAATAGCCTAGTGCAGACTTGACCTTTCCATAATAAATCAATGCCACAGCTTTCTTTAAGTGTCAGGTTCTGGGACTCATTTTGCAGCTTTTCTAGCTCTTCACCTGTGGAAGTTCTGTTTAGTTTCATTGTCAGTTTGAGGGCCAAGTATTGCATTTCCTGTAAAAAGAAAACAAAAAAGACAGAAGTTGAGGAAGATTGTTTAAATTGCTAGATATATAGAGCAGTGGTGGTGTCAGTTATAAATATGCTAGTATTCCAGTCAGCAGTGTGGCAAGCACAGTTTGTAATCCTGCACACTGTGTTAAAAACACAGCTGTGGGCGATTTGGAAGCAGGCTGCCTTGCACTGATGTTCATACAATGGTATGAGTGCTAGCCATTCAGAAACAATGGCAAACTGAGCGCAAACTTGCCAAGAAATCACAGTCAAAAAATGCCGGGGTTGACTGCAACTTCCTGTAAAGGATATGCAACTAAATTTTGTTTTTAAATATAGTACTCCAGGTACTTTAAGACAGGGGTTTTCTATTTATATTGCAGCTCTTTTTTTTTTGTTCTATGGTCGAGTAAGTCTTGTCTTTTGGGTTTTGTATAAGCTGAGGACATTATAACAGGATAGTCCTTGTTTGGACCCACAAGGTGAAAGAAATAGCTGAATGTCTGACAACACATGGAGAACGAATCAAGTGTATTTTTTAAGGGTCACAAATTAGGAAAGCAGGCCCGTCTTACATTTGGCCCTTCCTACATTCGGCCCTTCCAACCACTCATCTTTCGTACATCAATTAACTACTGTGTTTGTTACAACCACACAGGACACAACAAGCATGGTCACATGACAGTTGTGAAATAAACAATGAACATTACCATACTATGAGGCAGCCAGACAAACACACACTCTCACAGAGAGAGAGAGACAGAGAGAGAGAGAGAGAGAGAGAGAGAGAGAGAGAAATACATACCTGCATATATACTTACATCATTTACACAAACTCTGAGTTATGCAACCACACAAATACACATTCCCTTGCACACACATATACTCACATTCACAGACTCACTAACAAATGTTTACTTATACATACATAATTCTCTCTCTCTCTCTCTCTCTCTCTCTCTCTCTCTCTCTCTCTCTCTCTCTCTCTCTCTCTCTCTCTCTCTCTCTCTCTCTCTCTCTCTCTCTCTCTCTCTCTCTCTCTCTCTCTCTCTCTCTCTCTCTCTCTCTCTCTCTCTCTCTCTCTCATGCATTCACAAGTGTGCATGCACACACATAAAAATTTGGGAAATACCATGTATTTCAAATGCTTGCGATGAAAGTAATTCTTCTTCTAATGTATCTGTGAGAGAGGGCTGATGATGGAAATAGGCACTTCTTCTAAACATGGCTATTTGTACTTGTTTCATTGAGACTTCCTAGGCCGACATAGTTTTTTTTATCTATGTCACAGAACATAGGCCAGTATGGTTTTATATGTATGCCATAGAACATAGGCCAGTATGGTTTTATATGTATGCCATAGAACATAGGCCAGTATGGTTTTATATGTGTGTCATAGAACATAGGCCAGTACAGTTTGTATATCTATGTCATAGAGCATAGGCCAGTACAGTTTTATATGTGTGTCATAGAACATAGGCCAGTACAGTTTGTATATCTATGTCATAGAACATAGGCCAGTACAGTTTGTATATCTATGTCACAGAGCATAGGCCAGTACAGTGTTATATGTGTGTCATAGAACATAGGCCAGTACAGTTTGTATATCTATGTCATAGAACATAGGCCAGTACAGTTTTATATGTATGTCATAGAACATAGGCCAGTATGGTTTTATATGTATGTCATAGAACATAGGCCAGTATGGTTTTATATGTATGCCATAGAACATAGGCCAGTATGGTTTTATATGTGTGTCATAGAGCATAGGCCAGTATGGTTTTCTATGTGTGTCATAGAGCATAGGCCAGTATGGTTTTCTATGTGTGTCATAGAGCATAGGCCAGTATGGTTTTCTATGTGTGTCATAGAGCATAGGCCAGTATGGTTTTATATGTGTGTCATAGAGCATAGGCCAGTATGGTTTTATATGTGTGTCATAGAGCATAGGCCAGTATGGTTTTATATGTGTGTCATAGAGCATAGGCCAGTATGGTTTTCTATGTGTGTCATAGAGCATAGGCCAGTATGGTTTTATATGTGTGCCATAGAACATAGGCCAGTATGGTTTTCTATGTGTGTCATAGAGCTTAGGCCAGTATGGTTTTCTATGTGTGTCATAGAGCATAGGCCAGTATGGTTTTATATGTGTGCCATAGAACATAGGCCAGTATGGTTTTCTATGTATGCCATAGAACATAGGCCAGTATGGTTTTATATGTATGTCATAGAACATAGGCCAGTATGGTTTTATATATATGTCATAGAACATAGGCCAGTATGGTTTTCTATGTGTGTCATAGAGCATAGGCCAGTATGGTTTTATATGTGTGCCATAGAACATAGGCCAGTATGGTTTTCTATGTATGCCATAGAACATAGGCCAGTATGGTTTTATATGTATGTCATAGAACATAGGCCAGTATGGTTTTATATATATGTCATAGAACATAGGCCCGTATGGTTTTCTATGTATGCCATAGAACATAGGCCCGTATGGTTTTATATGTATGTCATAGAACATAGGCCAGTATGGTTTTATATGTATGCCATAGAACATAGGCCAGTATGGTTTTATATGTATGCCATAGAACATAGGCCAGTATGGTTTTATATGTATGTCATAGAGCATAGGCCAGTATGGTTTTATATGTATGTCATAGAACATAAGCCAGTATGGTTTCATATGTATGTCATAGAGCATAGGCCAGTATGGTTTTATATGTATGCCATAGAACATAGGCCAGTATGGTTTTATATGTGTGTCATAGACCATAGGCCGGTATGGTTTTATATGTATGTCATAGAACATAGGCCAGTACAGTTTTATATGTATGTCATAGAACATAGGCCAGTACAGTTTTATATGTATGTCATAGAACATAGGCCAGTATGGTTTTATATGTATGTCATAGAACATAGACCAGTACAGTTTTATATGTATGTCATAGAGCATAGGCCAGTATGGTTTTTTATGTATCCCATAGAATATAGGTCAGTAGTTTTAAACAGGTCAAAGAACAATTTCCAGTACATCATAGAACATAGGTCAGCACAGTTTTATATGTATGCCATAGAACATAGGTCTAGAACATAGGCCAGTACAGTTTGTATATGTATGTCATAGAACATAGGCCAGTACAGTTTGTACATGTATGTCATGGAACATAGATCAGTAGTTTTATACGTGTCATAGAACAAATGCCAGTACGTCATAGAACATAGGTCAGTACAGTTTCATATGTATGTCACAGAACATAGGTCAGTACAGTTTTATATGTATGTCACAGAACATAGGTCAGTACAGTTTTATATGTATGTCACAGAACATAGGTCAGTACAGTTTTATATGTGTGTCATAGGTTATAGACCAGCATGGTTTTAAATGTATGTCATGGAACAGTCACTGAGTGGAGATAATACTGAACTTACCTTTTTTATTTTTTTTTTTGGTGATATGAGGGAATCGATTACTCGCGTTTTTGGCTCTTCAAATTCAAACTTGTGGTTGAGATGAAGCATTGCTTTCACACTGAAAAACCTGTTTAAAACAAGGAAGTTTAAATACAGATGATCAATTTAATTGCACCAGGTTTTATCCTGTATAGCCTCATCTCTTTCTACAGAACATCCTGCCAAAAACATCAAATAAAGCATGAACCCAGAAGCTTGATGCTGTGCTAAAAGTAAAACATTTATTTCATAGAATTTATAAGAAAAATAGTTCAAATTGTTGAAATAAAACATTATTTTCATAGAATTTAGAAGAAATCATGCTGAAAGCAATGATTGATATAAAATATTGTTTTCACAGAATTTAGAAGAAAAATAGTTCAAATAGTAGTTGAAATGAAACATTGTTTTCAAGAATTTAGAAGAAAAAGTGCTGAAAGCAATGGTTGATATAAACTATTAATGTTTTTTGCAGAATTTAGAAGAAAAATAATTCAGAGCAATGGTTGAAATGAAACATTGTTTTCACAGAATTTAGAAGAAAAAGAACGCAAGGCGATGCTGTTGCGGGATCAGTTGGAGTGTGAGAACAGACATTTGCGACGCAGGCTGGAGCAGCTCAACCAGCTCAACCAACTCAGTCAAGAGAACAACCACAATCATGGTTTATATCGCGTGCGCCAGGAGCGCAGTATCAGCGAGTGTAGTACTTCAACTAATTTGTCCTCTTCGTCAATGTCTTCTACTTCATCTATTAAATCTGAAGAATCTGGTGAGTATCATGATTGTCGTAGTTAAGTACTGGATTTTTAGTTCCTAGGAAATTGTGACTGCATCAGAATGTAGCAGAAATGCCATGTAATAGACTTTTAGTTCTTAGAAATATGGTTTTGCGATAGGTTATGGCAAAATAACATCTAAACGACTTTCAGATTCTGGGAAACATAGTGATTACAGCAGAATGTGGCAAAACAACATTTAATATAATTTTAGTTCTTAGGAAATAGTTATTGCAGTAGATTGTGGCAAATTAACATAATAGACTTAGTTCTCAGAAAACATAGTGATTACAGCAGGCAGTGGAATGTGGCAGGAAACAGTGACTCCAGTAGAATCTAGCCAAATAACATGATTTTTAGTTCTTAGGAAACTGATTTAATTGTGTATATGGTGTGAAGAAAGATGTAGAAAGAGAGTGAACATCTGTAAAAAAAAAAAAAATCAGACAGCTACAAGTTGCCAAATGTTCAATGTTTTGGCTACAGTTTTTATTTCTTATTCATTCCTCTTTTGCTGGGAGTGCATCACACCTAGTCATGATCACAACTTCTTGCCAAGAACAAGCCAGGGTTTTCTTTCTAGGCTCTCTATTTTCTTAGAGCCATGATAAAATAGTGACCAAGAACATGCAAGGGTTTTATAGTTCTTTAGAACCATGATTACATAGTGGCCAAGAACATGCATGTGTTTAATAGTTTTTTAGAGTCATGATTACATAGTAGCCAAGAACATGCAAGGGTTTTATAGTTTCTTAGAGCCATGATAACACAGTGGCTAGTGATGTCACCCCCATACACAGTCGCCTGAGATGTCATCAATGGTAGTAATAGGATCTCTCTCTCTCTCTCTCTCTCTCTCTCTCTCTCTCTCTCTCTCTCTCTCTCTCTCTCTCTCTCTCTCTCTCTCTCTCTCTCTCTCTCTCTCTCTCTCTCTCTCTCTCGCCCCTTCCCTCAAGTGGGTGTATAAATTCATATGGGAAAGGCAGAAGTAGTAATGCTGGAATTGAATTTGTGTTCCATAGGAATATGTCAAAAATTGATACAGCCTCATAAATTTGGTAGAGGCTGATTTTGAGAATACTTTGAATAGAAGTCAGTGAGAAAGCAGGCAGGTGCTTAATCCCCCTCTTGTCAATTATCTGAAGATCTAGTATATGGGAAGGCTTAACACTTCACACCTGTACACCAGTGGCTGCCATGGGGTTAGCTTACCTTATATGATGAAATTAGGTCAAGCACCTGACTACCACTGAGCTGGGAGGTTTATAAATAGAAACAATGTTTGGTATCTTCAAGGCAAACAACTAGCAGTTCAACCTGTCAGTGCTGTCTATATCTGGTTCAGGCAATCCACCCTGGGCCCACCTTCCCGTTAGGAGTACTGTACTTAATCTTCGTTTAGTGAATTATATTAATACCAGTACGGCAGGGCATGTAGAGCACCCAGGTCATCCGCTGCACCTGGATTTGTCTCCAGTCATCTTGACTTGTCTTGCCACTGGATTCAGATGGACTCAGGCGAGAGAGTGAGGTCGATGAATTGCGCAAATCTTCCATACTATAATTCAATTCATCGCACAAGTCATTCTTCATCCAACTTTCAAACCCACTGGATGAAATGAATGGTCATCATCATTCTTGATGGGCAAACACTACCACGGATATTAATACCAGAAAGATTGTATATTGACATCAGGGGGAGAGGTTTGGCATAAAAGTCCACTTCTGCCTCAAAAAGTCTAGGTCTGAACTCGGTTGTCGATGATGCTTACATATAAGGAGCCTGAATCTTATACTCTCCCATGGGTGATCACAAGGTAGTGCATTGAATTCCTAGCCTTCCCAGCTAAGGGCACCAAACATAGGAAGTCTCTTGTGCACTTCACACCTCAAAGATCCCTCAGCAATAGGCAGTCATAAAGAGTAGATACAGTATCTCTAGCAGTAAGTTGGCGAGTCAGGTGTGTGTCTAAGCATGCCTTGGGTGGTACCATTCTTTCTTGTCAAGTTAAAAATGGTATCTCTAGCAGTAAGTTGGCGAGTCAGGTGTGTGTCTAGGCATGCCTTGGGTGGTACCATTCTTTCTTGTCAGGTTAAAAATAGTATCAATGAATAACTTTATTTACGGGAAGAATTCTACATCTGGCCGGTCGCATCATCTGGTTCTTAAATATGGACAGTGAATAAACGTGATGACAAATTTATAGAGGCCTTTGAGATGTGGGGAAGAGAAATGACAAATTTATAGAGGCCTTTGAGATGTGGGGAAGAGAAATGACAAATTTACAGAGGCCTTTGAGATGTGGGGAAGAGAAATAAAAAGTGACACATGAGCTAGTTCTTGAAAACATAAGAGAACAAACAAAATTAACAAACGAGTAAAAAAAAAAATTGTCATGGATCTTGTAGGGTGGGTTGGATCCTAAAGCAAGAAACAACAAAGAGCACGCTAACAAAAACATGTTGTATGTCCTTTGCAGGATGTTGCAATCAACCCCAAGCCCAGGTTTATTTTTGTAGACAATTTTATGTTCAGTAGTTTGCCAATGCTTTTTGAGCGAGAAGTCAACATTGACGTTAAGCTAACTGGCATATGGGATCGAACCCCCAAGCTCACAATCATCACTGCAACATAATTATTTAACCCACCACAGCTGTGTATACCTGTAAAGAGAGTACTTGAGGGCAAAATGATGGGAAAAGGAGGAAAGAGTTGGTTAGTCAACAGGTCATCCTCATTGCACATCGAACCATTCAGTCCATAAGTGCTCAGATCCCCTCCTCAGCAAATCCCGCAGAGTGTAGCGGCTAACGACACCAGTTTTGTGTTGGTTTATTATTCTTCTTTGGCTTCCTGCGTAGTGTTCTTGTTTGGCCACATTTCTTTTAACTTGCAGTCTGACCATGGTTGTAGATTTACGGTCATCACTTGTTCTCGCAAACGACTTCTCGTAGAGCATTCAGTATATCAGCCTGGTCCATGGCTTGTCTGCCCTCCATAGTAACCTTACCTGCAAGCCTGGCAGCCTGCTCATTTCCTTGTACACCTGCATGCCCTGGCACAGAAATGAAACTAATCTTTGCCAGCCTTGTCCGCTGCAGAGAACACACCATTGTCTTTGGACCCACCCCATCTCTATCTTCCTGAGGAAAGAATTAACATGGACAAAATTTATAAAACATGCATGGATATATCTAACACAAAGACACCCACCCCATCTCTATCTTCCTGATGAAAGAATTAACATGGACAAAATTTATAAAACATGCATGGATATATCTAACACAAAGACACCCACCCCATCTCTATCTTCCTGAGGAAAGAATTAACATGGACAAAATTTATAAAACATGCATGGATATATCTAACACAAAGACACCCACCCCATCTCTATCTTCTGATGAAAGAATTAACATGGACAAAATTTATAAAACATGCATGGATATATCTAACACAAAGACACCACCCCATCTCTATCTTCCTGATGAAAGAATTAACATGGACAAAATTTATAAAACATGCATGGATATATCTAACACAAAGACACCCACCCCATCTCTATCTTCCTGATGAAAGAATTAACATGGACAAAATTTATAAAACATGCATGGATATATCTAACACAAAGACACCCACCCCATCTCTATCTTCCTGATGAAAGAATTAACATGGACAAAATTTATAAAACATGCATGGATATATCTAACACAAAGACACCCACCCCATCTCTATCTTCCTGATGAAAGAATTAACATGGACAAAATTTATAAAACATGCATGGATATATCTAACACAAAGACACCCACCCCATCTCTATCTTCCTGATGAAAGAATTAACATGGACAAAATTTATAAAACATGCATGGATATATCTAACACAAAGACACCCACCCCATCTCTATCTTCCTGATGAAAGAATTAACATGGACAAAATTTATAAAACATGCATGGATATATCTAACACAAAGACACCCACCCCATCTCTATCTTCCTGATGAAAGAATTAACATGGACAAAATTTATAAAACATGCATGGATATATCTAACACAAAGACACCCACCCCATCTCTATCTTCCTGAGGAAAGAATTAACATGGACAAAATTTATAAAACATGCATGGATATATCTAACACAAAGACAACTTATCACAAACATCAGAAAGAGGCAGTCAACATTTGGTTTTATTTGGCCCCATTTTGAGAAGACAAAAATTAGAACACGTTATGGCAACTAGGGAGATTTGTGGAAAAAGAGATAGAGAACGACAGCAAGAGAAAATTCTTGACAGTGTTACATCATTGCTATGGAAGGGTGTCAGAAGACAAACTGGTACATACCATTGGAGATCTCAAGAAACATGATCGTCCACACCAAGCCAAGGCACCAAGGCTATGAAACGGAATGATCAGGAAGCTTCACAACCAGCTCAAAGGCTGCAATAGCTTGATCATAGTGTCAACTGTGCAATTTTCTCCTGATCTTATACAAAAGTACCATCCCCGTGGGGATTGTGTTGTATAGCCAGCCCTTCCATCTCCAAGTTTAGAAACCAGCTGGATGGGCAAAACCAGTCTGAAAAAATCAGATTCCAGGGAGGGATATTAGGATGTAGCCAGGTCATGATTCAGCCCAGCATGTACCAACTGGCAGGGATTTGGCCATGTTCCCTGCATGGTTTTAGGTATTTCATTGTCAGCCGACACCAACCTAACGCCCAGCTGGACTTCGTATACGTGTACTAACAATGTAGAAATTAGAACACATTCTAGCCAGAAAACCGGCAGTGACAGCAACGTCATAAGTTTTTATTTACTTTGCAGATGAGATTGACATCATCGGTGGCTTCCAGAGTGATAGCGACGACCGGCTGAGTGTGGAGAGCCTGGCCAGCGATGGAAGTGTTGACCGTTGCCGTCGCTACAGTAACAATTTTTCTGATGATTCCGGTGTCTCTTCTGGGCTGTCAAATCTTTGATCATGGCATGCCCCGTCTACAGGCAAAATCTAGGATGTCTGTATTGTTTACACCAGTTTTTCTTTCATAAATGACAAAGTCACTAGCTGAACTTTGTGGACATGTCTAGCCCCTGACTAAGAGGCATGATCTTCATCACCACAAGAGACCACATCTGCCAGGACTTCTCATTGGCTTCCCGTGAGAGACTGTAGGTTGGTTCTTATGCTGGGACATACTAGGATGTAACTTGGTGCCATATACATGAAACTATTGTCATGATGATACTGTTTATGTTGTCTGTTTATCATAGTACCATACTATAGGTATTAACATGTTCAGAAAAAAAAAAACTTAAAAATAGCAAACCAAAAATTTAATTTATAAAAAAAAAATAAAAAAAACATAAGTAACTTTATATTTACTTTTGATGTTGTTAAGTGGATGAGTGTGAGAGCACTAATATTATTCTACAGCTGTCAGAGGCATTGCAAAAACAGACAATCAGGTCATAAATCTTTAATTGATTCAGAAATTATAAATAAATATCTAAATATTCCTTTCATTTAACAGTTGTTTATAGTCTTACAAGGGTATGTTTTATCTATTTTCTTTTCTGTAGACATTATTAATTAAACTTTAACAGAAACAACATAGAGGTCATTGATTGGTTTTAGCTAAAAGTCTGAGAATTCGTATATCATGAATATATTCTTACAATATTTCCAAAAATAAACGAATAGAATTATGTACATTTAACAGGTGAACAAATTTGTTCTGCTAAATCGGAACGATTGAGGCGTGTATTACAGCCTGGTCTGTGAAACTAAGCCTATGCAGTGATCAGACTTCTTTTTTTTTTTTTGGTTCTAATTCTGTAGCTGAAACCTTTGCCTCGTCTGAATCTGAACTTGTAATATTTCAACAAAGCTGTGATTTTTTACATTGACCCATAGGGGTTATGGACTAACTTCCCCTTTATTCAGCGTTCTCCTGGCCATGATGATGTGGCAGCATCGCAGGCAGCACGTGTTGGCCAGATAGAGCCGGACCCCCCAGACATGAATGGTACTTAGATCATTTACACATCGCAGGCAGCATGTGACGGCCAGACTGTGGTGGACACTCAAGTTGTTGTTGCCGCCAGGACATGAATGGTGCTTAGATTTACACATCGCAGTGGCATGCAGCAGTTATATTTTTAAAATGCCATATTGTTGATTGAATCCATATTGCGAGAAATTATATCAAGCAAAATTTGATGTTTCTACTATTTCTTACAACTGTTTCCAAGGATTATTACAACAACGTGAAAGGTGTCCATTCAGGAACAAAAGGTAAATGTGTTGGCGTGATGAAGGTAGAACGACTGCAAAAAGTTTGGCTGTCTGCTTGCTTGTCTGTGTTGTACATTTGTTCATGTCAGGGGGAGGGGTGTTCTGTGAGGTCAGGGTACATCAAATGCTGTCAGGTCTCGTGAAAGTACATATGGGGGGGATTTTGTACCAGCTTTTACAGGTACCACATGGGACATGGACCCACATTGTAAGTCACATGTAAAATCTATGAGGGGGGTATAAAACATTAATAAGACATATATAGGATATAAAACATCTTCAAATTAGGTAGTTTTTTTTAACGTGCAATGAAACCAACGTGCCCATATATTAAAAAGAAATTTAGATTACTATTATTAGAAAACTGTCTTTTAAATAACGTGCTGTAATAGATTATAAACAATATTTAAAGGAAGAATATCGTGGCCCTTAAAGGAAGCAAATAATAGTAATGTGCCATGCATGTCCTACGAGATTGCCAAGGGTTGATGCGAGATTGGCTCCTGTAGAAAAATTTAGCTGCAACATCAAACTAACCATTAAAGAACTTCTAAATAGCCAGTCCCAAAAGACCCTCCTGATATCCAGCCTGCAGAATTGGAGCTGGATATCAACTGTGAGAAACCATGTAAAGAAGATAGTAGAAAAGTTATCAAGCTTCTGAAGAATGGAAAAGCTGCTGGTCCAGATGATATCCTCAAAGAAGCTATTAAAACGTATAAAGCTAAGTGCTGTACAAATTATTTAGCAGAGCCTGAGACTGAAGAGATATGAACAGACAAGAAAATAATCTCTGGTGAGGCTGCCAAAAAAGGGAACATGCAGGAGTAAAAATTTTAGAAGAATAGTGTTATCATCAGTTCATGGGAAAATACTAAACAGGATCATTCTGGGGAAATTAAAAGATGCAATTAACTAACAACTAATGGATGGACAAGCCGGTTTCCGCTCATAAACATCCTGCAATGGCCAGATTACACATTATGCATAATAATAGCGTAAAACATTGAATGTGCCACTATCAGCAAAGGTGCACAAGAATAACATAATATAAATGATCATTGTTCACCTGCAATGATAATAAAATAGGACATAGTTACCTACAGCATACTGCTCACTCTGTTGATTATGATGTCAACACAGAGCCTGTCATAAAGACAACATTGTTCATGTGTGTTGTATGTGTCGACACAAGGCCACATGTACGAACGCCACTGTTGCAGATTGTATTGATGATCACATATGTGATATCTATGGTTTGCAGATGTGTTGATGATTGTATCAATACAGAGTTTTATTTACAGTCACTGTTCTGTGTCCAACGCAGGGCCTGACATACAAGGACACGGTCCTTAATCTTGACGAATGTGTCAACACAAGATCTTATGTAAGGACACACCAGCAGCCTAGGTCTCCAGGCATAAACTTTAGCTACGAATTGCAAGAAATTTCTCTGACAAATTTCAGGTTGTAATTTCTCACTTCATTTAGGTCCACTTGTGGTATTGTTGAACATTGTCTACTAAGATATTACATATTTTTCTAATACATGACCAGAATCAGTGTCATAGGACATACTATTTTGAGTGTATTGTACGTTGTATGTGTATGTACGCTGGATGGTTGGAGAGTGCCTGAAGCACATATGTGATATCTATGGTTTTCATAATTTCCATGTTAATGAAACATATTAAGCATTCACATAACATAGTATATCCAATACCTGTTATAATATGTGATGTTGTTCTGTGGTATTATGTGTTTGTTTGATGATGAGGACCCACTACGATTCACTCATTTTCGTTCATCAATCATGCAATCATAAAGCTTCAGTTATCTAATTCATCACACTTCATCATTCATAGCCATCCATCTTTCAACCATTTTCAGCCATCATGCTTTAGCCATTCTCACCTTTCTAGCTTTTGGTCATTATCAGCTTTCTCCAATCATACTATTGTCTAACTTTCAATCATTCTCAGATTCAGCATCAATCATTCTCAGCTTCCTAACTTTTAATCATTCTCAGCTTCCTAACTTTCAATCATTCTCATATTAAATACCAATCATTCTCATCTTTATAACTTACTCTCTTCTCAGATTTAGCTCTAATCGTTCTCAGCCATTACATTTTATCGTTCATTATCTTTCTCATCTTAAGCCTCATAAGTCTTAGAATCTGCAAGTTGGTCCTTGACCTCCCAAAGTCAAGGCACTTTCATACAGACGAAATACTTATTTAACAAATTAGAAGCAATGTCATTAATGGGTTTCTATTTTAGAGATTTGTAAGGAAGACTGGACAGTAAAATGGTGACATGAACAACAGTTGAAGCAAGGTTCTTGCCAGTTAATAGTCAACATACAAAAAAAATCCATGACATGTGTCTGGTGCAGTATTAATCTGTACTTGTAGTGTATGTGTGTTTTTTGCCTGTTTGTTAGCATCTGTCATTGACCTGACAGGATGGGACTGAAAGCTAGTTTTAGACTTGTCACCATTTTTATCTGTGATAACAAAAGAACATATGAATTAAAAACCATTGTGACTTGATCCTGCAATGTTACTTGTCTGCGTCAGCTAATGATCTGGTAAAAATAATTTTTTAAAAAGAACTTGGATTGTGCACAAGCATTTTGCTTTTCAGAAAAAGGCTCTGTATTTCTTAAGCAAGGTTCTCATAGTAAAGTCAGTAATATATATATATATACATATGGAAGTCTCCATAGCAAAGTGGTCAAGCCGTCTACCTTGTGCTCCGAAGGTTCTGGGTTTGATTCCAGGCTATGTCTTTCGGTTCACGAGTGCATTTTTCTCAGAGACTCCTGGGGGTTGTCACTGGAACTACAGAGTTCATGCTTTGTGTGATGCTTTTGGCTATATAGGAAAAAACCTGGGGCTATGAAGTCGATTCTCTCGATTTGTATACACACTATATATATATATATATATATATATATATATATATATATATATATATATATATATATATATATATATATGCACACACATACACACACAAGGGGCGTTCAATAAGTAATGCCTCGTAATTTGTAATTTCATTCAATAGCGCGCGGCCCCCCCCCCCCCCCCCCCCCCCCCCCCTAATTACTAATGGACAACATGGAACAGTTCATCCAGTGTTACCTGATGGTCACCATGAATGATGTCATCAACTGGATGAATGTTGTGTGGAGTCAATGCGGTTGACGGTCAGCCAGTCCACTTTGCGTCAGCCGGTGAGGATGGACCTACTTCAGCTTTGTCATGACGATGTACCTAACGTCAGACGGTGCTAACATCCACTGATAAATCTCTATAAACAATACTCAAAGGTTCGTGGATGCGAGTAGGGGGTCTCTCCTTCAGCGTTGAGGAATTCTATAACATTACGTTGCTTTAACCAATCTTCTTTGATGGGCATTTTTAAAACATTACTGTTGCGTAACCTGTAACTGAAACAGGTTGGTAGTGATACACAGTGCAGAAGAGTGTTTGAGGAATCCTGCTAAATTAATACATTGCACATGGATAATGTATGCATAGATAAAAAATATGGGAGGCATTACTTATTGACCGTTCCTCATGTGTGTAAATATGTATATATAAGTCAATGCAATAAAGAAAAACACTTTGAAATAGTTTTTCTGATGTTGCCTTGGAAACCAGTTTTAAGATATTTTTTTTTTAAAACTACTAAATATGAGGGGGCTTCAAATACAAACCTTTAAAAAAAATGTTTGAGGTGATTATATTCTAAAAAAAAGTAAAGAACAAATGTATCATCTTTCAATGTAGTCATCACTGTGTTTGATGCAAGTCCTCCAGTGCTGATAAAGTGCTTGAATTTCTGTAGAAAAATCGACTGGGGTCACTGCTCGATGTGCCTGACTCGGTCCCGAACAGTCTGTCACACAAGTCACGCCGTTTTGAAGCTTCCTACTCCACCCATACACTTGCTGGACTGACAGGCATGCATCACCATACTGGACCTTCATTCATACACTTGCTGGACTGACAGGCATGCATCACCATACTGGACCTTCATTTATACACTTGCTGGACTGACAGGCATGCATCACCATACTGGACCTTCATTTATACACTTGCTGGACTGACAGGCATGCATCACCATACTGGACCTTCATTCATACACTTGCTGGACTGACAGGCATGCATCACCTTACTGGACCTTCATTCATACACTTGCTGGACTGACAGGCATGCATCACCTTACTGGACCTTCATTCATACACTTGCTGGACTGACAGGCATGCATCACCATACTGGACCTTCATTCATACACTTGCTGGATTGACAGGCATGCATCACCATACTGGACCTTCATTCATACACTTGCTGGATTGACAGGCATGCATCACCATACTGGACCTTCATTTATACACTTGCTGGACTGACAGGCATGCATCACCGTAATGGACCTTCACTCGCCAATAAATTTCTATAGGTATTATCCTGTCACTGATCAAAAAATGGATAACAGAACGCTGCTCCTTTTCGGTGCATGTCAAAAGCGGGGCGGTTATCTTTAAACTGTCCTTATGATGTCACTGTATTCATCTGCACCGTGGTGTTACGTGCTTAACACTCATGACACCCTTAAAAACAATATTGATAGGTTACAAGACAATGGCATGGTTGTTGTAATATCTATCACACTTTTAAGGTTTTCACGTGAAGCCCCCCCCACCCTCCACATCATACATTCTCTCTGACATTTAAACAGTTAATAAATCACACAATGTATCGTGAATTGTGCATGTGCATATATATATATATATATATATACTCAGAACTTCGGTAAACTCAGTATTGTGAATAGTTCCTGCACAATCCAATTTATAAAAAGATCACTGACAACCAGCTCATAAACTGTCAAAAGAAACTCAAGGATTTAACATTTGCTGACAAAGTATGTGCAGTGAGTGAGAAATATATGAACTGTTGATTAACACAAACTATTGTATGAGGTGTTTGAAACACTCTTAACTGTGTGCCTTCTTGATAGCAGTTACAGCCAGCAGTTAATGGGGATATTGTTCAATATGTTTATGTTTTCTTTTGTGTCTGATTATTTTGATATTACTGTTTTGTTATCACATTGTCTTTCTCAATGTCTTACCTCTGAAGTAGCATAAAGTCTGTTATGTAATGATATTTGGGGAGATCTGCGGCATGTTAGAAGTTGCATTGTGGGAGAACATGGTTGACAATATTTTCTAGAAAAATTGACCTATATTTGAGTAGCAAATTGGAGAAGCTGATTGGATGAGTACGTCTTCACATTTGTATTGCTCGTAGATGAACAAGTGTAGTAAGTAATTGTACACAATTTTACAATCATTACACAATATATGTAAATAATTATACATTAAGGGTATCAAATAGTTAACAGCAAACAATAAAGTGGTGTGTGTTTGTGTGTGTGTCTGTGTATATATATATATATATATATATATATATATATATATATATATATATATATATATATACACACACACACACACAAGGATGCGGTAAACAATAAGTTGCACAATTTATTGCCTGGCATATTTCGCTGCATCTCGTCAGTTGCATACTGCAGAGTTAAATATCATCTGAAGTGAATACATGAATTATATTTTGACTGAAATATTTAATGGTGCTGTTGGAATGTGAAGCACTTATTATTTTTTCGATACATGCATATTCGCTATAAAGTCTGTGCATAAAATGTGTTGGCTATCAAGAAGCAATAATCTGTTTGAGGATGTTAATAGTAATAGAAATATATATAGAAGTTTTTTAAAAATATATATATGTATGTTTTATAGAACACAAGAAAGCTTTTGATTGAGTACAACATGAATGAATAATTACATGCCTTCAAGATATAGGAGTTTACAGAAAGGACATCAGATTTGTTAGTAACTTGTACTGGGAACAAGTCGCGTCAATTAAAGTCATCTATGAACATCACAGTAAACGGGGAGATACTACAGTAAGTAACATGTCACTCCTATCTTGGACATATAACAGATGATGAAACAGAAATCAGAAATAGGATAGAAATGGCCAAAAATGCTTTCAACAGCAAGAAATCAGTATTAACATTTAGAGAGATTAACAACACATTAAAAATGAGAATTGTCAAATGTTATGTATGTTGAACACTACCACATGGCATGGAAGCCTGGACAAGCAATAAGAAAGTCGAATAGAGCCTCTGGAGATATGGACATACAGAAGAATATGTTATAATTTATGGAATAAAAAACAATCAAATAAAGAGGTTCTAGAAAAAAATTGTAATGAAAAGAGTTGATAAAAGAAATTTAAAAAGAGGCAAGTGAAATATTTTGGCCATGTTAAAAGACATAACACTCTTATAAAAACCATACTGGAGGGTAATGTTGAAGGAAAGCGAGCAAGAGGTAGACAACGATACAAGTGGGAAGATGGATGAACAGTAATCTGACAAAATATACAGTCAGGGCAAGAGACAGACAGTGTTGGAGATCCATTGCAGCCAGCATTCATTATAAAGACGGCACCTGATTGATTGATTCAACATATTTGAGCAATTGTTTATTGTTCGTTAAATATACAAAACACCTTTGCGTTATTAACTTTATGACTGCAATTTATCATAGGTTGAGGGATGGCCAAGTGTGGAATTTTATGGCTGTTGACTGCACAGGGTTTCCGAAAGACTGATTAACTCTCTTTTCCACCCAAACTGGTATATGCCAAAAAATAATGCATCTATTCACTTCGTATGATTTCTAACTTCTCAGTATGCACCTAACGAGATGCAACAAAATATAAAGAGCAACAAATTGAGCAACATTGATGACTTTTTGGCTAAAATTCACTCTCAGAATACACTGTTTTGAAAAAATTATATATATATATATATATATATATATATATTATATATATATATATATATATATATATATATATATATATATAAACTGTTTACACTGGGTAAATAGAAGAATTTATATATTATAATTTCATATTCACATAATATATTTGTTAATATTCAATTACAGTTCTTAACAGGGAAACAAATAATGTACAGTAATCTTAAAAGTAGACAAAGGATATGAATAACTGAAATTGAATATTAACAATACGGAATAGCTAAAAGCAAACACACGTGAAATATTGCTGTAAGGAATATTTGTAAAAGCACACAGGCTATCAATATTTCCTGTAACCAAGTTTAGTAGTGACAGACATTAGATCTTTACTGTTAACAATAGTTGCACAAAATTGTTTTCAAAGCAGACATGTGAAATATTTATTGTACACAATAGTTGTAATAGCACACAGATATTAAATGTTAATTGCTAACAGTGTAGTAGTTGCAAAAGCTGACAGACATTAGGTACTATTTGCCAACAATAGTTGTAAAAGCAAATATACATTAGATTTTTTTTTTACTAACAATAGTTGCAAAAGCTGATAGACATTAGGTACTATTTGCCAACAATAGTTGTAAAAGCAAATATACATTAGATTTTTTTTACTAACAATAGTTGTAAAAGCTCACAGACATTAGGTTATTTGTTGGAGCATCATCCTTGCACGCTGGACAAGTCCAATGGTGCTTAGACCTTCCCCCAACATATGCATCAGCTATATGGCTAATAGTGCCAGTTATGTGTTGGATGACGAGGCCCCTTTAGATATTATTGGCTAACAATAGTTGTAAAAGCAGTCAGACATTAGATGTTAATTATTAACAATAGTTGCAAAAGGTAACAGATGTTAGATGTTAATGGCTAAAATTGATGCAAAAGCACACAGACATTAGACATTAATTACTATTAATTAATAGTCGTAAAAGCAAGCAGACATTAGATATTAATAGCAAACAGTAGTTGAAAAAAAGATGACAAGACATTAAATATTAATTACTAACAATAGTTGCAAAAGCAGACAGACATCACGTACTAATGGCTGACAATAGTTTTAAACTGTAGACTAAAGACATGAACAGTAAACAGTTTATTGTAAGCAGTGAGCAGGAAAAGTACTTATTGAATCCAGTATATTGTATGTTTAATGAGGTATATATTTTTTTAAATTTGTGTTAACTGTTGAAGGATGTGATGGCTGTCTACGTTTGCTGCAGGATATTTCTGTGTTTAAATGTTTATATACTGTCAAAGTGTAGGGAGTCAGTTTGTACGCTAACTACTTGTAATGGTTATACACTTATGAAAGAGATGTTTTAAAACATATAACCTGGCAAAAACATATGAAGCAAAAAGTTTAGTAAAAATTACAGGCCATTAATACTGGTTTCCACCACAAATACTGGGACATTAAACAAGAAATAATAGTAATAATAATTTGTCCAAAACAGTTACCTGTTTTGGTCTGTGATGTGATAGCACTATCACGTTGTGTAGGCCTGACAAGCTCATAACATTATCAACGCAATTCCCTATCAACGTAGCTAATGCACTCGCTAAATATATGGCAGACCAAACCCAAATATTGGCCTAATGTTTGTTTTAAAAATTTTAATACTTCGATTTAAGAGAAATGTTTTCTAAAATTTAGGAATCAGATAGGTTATGCTCATGGTTAGTTGTGTTGACAGATTTGAGAGTTGATAGTTTCACAACAAAATGTGGTTCACATTTTTATTGAAATCCAACACAGCAGCCAAGCATTGTATTTGTAATTACCCACAATGCTTATGTTAAAGAAAGATTTTGTTTGCGTAGGATATATAATTTTGTGCATGTTGAGCTAAAAGTATGGAAGATACTTTTTCGTTGTGTTATGATCTCATGAGGCAGACAAGTAAAACTAGTGTCAGAAATTATGACTTAAACATATTGATATTGTTTTGTATTCTGACATACGAACAAGTGTATACAAATTGTTTTTTTTTTTTCACTCTGTAGAATTTTCAATGAATTAACAATTCATTGTTTTGATTGTAAGTTTATTGCTGCATGAATTGTCTGAATTTTTGGAATGGAACTTTGAATAGGTCCAGTATTGGAACTATGAATTGGTCCAGTGCTGAAGATGTAAATTGATCCAATGCTGAAACTATTTTGGTCCTGTGCTGGACAATAGTCATTACTGCTGGTACAGAAATGTCTTGAATACTTGTTTTCGTGTGGACATTGGGTTTGTGAATGGCTGGTGTTTAAGTCAGAGCTCTGAGAAGGCAAAAGTGAGTGAAATATTAGTCAAACATTTCTTTGTATGATTCAAACTGACTTGTATTTCAGCTAAACTGTTTTCCATTGTTCTGGTCCAGTTTTTGAAGTGCACTACTATTTTTAGTACATTGTTTACATATTCTGTAAGTAACTGCAGTAAAATTATACAGAAAATAGTATTTTGACAGGAATTAGTTCATTCTATTGTTGTGTTTTAGTATCAAAGCAAAGGTACACTAAATTACAATACTTGTTCAATCTTCTTGGAACTGGTCTCTGTGGAAGTGGAGCATGAAGGGAATATGTTAGTTAATGAAACATACAACTATACCTTTACTTGGAGAGTAGTATGTTTGCTAAAGAAGTATTAGCAGTTTTTATTGGAGAGGTGGGGTGCCTATTTTCATACAGACAAAAACGTGCCTGAATAGTTTAGATATTAAATTGCTTAGTTTTAATCATTTGGGTTGGGTTTGCTTTCAGACAGGTTGGGGACACTTCCTGGTAGTCTTGTCTTAAGGTTACATTTTCATCGGTGTAAATTTTGTTTTGTTGCTGAAAGAATGGGAATAGATTAAATGGTAACATTTACATTTATCTGCAATGGCTACAGTGGTTTTATTATTTTATTTAGTTAAGTACAATATTTAGGTATTGACTGGTGCTCATTAACCTTGAAAGTGGTAGCTATTAGAGTTTATATTAGACAATAAAAAATAAATAAGTTTAGGTGCCGGTGCACAAAATTTCAACAGTTTCAAATGATTCCATCTATCTAAAATGGACAAGTCAGTTTCAGTATGCAACAGTACTGATCTTAATTGAACACACAGTTGTTTTAGTAAAGTCTACCATTACCAAACTTTCTAAACTGGCTTGCCATTACATCTTGAGATGCAGCATACACTTGAGATTTGGCTTGAAGTTGGTTGGAAATGGCCTATGATTCTAAGAAGATCTGTTTATTCATCTTCATAACAGTGTGCTGATCATTAACGGAGATAATGCCTCCAATAAAAATTCCTTTCTTCTTCCCCCCCCCCCCCCCCCCCCCCCCCCCCCCCCCCCCCTCAAGTAGGTACTTGCCAGGCTGTTATGTTAGTGGTGATATTGTGTCTCTGTCTCATAACATTCTGTTATATTAGCGGTGATATTCTGTCTCATAACATTCTGTCCGGTCCTAGGCACTTACCTGACTTTTACCAAGACATCAACACAGTTTTCATTTGTCCACCATCATATCTTTATTGCTGATTGGTGTTCGGATCTGTTTGTCTCTCATTGACTTTGTAACTTTGTGGGCAGAAATCTTCTTCTTCTTCTTCTTCCTTCTTTCTTCTTCTTCTTCTTCTTCTTCTTCTTCTTCTTCTTCTTCTTCTTCTTCTTCTTCTTCTTCTTCTTCTTCAGTTTAGCACTCTCTAAATCAAAGATCAGTGTGTCCGACCTTTGCAAGTGTGTCACATTCTGTCGAAGACAATGGTGTCTATCTAACCATGGGTAAGTTGCTTTCCTCTAAAAATATTGCAAGGGGATAGCCTTTAAGAACTAATTTCCAATGTCTGTCGCGGTATTTTCAATGTGTACATTGTGTACACACTACTTCTATTTTTCGTGCTTAACAAAGAGGATCAGATATCCCATCTCACTACCCAAAGAGATTGGGGGAGGAAAGGAGCATGTGATATTATTGCAAACCAATGGTTTTTATAAAAAGTCTCATCTGTATGCCTGGAGCGTAACCTCTGACCTGGAGGAAAAACTGAAACCACTCAACCGTGTCTTCCCATGAATCCTTTTTAATCCCAGGATCCCACACTAGGTGGGTTAATGGTTAGTTCACTGGTTCCCTGCCCAAAAATAGGTTCAGGTTGACCCAGTTTTGTATAGTATGTGCCAAACATCTCTGGAGTGTATAATCATATATTCCAAAACTCCTAACTTCAGAACTATTCAGCAGTAACTTTGCCTGTAACTTCATATACATGTGACAGTACCTTTGAACTTTCCTTTTATTATTTTCTGCATCTGGTAACCTGCCCATTTCTGATAGCAGCACCAGAACCCTACTATCTTGTGACCTGCCTACTTCTAATATCAGCAGCAGATTGTGGGGGTGGGGTGGGGGGATACTTAATCCATTTGAAATAAACTGAAATGCCTTTGAGATACCACATAAATGATACAAATAGGTGCCAAACTTTCTTTATAAATGTGATAATCTAAAGCCACCAAAGTAACACATGAGTTTGTCGTTGCCACTCTAATTTCTACTTTCTTCTTATGAGTACCTACTTATTTCATTGTTTATTCTAAACGGGTGTCAGTACGCACAGAAACTTGGCTCTCAACGTCCTGAAACATTTTTATCATGGTTACACGCAGTGTGTAAATGTGCCATCTTTGTTTTATTTTATTTATTTTGTAACAGGCATTTATTCCATCTTGTAATGTTTTAGCTGTGCAGCTGAACGATTACACAAGTTAAAGTATTTTAGAATTCAGTGCTATCCTGGCAGTTGGTGCATTTTTACTTTGGCTTGAGTTTTGTGAAAATGATAATAGACTGATGTGTATGCTTCGATATTGTTATCAGTTACTGTTTTTAACACGATTGACAGTGCGGAGAACTACATTCTGATATAGGGCAGACTTGTGCAGCGGGTCTTGCACATAGCACTCATAATCTTAACAATGGAATGCCTCTGAGTGTTCGTACGATTCTTCATTAATGTTGTACATCTTGGTTGATTGTAATTATTGACAAATAAAACAAATGTCTTTGGGAATTGATGTTGATGTCATTGCTTTATCATATAATGGAATCGTTTGTTTCTGTTGCTTTGTACTTAATATGACATTCTTACCCACACTCAAATGTTGTTCTTTGCGGAATCCAGAATTGTGCAAATGTTTGGTCTTGAACCCTGGTGTTTCTGTTTTGTCAACATGTGCTGCATCTCCTTCTGGCTGGTAATTATGTTGAAATGCAGAAAAATATTTAATATGTTCCAAAATGTTTTGCTTTGTCTTGGTTAATAAATAATACACAGAAAAGTTTTAGAGAAGCTAAAAATATTGAATTCTGTACCTCTTATTTGAATATATTGAAATCTGTACCTCTTATTTGAATATATTGAAATCTGTACCTCTTATTTGAATATATTGAAATCTGTACCTCTTATTTGAATATATTGAAATCTGTACCTCTTATTTGAATATATTGAAATCTGTACCTCTTATTTGAATATATTGAAATCTGTACCTCTTATTTGAATATATTGAAATAAAACTATTTCCATTCACTTGCTTTAAACTCAAGCATAGTCCATACACGTGCTCCTCTTCCAGTGCACTGGACTGAGTTTTAGTGCTCCTCTTCCAGTGCACTGGACTGAGTTTCAGTGCTCCTCTTCCAGTGCACTGGACTGAGTTTTAGTGCTCCTCTTCCAGTGCACTGGACTGAGTTTTAGTGCTCCTCTTCCAGTGCACTGGACTGAGTTTTAGTGCTCCTCTTCCAGTGCACTGGACTGAGTTTTAGTGCTCCTCTTCCAGTGCACTGGACTGAGTTTTAGTGCTCCTCTTCCAGTGCACTGGACTGAGTTTTAGTGCTCCTCTTCCAGTGCACTGGACTGAGTTTTAGTGCTCCTCTTCCAGTGCACTGGACTGAGTTTTAGTGCTCCTCTTCCAGTGCACTGGACTGAGTTTTAGTGCTCCTCTTCCAGTGCACTGGACTGAGTTTTAGTGCTCCTCTTCCAGTGCACTGGACTGAGTTTTAGTGCTCCTCTTCCAGTGCACTGGACTGAGTTTTGCGTGTGTTTAGCTTTCCCTATTACTAATGTCCCTCGCCATCAGGTGAACCCACGCCGATTTCAGGGGTACTTGTAAATTACATCCTCAAGTCAAGGACGAGAAGTCAACATTTGAGTCCAACTGACAGTGTTAGGGGTTGAACCCGCTACATCAGCATCAGCACACCAGAAGTTTAAAAGCAAGGGCTCTTATCTGTTCGGTCACGCTGACCTCCAAAATATGTTATCTTTAGCTAATGAAGTCTGAAAACATTAACTAATTACTTATAGCAAAAAAAAAAACATTAACTAATTACTTATAGCGGAAAAAAAATATCTGAAAACATTAACTAATTACTTATAGCAAAAAGAACATGAATACATTAACTAATTACTTATAGCAAAAACAAATATATGAAAACATTAACTAATTACTTATAGCAAAAACAAATATATGAAAACATTAACTAATTACTTATAGCAAAATAAAAACATATGAAAACATTAACTAATTACTTATAGCAAAAACAAATATACGAAAACATTAACTAATTACTTATAGCAAAAAAAAATATCTGAAAACATTAACTAATTACTTATAGCAAAAAAACCAACATGAAAACATTAACTAATTACTTATAGCAAAAAAAAAAAAAAAACATGAAAACATTAACTAATTACTTATAGCAAAAAAACTCTGAAAACATTAACTAATTACTTATAGCAAAAACAAATATCTGAAAATATTAACTAATTACTTATAGCACAAACAAATATCTGAAAACATTAACTAATTACTTATAGCAAAAAAAACATGAAAACATTAACTAATTAACTTATAGCAAACAAACTCTGAAAACATTAACTAATTACTTATAGCAAAAACAAATATCTGAAAACATTAACCAATTACTTATAGCAAAAAAAAACATGAAAATATTAACTAAATACTTATAGCAAAAAAAACATATGAAAACATTAACTAATTACTTATAGCACAAAATATCTGAAAACATTAACTAATTACTTATAGCAAAAAATATCTGAAAACATTAACTAATTACTTATAGCAAAAAATATCTGAAAACATTAACTAGTTAGTTATAGCAAATGCTATTTTAAAATGTCCTTTTATCTGCAAAACTAATCTAGAAACATTAACCTTTTTATCTGTAACTAATCCACAGATCTTTTATGTAGAGCACACAGAATTGTCAGTTGTAATGTTTCATCTATATCTGATTTTGATGATAGGAGATGTCGACTATTCAGAAAATAAAATTAAGTGAAAGTAAATTGCCTAGTAAATCACAGACAGCCAATAAATTCTGGGGTTGATTGCAATGTCTGTCCTGTAAATGACATGCAAAATACTTTTTAAAATCTATAGCTTGGCTTATTAGTAATATTAGGTCCACGATCATTGGTAGTGGAGTACCCAGAAGAGAATCTTTTTAATCAATGGTTCATTTTTCTATTTGCTGAAGCAAACAAAATGTAACCTTGCTTTCTGGATAATGCTGGAAGATAAAGTTCTCTATTCTGAGTGTGGTTTCTCTACATAGGTTTTGTTAATTTATTAACCTGTTCATTCTATATATATATAGGCAAAAGAAGCATTTTGTGTGATATTCACTGTCACAGGAATGGAGCATGATGAGGCAACCCTTTGCCATAAAGTTGGAACCGTGACTAAGTAAAGAAAGTGTGGAACTGGTTCATGATGTCAAATTGATACATACTAGCCATGATGTTAAATTGATAAATACTAGCCATGGTATTAAATTGATACATACTAGCCTTGATGTTAAATTGATACATACTAGCTGTGGTATTAAATTAATACATACTAGCCATGATGTTAAATTGATACATATTAGCCGTGACATGAAATTGATACATACTAGCCGTGACATGAAGGTGATACATATTAGCCGTGACATGAAATTGATACATACTAGCCATGATGTTAACTTGATACACACTAGCCGTGATGTTAATTTGATACAAACTAGCCGTGGTATTAAATTGATATATAAAAAGTCGCTTAAAAGTCATCAGGGTCGACTTCATTGCACCGGGTGTTTTTTAATCCCATATGGCTCGGTTTCTTTCCGCAGTGCGGAGAGCGTCACACAAAGCATGAACTCCGTAGCTCTAGCGACAATCCACAGGAGTCTCCGAAAAATTTAACTCGTGAACCGAAGGACGCGGCCCGGAATTGAACCCACAACCTTCGGAGCCCGAGTTAAACGGCTTGACCACTTCGCCACGAAGACTCCCAAAAAATTGATATATACTAGCATTGATATTAAATTGATACATGATAGCCTTGATGTTAAATTTATACATACTAGCCATGATATGAAATTGATACATACTAGCCGTGATGTCAAATTGATACAAACTAACCATGATATTAAATTGATACATACTAGCTGTGATGTTAAATTGATACATACTAGCCATGATGTTAAATTGATATATACTAGCCGTGATGTTAAATTGATGCATACTAGCCATGATGTTAAATTTATACATCCTAGCCATGAAGTTAAATTGATACATACTAGCTGTGATGTTAAAGTGGTATATACTAGCCATGATGTTAAATTGACACATACTAGCCATGACATGAATTTAATACATACTAGTCATGACGTAAAATTGATACATACTAGCCATGATGTGAAATTGATACAAACTAGCCGTGATGTTAAATTGATACATACTAACCTTGATATTGATACATACTAGCTGTGATGTTAAATTGATGCATGCTTACCATGAGGTTAAATTGATACATACTAGCTGTGATGTTAAAGTGGTATATACTAACCATAATGTTAAATTGATACATACTAGCCATTACATGAAATTTATACATTAGCCGTGACGTCAAATTGATACATACTAGCTGTGATGATAAATTGATACATACTAGCTATGATATTAAATTGATACATACTAGCCATGATGTTAAATTGATACATACTAGCCATGATGTTAAATTGATACATACTAGCCATGATGTTAAATTGATACATACTAGCCGATATGTTAAATTGATACATAATAGCCATCAAGTTAAATTGATACATACTAGCCGTGATGTTAAATTGATACATACTAGCCATCAAGTTAAATTGATACACACTAGCCAAAATGTTAACTTATTATTTGCCAAACAAAATGTGGGTTAGGACCAAACAAAAATTTATTGTAGAAAATGGGAAGTAGGGTTGTGTCACAGTAATGATGTAAAAATGGTTAAAATAGTAGCAGATATATTGTATCGTATATCAAATTAAAGAAGATTGCAGAAGTAACATGTCAGTATTGATACTTTAGGAAGACCGTAGAAATATCATAATAATAATGTTAGATTTTGTAACAAAAATTTAGAAAAAATGGGTGTTTAAAATGTCAACTTACCAAGGCACTACTTCTCCCTCATTGATGATAATCCAATTAAATTTATTGAATAATGGTAAACCAATATCGCAAGAACTGCTCCTTAACACAATTATAACATCATATTATGAAGCATATAATTTTCACACAAAATTGCAAAAATTAGGAAAACACTAGTCAGATTTGTGCTCACTAGAATGAGAACCAATATAATAATTTAATATATACACTATTTTCTATTTTGACATTAACTGTACTACACCGGGATATTTAAAGAAGTATTACAGGATGACATTTAGACATTATCTTGTAAGGTACGGCAACCAGCTAAGAAATGTGGGTCATTAGTTTTAATCTTCTTTTACTTCTTCTTCTGTGAACAATTTCAGTCAGACAGCAACCTAAATATATTTACAGAAAGTGGCAGTCAACCTGAGGTTATTGATATCTTCATATACTTCTGATCATTAGCTCTTCTTCGTTTCTTCATGACAATCTTGCAGCAGATATTTAGCTGTGATACGATTAGTTCTACAGTTATTTAATATAAGGCACAGCTATCAGTCTGGTTTGTCCTGAGCAAAGTTTTTAAAATGCTACCTTTTCACTTTCCCTTCAGATGGTAAGTTATATCATCTTTCTGATGGGCTGGATGCTCTCATTCCCTCTTAGTTATGTCATGTGCCGTGCCAGTAGTTGTAGACAACCACAGTTCACCATCTCCCACAGAATCAGGTTTATGTTCTTGTGTCATGTGCCGTGCCTGTAGTTGTAAGCAATCACTGTTCACCATCTGGCACAGAATCAGGTTTATGTTCTTGTGTCATGTGCCGTGCCAGTAGTTGTAGGCAACCACTGTTCACCATCTCGCACAGAATCAGGTTTATGTTCTTGTGTCATGTGCCGTGCCAGTAGTTATAGGCAACCACTGTTCATCATCTCGCACAGAATCAGGACTATGTTCTTGTCCCATTTGTTCTATGTGGCCAAGCCATCCATGTATTATGTATTCATCTGTTTATCTTCCTTGTGCTCTTTTGCCACCAAGTTTGCCAGTTATCCTTGAGTTTTCAACTGTAGTTCTACTCATTACCTGCTCACAAAGTCTTGACTACTAATTTGTCTAATCAGTGTAGTATTTTCATCTGTTGGTCATATAAACCTCTTCACATCACTGTAAGGTAAGTCTGAATCAAACGTTTTCCACTATTTTTTAAAATAACTTATCAGCCTCGTTGTTGCCCGATATGAAGCTGTAGTAATACATATATATAATTCTTTGTGTTGCACCCCATAAAATAGTGCACAATTATACTCCCCAGATATTTCGTAAAAATGTTTGCAAATATACGGGTCATTTAACATTCCTTGACAGGGATACATTACAAGTGCTTAACTTCCCGCAGAAGTTACAAGTCCAGTAACAGTAATTGAAATACTTAATTTTCAATTTTTAAATAGGCAATGAATGAATCACCAAAAAACGAGAAGCAGATTGTGAGCTTTACTAAAACACGATTACAAGAAACAAATTGGACGTTACAGCCTAAGCCTTCGTCAGCACAGAACAAACCAACATGAAACACACTACATGACAATATTAAGGGTGCTTATCTGAATCTGTATCCTAGCTTGGATTGACTGACGACTGACACGCGTTCGACAACTACCAGTGGATTCTTGTTAACCATTTTTAAATAGTAAAGAATCACAAAGATCATTAAATCTATCTCTTCCAGAGGGTTGTCACTTTAAAATAATAAAACTCTTACTGGGCATTGGGTTGGGGGATGTTGATGTGGTTATACCTGAAACCTGCGGAGAAAACATGACCCCACTCAGCCTAATCCTATTCCCACCAGCCACCCCATATGTGCTGTGTTGAATCATCATTTGGCTACTTCCTAATATACCTCTTTTCAGATGTGAAGTTCCCGTACAGATCTAGCATACCCCACTACTTTCTGGTCTTGGATAGGGCAAAGGCAAGCTCTCCAAGTCTCCCATGGAGATGGTATTTGAGTACGGAGTCAAGAGAACGGTTCTGCACCAGCCACACTCCGATAGATGGTATTTATGTACGGAGTCAGGAGAACGGTTCTGCACCAGCCACATTCTAATAGATGGTATTTGGGTATGGAGTCAGGAGAATGGTTCCACATCAACTTCACTCTGATAGATGGTAATTATGTATGGAGTCAGGAGAATGGTTCCGCACCAGCCACACTCTTATAGATGATATTTGGGTATGGAGTCGGGAGAACGGTTCCGCGCCAACCTCACTCCGATAGATGGTATTTGGGTATGGAGTCAGGAGAATGGTTCCACACCAACTTCACTCCGATAGATGGTAATTATGTATGGAGTCAGGAGAATGGTTCCGCACCAACCTCACTCTGATAGATGGTATTTATGTACGGAGTCAGGAGAACGGTTCTGCACCAGCCACATTCTAATAGATGGTATTTGGGTATGGAGTCAGGAGAATGGTTCCACACCAACTTCACTCCGATAGATGGTAATTATGTATGGAGTCAGGAGAATGGTTCCGCACCAGCCACACTCTTATAGATGATATTTGGGTACGGAGTCGGGAGAACGGTTCCACACCAACCTCACTCCGATAGATGGTATTTGGGTACAGAGTCATGAGAACGGTTCCACACCAGCCACACTCCGTTGGTATTTGGGTACGGAGTCGGGAGAATGGTTCCGCACCAGCCACACTCCGATAGATGGTATTTGGGTACGGAGTCAGGAGAACGGTTCCGCACCAGCCACACTCCGATAGATGGTATTTGGGTACGGAGTCAGGAGAACGGTTCCGCACCAGCCACACTCCAATAGATGGTATTTGGGTACGGAGTCGGGAGAACGGTTCCACGCCAGCCACACTCCGATAGATGCAAGTCCGTTTCAGGACTTATATGAACAGAATGTCAGTCCATCAGGCTTACGGGCTAAACGGTCTCCGAAAGTATTCGCAAACAAGGGGCTGAGTGGTCTCGAGGTATGGTGTCTGTCTCAAGTGCTGGAGGTCTCAGGTTCAAGCCCCGGTGAGGGCCGGGATTTTTTCACGTGGACTTCTAGTAACAACATTTCCCCTGGTCTCTGGGTAGTGAGATCGGACACCCGTGCGTAAAATAATCCCTTGGCAGTTGTAAGAATAGCCTAACGGCGCTGCCCGGGAAAAAATTTCGAGTTAAAAATCTACCCAAAGTATTTCAGGACCCTCGTCGGTGCTGCGGAGTTCGTGCACTGAGCTGAGATTCTCCAGACTCGGGCTTGAGTTAGGAGTAGAACCGAGCACTTATGGTTTACATCCATGTGCCGTGATGTTGATCCGTTAACTGAACTAAACTAAACAAAACAGCGAAGTAATGATACACCGGGTCAGAGAGACAGCTTTAACTGTTTTGAAGTGAAGAAGTCCTTGCAGGATCGCATCGATTCAAGTTCCTCAGTTTGTGTATGACTCAAAGAACTGGGGGACTGGTGATGAATTGCTTCTATTCCGACAGGCAAGAAAGGCAGCCAATCTGAGCATGCTTGTGAGCTTCCAGGAGGTGGGTGCAAGACTTGGGTACTGATCGTCATCCATCATCCTGGAAGTTGTTTGTGGTTTCAGAATTTTTAATCCTAGGCAGACTTCACAGTGAAGACCATGGTGGTTTCTTACTTCATTAACCTAACTAGTGTCTGCCCAGGATGTCCCACAGATTAGTGTCTGCCCACGATTTACCACAGACTAGTGTCTGCCCAGGATGTCCCACAGACTAGTGTCTGCCCAGGATGTCCCACAAACTAGTGTCTGCCCAGGATGTCCCACAGAATAGTTTCTGCCCAGGATGTCTCACAGAGTAGTGTCTACCCAGGATGTCCCACAGACTAGTTTCTGCACAGGATGTCCCACAGACTAGTGTCTAGACTTGTTCTAATATGTTTTATTAAATTTAGCTTCCATTTAAACGTATACTATGTAGGGGTGGGGGATTGTCTCACAAACAGGATGTCCCACAAACTAGTGTCTGCCCAGGATGTCCCACAGAATAGTTTCTGCCCAGGATGTCTCACAGAGTAGTGTCTACCCAGGATGTTCCACAGACTAGTTTCTGCACAGGATGTCCCACAGACTAGTGTCTAGACTTGTTCTAATATGTTTTATTAAATTTAGCTTCCATTTTTACGTATACTATGTAGGGGTGGGGGATTGATAGGGATGAAATACGAAAGGCGAGGGGATGACGTTCTGAACATATGGTGAAGGAGTGCACGGGCCAAAACAAAAGGTTGAGAACCACAGAAATAGGACATAAATGGTTAAAGTAACAGCCTGAAAAGAAACGAAAGTGTCGAGTTAAGTAACGGCTAGGACAGGAATGTTTAAGTAACGAGTTAAAGTAACAGCGAGGATAGAAACATTTAAAGTAACAAGAGTTAATGTAACAACTAGGACAGAAATGTTTAAAGTAACAGCTAGGACAGTTTGGAACTGACGGAAGAAATAAGACTACAAATGTGTGGTCACAGAAGCTGTGACCAATCAACTTATGCTGTGTTGTATGACAACAAAACTAGATACACCAAGTAAGTGAATACAATAGCTTGAGTTAACTGGTATTAACAGTACAGAAAAAAAATAGATATCATAGATCAGAGCAAAGGCTTTGAAAACTGGGCACTCTGAAGTTGAATTCAGGCCTGAAGAACTGAAAGGACTCCACTTGACCAGTTAGAGATTGTTGTCTCCTGTGCCCTATAATATAATGACTATCTGAAAGGTCGGACTCTGGTCTGATCGCTGGCAAACATTAGTCAACAGATCATCCACATTGCACATCAAATTATTAGTCCATAAGTGCTCAAATCCTCTTCTAGCACCTCCATCGGCGTGTAGCGACTGGCGACACCAGTTCTGTGTTGGTTCTTTGTTCTACTTTGCCTGCCTACAAGACGCTCTCGTCTAGCTTGACCCCCGTTTGACTTGATGCTCATGCAGTCTGATCAAAGTTGCAGAATCACACCTTCCCTGTGAGTCATTGACTCGCCCTGCTCCCTAAGGGGGGTGCCTGGTCCATTGCCCATCCTCCCCCTAGAGCAGCCAATCCCACAAGCCCATCAGATCGTGCGTTTCCTCCAACACCCGCGTGCCCTAGCACAAAAGTGAAACATATTAGTCAGCCTTGACATCTTCTTAGATTGAAACCATTGTCTGATGGCCCAACCCTTCTCAATCTTCCATGACACACTCATGAAGTTGCTGGGAAATGCCTGAGTCGGATCACTGGCGGGCGTGACTAGCCTAAACGTTAACCTCAACAGAGTTCAGCTACAGCACGCGTTCAGCACGTGGGGCAATTGTCTTTGAACTACGATATATTCACTGAGTCGGATCACTGGCAGGCGTGACTAGCCTAAACTTTAACCTCAACAGAGTTCAGCTACAGGATTTGCACGCGGGGCAAATGTCTTTGAACTACGATATATTCACTGAGTCGGATCACTGGCAGGCGTGACTAGCCTAAACTTTAACCTCAACACAGAGTTCAGCTACAGGATTTGCACGCGGGGCAAATGTCTTTGAACTACGATATATTCACTGAGTCGGATCACTGGCAGGCGTGACTAGCCTAAACTTTAACCTCAACACAGAGTTCAGCTACAGGATTTGCACGCGGGGCAAATGTCTTTGAACTACGATATATTCACTGAGTCGGATCACTGGCAGGCGTGACTAGCCTAAACTTTAACCTCAACACAGAGTTCAGCTACAGGATTTGCACGCGGGGCAAATGTCTTTGAACTACGATATATTCACTGAGTCGGATCACTGGCAGGCGTGACTAGCCTAAACTTTAACCTCAACACAGAGTTCAGCTACAGGATTTGCACGCGGGGCAAATGTCTTTGAACTACGATATATTCACTGAGTCGGATCACTGGCGGGCGTGACTAGCCTAAACTTTAACCTCAACACAGAGTTCAGCTACAGGATTTGCACGCGGGGCAAATGTCTTTGAACTACGATATATTCACTGAGTCGGATCACTGGCAGGCGTGACTAGCCTAAACTTTAACCTCAACAGAGTTCAGCTACAGCACGCGTTCAGCACGTGGGGCAATTGTCTTTGAACTAAGATATATTCACTGAGTTGGAGTTCAGAGTTATTGTCTGTGCGGCAATATGGACTCTTGTGTATTGTGCTTATATACTGTAATATACACTTCATAGTATAATAATATAATAGGCGTCATATTTACAACAACAACAAACGTCTGCGGTTAGAGATTCCGAATTAGAAAGTCTAATATATAATATATCTACATCTTTTATGCAAGCTTCTGTCCCATTATGCACTTTCCATACAATGGTAATAAATGTATGATTGCTTCACCTTCATAGTTTACATTGTAAACTCTCGTTAGTAAAGATTATTGAGATAGTGGTGCAAATAATTCTCACAAGCCGTTAAAAGAAATTTTCTTACCCTTATTCTCTTCTCACTCACCTTGTCACTTTAATTTTCACTCACTGAAAAGACGTGCTGTAAATGTTTCTTCTTGATTCCACATCTACCGGCTTTGCTGCTGTTGTGTTATAAAAGTGGTAGGCCTAAAGTTAATTCCATGATAGTTAATGGCATTGATGTGTTACATGTTAGGCTTTCACATATACTAAGTAACAGTGTTTTCAGGTTCAGTGATCTACTCCCGATCTATCTGTTCTTTAAATACCAGACATTTCTCAGATCTCTAATATACCCTTTTTTGGTTGACCCCAGCAACTGCTTAGAAGAAAATCCCGGGTATTGACCCCAGAACAACAGCACGTGTAAGTTAGTACACTAACGAATGTAGTTCCACATATCCTACTGCTGGACGTTCAGTCCTGTAATCTTGCTTTAAAATATAACCTTGTCTCTCCACTGTATTATTTTGACTTCTTGTCTGAAAATGGCATCCTACGTCCCATTATAACAGTCGTGTTTTCACACTTCTGCCACTATCTTCTGTAATAAACACACACGTACTGTTTAGCGCTCAGAGAAGTAGAAGGAATAAGTAGAGACTAGAGGACGCTCTAGACAACATACAAACTGAAAGTTATCATTACCGACCGGGCATCATCTTCTGTAGAATGACGCTCTCACGACGATTTGCCGAAAAGTGTCTCAGTTTCTTGCCATGTCTCCTGCCCTGTGCACTCTCATCCCCAGGGCGTCTGCAATGTCCCGTGTCGACCCCGGCTTCTTTCTATCCCCCCCCCTGCCACCCCCCCACCCCCCCCCCCCCCCAAAAGAAAAACCTGCCTCAAATTCCAAAACCCATGTCTTCCATCAATGTTCTTTCTAAGCCATTGTGACATATGAAATGACCCATGTATTTTAGACTCCAAGACATGGCGCTCTTGATAATCCAGGTTTCTTCAATGTTCAGATCTTTAGAATGTCAGTATTATCATTCTTCTTGGTCCACAATAATGTAAGAAATGTTATGTGACATTTAAGCTGGAAATTCCCAAGCTTACAACACAAAGCTGATCATGGGAATTAATAATAGACCCGCTATATCCCAATCAGAACCCAGAAGGATTCAACATGATATTATCTTCTTTTCTTTTTGTTTTTAAGCCAAAAAGAAAAACCTAAAGAGTAAATTACATCAGCAGGATTTGATAGCAGAAATATAGCGGTGGAACGGTCCCTGCTGTAATCATGTCTGTGATAGGATGCTTAATAATCGTTATGTTGTTTCATGAACATAACACTCTTATAAAAACCATACAGGAGATCAAGACTGAAGGCAAGAGGTAGACAACAAGCGGGAAGATAACATCAAAAGATGGACAAACAGCAATCTGCCAGAATGTACAGTCATGACGAGAGGCAAATGACACCAGCAATGGAATTATTCCGTAGAACTGTTACATCAATTATTAGATATAGCGCCAATTACTTTAATCTAAATTATTTAAAAGAATTATTTTTTACAGCAATAATTACATTGGTAAATTTCGTCAGTAATAAATTCCTCCCACTGCAATCTAAACACAAAATGTCATGGCAGGGCAGACCATGCCCTAAGCCTTGGTTGGCGGCTGGTCTAGGATCGAAGCTCCGACAGGCGGACAGCTCCGACAGGTGGACAGTTAGAGCATTGCTTTGCTGATCCGGCAGCTTCTGCAGCTTGTCTTGTTCCAGATGTAGGGGTGTTACGTTTCCTCTGGAGTCAACTAGGCAAACTGAGAGAGGGATCATGCTGCATGGGCAACACATGATCTCTATATTTTAGCCCAGGCTTTGTGCTATGGAGAGGCAATAACTCCATCCCTGGTCTTAACTGGTCTCGGAATCAAAGCGAGAGGCACCTGTTACGGGTTATAAGTCCCTGTCAATTGGCGTAGACATGGGGCGCCACGCGTTGCCTCTGATAGTGGCAACCTACAGGTGTCACTGATCAGCTACCGCCCGCCTCAAGCTGGGCAGCCCCCGGCCAATTGGGTGCTGATCCGCTACAGCCTGCCTGCTTCAATGGGTGCTTGGGGCTAGGACAAAATCTGGATCGCAGGCTGTACAACCAAAGCACCAGGTACAAATAAAAAGAAAAATAGAAATCTCAAGCTACGGATTGCAACCTGGAACGTGAAAATAATATGTCCAGGATTTTCCACTTACTTGACGAATATTGACGATGTGAGAAAAACGGCTGTGATTGATGCCGAACTCAATCGTCTTAACATTGATATTGCTAGCCTGCAGGAGACTCGGCTCGCCGAGGAAGGGTCACCCAGGGAAAACAATTACACCTTTTTTGGAAGGGTATAGGGCAGGCAGAAAAAAGGCAACACGGTGTGGGCTTTGCAGTGAAGAATTCGCTACTGGAAATGATTGAAATTCCAGCTGGAGGAATTGAAAGACTATTATCCCTGCGCTTGGCAACCTCTTGTGGATTTGCCACCATTATTACTACATATGCACCGACACTCGATTCCTCTGATGATGTGAAGGATTCATCCTATGAGGAGTTAGACTCCGTGATCAAGGCAGTTACAAAATCTGACTACATTTATATGCTCGGTGATTTCAATGCTCGTGTGGGCAAGGACTCGAGTTCATGGCTAGTGTGCCTTGGAAAATACAACATCGGTCGCATGAATGAAAATGGGCAAAGGCTGCTTGAGCATTGCACCAGTAATGACCTATATATTACAAACTCCGTTTTTAAAAACAAAAGAGATGCATAAAGTCACATGGAAACATCCAAGATCCGGCCATTGGCACCAGCTGGACTTCATCATCACACGGAGACTGTGATACGGATCATTCTTTGGTTGTTGCAAAGGTTAGACTGAGACCAAAGAGAATCTACACAGCTAAACACAAATCTAGCCCCAGGATTAATATTATTAACACTCACGATCCTGAAAAGTGCTTTCAGTTTCAACAGTAACTTGAAGACGCTTTCACTGATACACCAGAAAATTGTACAGTAAATGAAAAGTGGGGTCAACTTAAGGGAACTCTTTATAAAACTGCCGTAGGTGTTTACGGCACTGTGGATCATAAGGGGCAGGACTGGTTTGCGGCAAACAGCGAGACTCTGCAGCCCTTGATTGATAAGAAGAAGATAGCTCACTTAAGAAACAAGGAAAGACCAACGCGTAACACTCTGAGTGAGGTGAGGCAAGAGAGGAAGGATGTGCAAACGGCTGCCAGGCAGTGTGCAAATGATTATTGGATCAAGTTATGTGAGTCCATTCAAATTGCAAGTGATAAGGGAAACATAAGAAGCATGTATGAAGGAATAAAGAAAGCCTGTGGTCCAGTGATCAAAAGAAGTGCACTATTGAAAACCTTGACTGGAGAAATCATCACTGATAAGAAACAGCAGATGGACAGATGGGTAGAACACTATTTGGAGCTTTACTCAAGTGAGACCAAACTAGCGGATGATGCCCTCAACGCCATAGAGGCTCTACCAACTCTTGACCACCTGGACACACTTCCCACCATAACAGAAGTTAAGTGTGCTATAAATGAACTTGCATCCGGCAAGGCTCCAGGTAAGGATGGGATTCCAATAGAGGTTATCAAGAGTGGGCAAGACACACTCACTCTACATATCAACCAGCTAATAGAGATATGCTGGCGAGAAGGACAAGTCCCACAGGATTTCAAAGATTGAAGCATCATAACACTGTACAAGAACAAGGGCGATCGGATCGACTGCAACAACTATAGGGGTATCTCACTTCTGTGTATTGTTGGAAAAGTATTTGCCAGAATTGTTCTGCGCAGACTTCAAGTCCTAGGAGATCAAGTCTACCCCGGATCACAGTGTGGCTTTCGACAGAACCGGTCTACCATTGAAATGATATTCTCATTGCGACAGATGCAAGAAAAATGCCGTGAACAGAATCAACCACTGTTTATTGTCTTCATCGAACTCACAAAGGCATTTGATTTGGTCAGTCGTGAGGGTCTGTTCAAGACACTAAAGAAGATTGGCTGCCCACCAACTCTTCTGTCCATTGTGGAATCGTTCCACACAGGCATGAAGGGTATAAAAAAGTTTGATGGTGCAACTTCTGAAGAGTTTGAAATCAAGAGTTTACATAAGCAAGGTTGTGTACTAGCTCCCACCCTCTTTGGAATATACTTTTCACTTCTACTGAAATATGCCTTTCGTCATCAGGATGGTGGTATATACATTCACTCGCGCTCAGATGGCGACCTCTACAATGCTCAGAGATTGAAGGCCAAGACCAAAATTAGGAGGGTACTGATCAGAGAGTTGCTTTTTGCAGATGATGCTGCAGTTACGACCCACTCTGAGGAATAATTTCAATGTCTACTATCTGCATTCTCCAATGCTTGTTCTGAATTTGGTTTAACAATTAGCAAAAGGAAGACACAGATTATGTCACAAGGTGCACATGGGGTACCATCAATCTTTATTGACGACGCCGAAATAGAAATGATAGACCATTTTACATATCTAGGATCAGTGGTAAATAGCAAATTATCCCTTGATCAGGAAATCAACATCCGGATTGGTAAGGCAGCAACAACAATGAACAGGTTAAAAAAAAAGAGTCTGGGAGAACAGGAAGCTTACTGCCAAAACAAAAGTCCTTGTCTATCAAGCCTGTGTCCTTATTACTCTTCTTTATGGCAGTGAAACCTGGACAACTTACTCACACCAAGAGAAACGTTTAAACAGCTTTCATATGCGGTGTCTGCGAAGAATTCTTGGTATTAAGTGGCAAGACAAAATCACAAATACTGAAGTATTGGAAAGATCAGGTTGTCTGACGCTTTATTCCATGCTCAGTCTTCGTAGACTTAGATGGATAGGGCATCTTATGAGGATGGATGATGTTAGAATACCAAGGGACATCTTTTTTGTTGAATTACAGATGGGTAAGAGATCTCAGGGTCGGCCTCTACTACGATACAAAGATGTGTGTAAGCGGGACATGATTGATACAGGCGTTGATAATGCACACTGGGAGCAAGTCGCCGCTGAACGTGTTGCATGGAGGGCAAACATCAGAAATGGAATAAAGACAAAGGAGAAAACTATTGCAGATAAGTCACACACCGAGCGTGTGAGACGTAAGATGGTGCATGATGGTGGAAATGATCACATGTTCACATGCACCCACTGTGAACGAACATTTACAGCGCGAATTGGCCTTAACAGTCACATTCGCTACCGCCATAGGTAAAAGTTATTATGCCTTTTTAAAGCACAAACTATCGTCTGTCAAGACGCCAAAGAATGAAAAATTCCTCCCCCATTGTTTGTTTAACCTACAGGGGTTAGGACTAAAGTTAACATAGTCATCTTCTCTTCTTCAAGGTCTTCTTAACATAAACATGTTGTTGTTGTTGTTTGTCCATCAAGAATGATGATGACCATTCATTTCATCCAGTGGGGCTGAAATTATGGAGCCGTGAGTTCTAAGATAGCTGATAAGGCCTATTTTGGCTCGAAATGTTCTTTGACAATGTGGACAAAGAATGCTTGACGTTTCTGGAGGAGGATTTTCTGCAGTGGTTTTTCTGTTTTGTCTTTTCTTCACAGCTCTTGCAGTCCTGGTTGCCTCACAAGTGACTGCACCCTTGCGTAATGATGTACGCCACGAATTTCGGTCTCTGGCTGCAGTCTCCCAGGTGTCATGATTAATTCCAAAAGCTTTCAGTGAGATTTTCAGAGTGTCTATAAAGCGTTTCCTCTGGCCGCCTTGAGAGCGTTTACCACAACGCAACTCGCCGTAAAAAATTCGTTTAGGGAGCCTGTGATCTGGCATGCGAGTCAAGTGACCAGCCCAGCGAATCTGATTCTTCATTAGTAGAGTGTCTGGGATCTTGTCTTGCCATTTAATCTTCAGTAACTTCCTAAGACAGACTGTGTGGAAGTGGTTTAATTTCCTAGCGTGTCTCTGATAAACAGTCCAGGTTTCACAAGCATACAGCAGTGTGGATAATACAACTGCTTTGTAGACTTTCAGCTTTGTTTGCAGGCTTATTCCATTTCTTCCCCATACATTCTTGTACAGTCTGCCAAAGGTCGCGCTGGCCTTGGAGATTCTTGCATTCACTTCGTCATCAATTGTGGCAGCTTGTGACACAGTGCTGCCAAGATAGGTGAATTTGTCCACAACACTTAGACTATGACCATTAACTTTGATATTCGGCACAGTGTGATTATTCCCTGGAGCTGGCTGGTATATACCTACAGTTTTCTCCAAATTGATATTGAGCCCAAAGTTGGCACAGCCATGTGAGAAAGCTGAAACATGATGTTGCATGTCCGCCTCTGAGTTGGCGTATAGAGCGCAATCATCAGCAAACAGGAGCTCTCTGACGGTGTAGCTGTCGATTTTGGTTTTAGCTTTCAGCCTTCTGAGATTGAATAACTTTCCATCCATGCGGTAGTTGATGTCTATTCCAACGTTGTTGTTCTCGAAGGCATTCGTCAACATAGCTGAAAACATGAGGCTGAACAGTGTTGGTGCCAGGACACATCCTTGTTTCACTCCATTAGTGACAGGAAAGGGCTCAGACAGTTCACCATTTTCCTGTACTCTTGCCTGCATGCCATCATGAAATAGCCGCACTATTTGGACAAACTTTCGTGGACAGCCATATTTTGCCATAATCTTCCACAGTCCTTCTCTACTGACTGTATCAAAAGCCTTGGTACGGTCAATGAAAGTGGAGAACATTTCGCAGTTCTGTTCCTGACAGAGAGAGAGAGAGAGAGAGAGAGAGAGAGAGAGAGAGAGAGAGAGAGAGAGAGAGAGAGAGAGAGAGAGAGAGAGAGAGAGAGGTAATGAAATAAATAATCAGATAAAGAGAATAAAATGAAATACACAGGGGCCGCTTGGTATATTTTAAGACTCCCTGATAGAAACTAGACTTTTTTCGTCACTGGACAGTGAATCACATGTTTGACCTTTACCTGTTGCATTTGTTACAATGAAAGGGAGATAATTCTGTTTATCAAGGGGCCGTTATTTGTAGGGGTTTCATTACATATTATAATGATTATTTCGGGAACTTGTGCCTTATTTTAAACGGGGATTACATTTTTATATTGATGTAACTATTCTACAGTATACATACAAGAATTTAGAGGGTTTAATTATGTTTTGGGTTTAATTTTTAATAAAATCCTATGGTCGGTTAGAATATTCCTAAAGCAGATCTTCAACAAACGCGTAAAGGTTTTACATGGGGGTCGGGACTTCTGTAGAATTAGCATACTGAGCCGTGCAAAAGTTTATTAAGACGGTCATGTCAAACAAAAAGAAATGCGTAAGTAATTATACTGAACAGATAACGACCAGAGCCATGACCGAAATAGACAGTGATAACATTAACACACCACCACGACAAAGAAACCTGTCAGATTCTTCACCACGCCTCGTTATTGACTTAGAGATTTCGAGCCCGGCAAAGGAATCTACTGAATATTTCCAGAAATGATAACATGAATACAGACAGTTTGAAACAAGAAACAAAATTACACTCAACCGTTTCTTATATTACAACAAAAATGGCAGCGGAAATTAAAATAATGAGTATTAACATTCGAGGTATAAGTTCCAAAATTAATCATCTTATACCACTCATACACAAATATAAACCTGATTTTATACTCATTCAGGAAGCTAACGTTAAAACCGATGAACACGCATCATATATCACAACATGCTTAGGTCTAAGACACTCATGTTTTAGTCTTAGTACGCAACATATCGGATTGGGTACAGCAATAATACAGACATCGGACAGGTGGCAGATTATAGAGAAGGACAGGGACTGCCAGGGTAGGATAGCTATAGTACAGGTGAGAAATAACATAAATAAATACACAATTGTCAACATACACGCACCGCCTGACTACAGAAATCAGCCGCTCTTCTACCAAACACTTGAAAATTTATTATCACGCTCATATCGGGGTCACAACATCATTCTAGGGGGTGATTTTAATTGCGTACTTTCGGCGCACGACCTTATAAATGGAGATGTAAGAATGCAAATTAGAAACACAACAGGGGAGGAGGAACATCAATTAGACACATTGCAAACAATTTTAGATATCCATGCGCTAACAGACGCATACAGGCAGATGCACCCCCATGGAACAGATACAACACACACAAACAATGCGCATAACAGAGCAGCGCGATTAGATAGAATTTATGCGCCCATAACACATCATGTAACACAAGTCAAGCATTTACAGGAGACACTGAACTTCACAGATCATAAGGCCGTAGTTGCAACAATAAACACAGTACAAGCAACACCACATCTTAGAAGATCTCCCCATTGGAAACTAAACTGCACACTTTTACAAAATCAGGACTATGTAGATTGCATAACAAAACTGATCCTCACATACACGAGCGATATACCGAAGGGTAAAGCGCGAGAACTCTGGGAAACACTTAAACAAACTATACGAGAGAGAACACAAACACTAGCAGCAGTAATACACAAGCAAAAACTACAACAAGAAAAAGTATTGGAAAATGCAATTAAGCTCTTACTACAGACAGACAAAAATTCACCACACATCTTAGCATTACAGGAAGAATTAGATCTCCACAGACATCATCGATTTCAGGGGGCTTTACTGCGAACAAAGTTACAAACTATAACACAAGAGATACCGAGTAAACAATACCTAGCTTTAGAACAAAACATACAGCGCAGCAGACAAATAGGCCAGATAATTGACAGAGAAGGAAATATACAAGTCGAGCCACAACAAATAGCCTTAGCCTTTGAAGATTATTACAGGAACCTTTATACAGAGGAAAACACATAGGCAGTGCAAGAACACTTTATGAAATTCACAAAAGAACTCACAGAGGGACAGAAACTAACACTAGATACCGAATTAACACTAACAGATATAACACAAGCGGTTCATGGAATGCAGAAGGGCAAATCGCCTGGCCCTGACGGTATTACTGCTGAATTCTATCAGTTTTTCTTTCCTCTTCTAGGTCCCCTTTTACTAGCAGTATTCTCTGAATCTTTCCACAAACATGAACTCCCATCCAGTTTCAACACGTCTTACATCACTCTTATTCCGAAGGAGAACACTGACAAGACACTTTTAAAGAGTTACAGACCTATCTCGCTTTTAAATGTAGACTACAAGATTTTAACAAAGACTTTGACAAATAAATTGAAACCAGTAATGGCATCTCTCATTCATGAAGACCAGCAATGTAGTGTACAACACCGGAATATCCAGCAACACACACACTTCATAAGGGACATCATCAACTACTCACATCTGAAAAACTGTCAGTCCTCAATTCTCTCTTTAGATCAAGAAAAAGCATTCGACAGAATATCTCACTCATACCTCCACAAAACTCTCTCACACTGCAACGTGGGAAATTATTTTCGGACATGGGTCAAAATTTTATATTTGAAACCGGAAAGTCGGATTCTATTAAACCATACCCTAACCAATTCTTTCAGGTTGACTAGGTCAGTGAGACAGGGATGTCCCTTGTCCCCTTTACTGTACGTTGTCGCTCTAGAGCCACTTCTAGAAAAGATACGACAGGACGACAATGTCAGGGGTACGTTCATACCAGGGAAGGGTGAACAAAAGCTGCGTGCTTATGCGGACGTTACCATTTTCTTTCCGACCACTGAAAAATCTGTACGGATCATTTTGGAGACGTTCTCGTTTTTCGGCAAAAGGAGTGGGGCAAAATTAAACGTCCACAAATCTGCTATAATGGGCTTAGTTAAATGGAAAAATAAGGCGGATTTTCCATTTGACTTAACATCAAACAATCTTATAAAAGTGTACGGAATAGTCTTCCCATGTCAACCAAATCAGACACACAAAGACACTTGGCAACATCTAGAGAAGAAAATAACAGATATGTTACAGAGATACAAATACAAAACAACTACCATATTTGGTAGAAGTACCTTTGTTAATACATATATAATTCCAAAAATACTATATCTGTGCACAATCCTAGATCCCCCACGTCAAACTGTCACAAACATAAACAAAGAGATTAGACGCTTTGTGTTTGGCAGCACCATCTACAGTATCAAACATACTACACTCATGCAAGACAAAAAAGATGGAGGTATCGCCCTCCAAGACATAAAAACCAAAATACAAGCACTTAGGATCAAACACGTAGGTGAAATCCTACAACACCCAGAAAAACACCCTTTAGCACACTATTACATTGGAATTAGGCTATCTTCTTTAAAACCTATTAGGAATACATCCTCACATTATTTTGGCACTCTCCCAACGTTCTACAAAACATGTATTTCAGCCATTAAAGGACATGAAAAATTACTACACAAGAAGACACATACAATCTACAGGCATTTAGTTAAATTACAAGCAACTCCGGTACATCTCAGAATTAAAAGAGGACATAGATATTTCATAAAAGATTATACCGAAATTTTCTCAAATATTCACAACAAGCAGATTACTCCAAAAGCAAGGGAAATTACATATAGGCTTGTTTACAGCATGACCCCAACAACAGAGAGAACAGCAAAAATAACTAAACAAGTACTACAGTGTCAGCTTTGTAGACGGAACGTCCAAGAATCAGAAGAGCACATCTATTACGAATGCAACACAATCATGCCAACAAGAAACCTCCTACAAAACATCCTAAACACTCATTTGAAACAAAGAACAGATGTTTACAAAGCAATCATGATAAATTCCATTCCTTACTCCACACAAGACACCCACACAAAGCTACTTGTTCTATTGGCAGAGTACAGAAATCTTATATGGACATTAAGAAACAAAGCACTATACAATTACAGAACATTCAACAAAGAAATTGTCCAACAACTTTATCAACAAAAAGTCGCAAACATTCTAATCTTAGCCCCACAAGCGCAAATCTCGTAAAATATTTGGCTGAAGACAGCACATATTACAGTAGAAGCAAATAACTTGTTTTAAATAAAGGATACTACAACTGTAAATGTATTTATTGATGGTATTAATAACCTTACAATTATATTATTATTATTATTAATACTATTATTATTACTGCTACTATTACTATTAATTTTCCCATTATTATATTTGAATGTGCAACATGAAATATATTGTGGATGGGTGTCTGTGCCGTTGGCAGTAACATATGTATGCGTCTGTGTGTGGATGCAGGTGTGTGTGCGTGTGTGGTGCATGAATTTGCACGCGCATGTGTACGAGTGTGTGTGTGTGCGCGCACGCGCGCGTGCGTGCGTGTAGTAGTCTTTAAACTAAGTCGGTATCTTAAGTATTAAAGTGATGGTATATGGTAATGATATGTTTCAAAAGAAAAATATGCACCACCATGTATAAACAAATTCGATGAGCCCTTTAAGTACCCAGTAAGCTAAGGTGGATTTTAGTGGCCAGGTTTTAAGTCCTTCCCGTTGTATATAAAAGCCAGACACTATCACAATTTTGGACCAATTATCTCCCTGGGGACAGGCCATGGACCCTAACTGCTAGTAGTAAATCCCTGATTCTTGTCCCCCAAACAAAAGATATCATGGACTAGAGCGTCACCCTGAAATTTGTCATCAGGCAACAACACCAACGACCTTCGCCTCGGGAGCTTAGTGACCCAGAAATTACAAGGAAGCCACATTTTAATGGAAATGATAGTTTAAAGTTTATTGTCCAAGCGCGGGGCATTTAAATGTACTGTGGTCTCCAGAAAGCATGAGATTGTGTGTGCGTGTGTTTTGTGTGTGCGTGTGAGAGAGAGAGAGAGAGAGAGAGAGAGAGAGAGAGAGAGAGAGAGAGAGAGAGAGAGAGAGAGAGAGGGAGAGATGGACAGGTGTTTCATGCAATCAGCTTGCGGAAGTGAAGTATATGCAAGGAATGCGTATCTACATGCACTATGCCACAAATGTCATATTATCATAACTGTATATATTTTTGTATATGTTTCATTCACAATGTCACACTTAACACTAACAAACGGCAACGCTCTGTAATATACACAAACAAAAGAAACACACACTACAACTTGTAAATACACATTGCTTTGTATGAAATAAAAGTTGGAAAAAAAAAATTACTTGACCTACTCGGGTTCGCTCGAGAGATGAAATAAATCAATTTATGACATATTGACTTCAGTCTTCTTCATCGAAGGGGGTTGACTGGGGTTCGATCACATCACACACTGTGGTGGGATGGTTCTTGCCGCCGCGGTGCCCCCACACCCGCGTCGAGGTCGGGTTCGCGCGCCGACGTCCGGTTCGCTCTCCGCCGCGGCTGCCGCCCCGCCGCCGCCCGCCCCGCCTGTGTGCCCAGGAAGTCAGTCGGAAGTAGTCACCCAAGAAAAAAACACCCGCCAAGTTCAGAATTTCTGGGTCAATGGAGGGCCGGTTTTGTGACGAAACAAGATGGCCGGATAACGCCGTATAGAAGGATTTACGAAGGACTAAAGTCCTAAAATCCTAAGTAGTTACAACATCCCATACTACTTCTGAGGTCATCACAATAAATCAAGTGAAATAAGTATGTATGACTGGCACTTGCAGAAGGAAGACCAGGGGACAGTGAGAGAGAGATACCAGCCATAAGCAGGCCATGTGTAGACACGGCCTCACTGTTACTGGCTAGACACTGTTTGGGCCAATGCTTGAACGTGTAGTTTTGCCTTCATATTTCAGTAGTCCTGCTGTCTTATCATCGTGTGCCTTGCCAGCTGGCATATATGTTCATGTCCCGCCACAAATCTGGATCAACTCTGCCAAGGTTATTCCTCCATGCCTGAGGTGTATCTGCATCTTTTTGTAGTTTTTTCTTTAATGCTGATGAATGCTTTCTAACAGGAGAGTCCATTCTACAATTTGTGATTGTGTTCTTGTAGAGCTGACCAATTCCACTTTCGGTTTTTTGTTGATTCACCCTTTGCATTTACACAGCTTGACTGTCGTTCCACTGTCATTTGCTAGTTGTCTAGTGTGTCTTCAGATACCTTTCTTTTGATCTACAAGTGCCAATCAACACCTACAGTTTACGTTTATTCAAGTCTGCGATGGGGATAACTGAACACTTCTATACAACTTGTACACGGAAGCAAGCGATGCACCAGCAACTGAGGCGGGCTGGCCTGTGGGTACTCTCAGCTTTTGTAATCATCATAATCATAGGTCCTCATGGGCAGTTTGATTTTCAAGAAACCTTCGTCCCAGGCTCGCATCACCTCAATCACCAGCTGGTGCTGCTGTTTCTGGCACAGGCCGGTCAGCATGGAATCTAGCACATCACCGGTGTAGGGGGAGACAAACTGCTCCAACAATTTGATATTCTCGGAATGCAACACCAGGTTCTCATCTCTACAGATGGGACATGGACTGGCTGTGGTGATTTCCCCTTTTCTAATGCATGTCTTTCGTGTCGGTGGTGGCCGCCTTCCTTTGAAGTTTCTTCTGTAGTAAAACCAGACGGGCTTGCGTCGGTAACCTTGCACAAATGCTTCACTGTCCAAATATCGAATGCTTGTTTCGGGACTCACAATCTTTCTTTTTTTATCGTTTTCTGCTTCACCAGCTTCGTTTTCAGCTTCTCCTGGTGCTGCTTCGGCATCATCTTCCATGCTGAGAATCTGGTTACAGCCAGGATTCTCTGCTGTAGCTTTGAGAAAGAAGGCTTAAAAGCCCGAGCTGTTTGACAGCTTCCTCGAATCCATGACCTCAAGGTCGCAGCGATTTACTCATTAACAGTAACGATGTATCGATTATTTTTTTTTTTAGGCCAACAAAAAATTTTCATAGTAAGGCAGTGTTTTAAGATTTAAGGTCACTATGTATCAAAGTTTTTTTTTGTTTTTTTTTTTTGAAATACTAAGACGTTGACATGGAGGAATATCTTCAATATAATTCATCAAAATTTAAAAGCCCGAGATCTATGTATCAAAGTATATACGTTGTGAAGAGAAACCAGAGTTTATACGAACAGCGGGAACGTTAACTCCACGCTTTATCCCCCAACCTGGAGGGCCAGGTTCATTTACAATTATAAAATACTTTAAATGATTTGAGCTGTTTTCTTAAAACAACAAAACTTTCAAACAGCATACAGAAATCATAAATTTCTGTAAATATATGCTATTTGAAAATCTTAGATTAGTTATATGTACTTAAACAAATGGAATATAAATTTGAGATATCATAGAAATATTTTTAATTATAATTATTTCCCTTACTTACAACCCTATTCTTATGTCCCTTGATATTTTATTCTTTAAATGCAGAAAAGCCCCATTTACACTCTGTGGCGCTCGTAGAGAATATGCTAGCTCCATAATTATATCTTAATTACCTTAATTACATAAGCCAATGGTAGATGCTTAGTGGCATGGTTTGTGAGATCAATTGTACGAAAATCCTCGCATTCAATAGCTCCTCGTCTTTTTTGGTATAGAAATAAATACCGGTTTCAGAATATCGCATCGCTTGGTAGATATTATATCCATCGCTGTAAATGTCATTCAACATTTTGGTTAATATATCTTCTCCAAACTCTCCCAGTACTTATGATTCTTCTATTCTAGAACCATCCATACATTAAAAGGCACAACCACGTTTAATGTAATATCGAGAAGAAATAGAAAACTGAGTTATAAACCCCTGACGCGTGTAAAATGATGCCACTAGTTCTACACAAACTTTGTAGATGACTTAGAATTTCCATTCATCCATCATGTGCCATGCCGATAAGCGTGGGCGGTCATTTTTTTGCCATGTTACTCGATCACCAGAGTCGTGAATCAGATCCGTATTCCTGTCTCGACCATGCCACGTGGCCAAGCGATCCAGATATTTACTTCTCGGTCTTCCCTTTGGTCTCTTCCCTTCGATCTTGCCAGTTGTCACCAGGTCATTTCTTCTCATAACATGCCCACAAAATTGTGTATGTCTTCATCTACTTTTTCTAATCTGTTTACGATCTTCATTTGTTCATTGGTTTTTCTGTCTGTCCATGGTAGGCCTATTCTTTACATTTTCCGCAGAAACAAAATTTCCACAGCCATCAGATGTTTTTTCAGCTTGACTGCTCATTGTCCACGCTTCACATCCATACAGGTTCTATGTAACACTTCAACTCTTTTTCTCGTTTCTATCGATATCTCTTTAATGGTCAGTATGGTTTTCATCTTGCAAAAGGCTACCTTCGCAATGGCAATTCTTGTTCTAATCTCTTCATGGCATCTCCCATCAGATGTTATGAATGTTCCGAGATAACCGTACCGATTCACTTGCTTAAAGAATATGCCCATTTACTTGTATATCACATTGTGGTATTTCCTTCTTCCCAGTGACGACCATAATCTGTTATAGTTGTTCACTGTGTGCAACAACCGCATCTACTAAATGTTGCAGGTCCTGTTCATTGTCTGCAATCAGGACTGTGTCACCTGCATATCTAATGTTATTGATGTATCGTCCCCCAATGTTGATTCCTTCCATATCTTCTATATTTCTGAAATTATTTTCACTGTAAGTGAAAACAGATCTGGGGACATTACATATCCCTATCTCACACCTCTTTTAATAGACTGATATTGACCTGCATCATTATCAATTCTGATGGCAGTTTTGTTTTATAAGTCTATGGTCTTATTATATATATATATACTAGCTGACCCGGCCCGGCTTCGCCCAGACCCTGGAGGGGATCTATCTATCTATCAGTCTGTCTGTCTGTCTGTCTGCTTGTTTGTCTGTCTGTCTGTCTGTCTGGCTGACCCGGCCCGGCTTCACCCAGTCCCTGGTGGGGAGCATCTCATTTAATTCATATGCGTAGTCATATAAGCTCCCGTTCCCGACTATCTGTCTGTCTGCTTGTTTGTTTGTCTGTCTGTCTGACCCGGCCCGGCTTCACCCAGTCCCTGGTGGTGAGCATCTCATTTAATTCATATAAGTAGTCATATAAGCTCCCGTTCCCGACTATCTGTCTGTCTATCTGTCTGTCTGTCTGACCCGGCCCGGCTTCACTCAGTCCCTGGTGGGGAGCATCTCATTTAATTCATATACGTAGTCATATAAGCTCCCGTTCCCGACTGTCTGTCTGTCTGTCTGTCTGTCTGTCTATCTGTCTGTCTGTCTGACCCGGCCCGGCTTCACCCAGTCTCTAGTGGGGAGCATCTCATTTAATTCAAATAAGTAGTCAAATAAGCTCCCGTTCCCGACTATCTGTCTGTCTGTCTGTCTGTCTATCTATCTGACCCGGCGTGGCTTCGCCCAGCTCCTGGCGCACAGTAACTTAAAAGAATGTCCTTCCACACACCATCCATTATTTTTAATGAAAACTGTTTTTAATCACCTACATGACTGTAGATAACTTCTTTAAGCATAAAAAGATGAGTTACAATGTTATGCATTATGCATTATTTTTATGAAAACTTTGAAAATGCCTTAAAGATTATATCATTATTCATTATAACTCATATGCCTGTAAATAACTATAGACAAAGAGTTTAACAATAGTGCAAGTAAGTCCAACAACATGACTATAAAGTATATAGAAATGTTATTAAAAGTTATGCCCCTTGAAATAACTTTTCTAGAGTGAAGTCCCCTTGCTATATAGAAATTATATAATGTAAAATGAAATATTAAATATTATTAAGTAAGTAGCCGATTTTACACTAAGAAACTATTACAGTCGGTTGCACGGGAATGAAAAGAAGACGTGTAGAAAATTTCATCTCAATCGGATGTACCGTTATCGAACCCATCCAATACATAGCTAACCACACACAGTCTCTTTTATATATATATATATATATATATATATATATATATATATATATATATATATATATATATAGATATATATATATATATATATATATATATATATATATATATATATATATATATATATATATTCGCGTTTCCATCCTGTTTCAGGATATTGCGGTCAACATCAGCATCTTTAGGACAACATGTGTCTGTCATGGTCCTAAATTATATGGACATGTGGCTCGCTCTCTCAGAACAGGGGATGAAACAATCATACACTCACAATGATTGGACTCTCCCACGCAGCCACGTGTAATAACCTTTTAATCACGGTCAAGTAGTTACACTAAGTACGTTCTTGAATAGTTGCGCGCTTAACTCGGCGCAACGCGTTCATGATAACAACATGAAGTATATACATGGTACATCTTATATTAATACAACATGTCTCTCACTCTGTCGCAGCTTACACACTCTCCATTCCACTAGTCAGCCACGCTATCTCACAGCAGTCAGAGAATACAAGCACATCTCTCTCTGTCCGCCCTGTCTCGCTGTCCTCAACCCGTCTGCTCAACACAGATATTCCTGGTCAGACCTTTCCTTCTCACCGTCGTGCATCATGTGTATCACGATGACCACTGGGCCCTCAGTGATACCTTGCTGCCGGTGGTGTTGACCTGTCTTGAGTTGTCGTTCACCTCCAGGCTATGGAGATCCTGACACTCTCCTCCGCCCTCCTGAATGAAAGGGTAATCTTTCATTCATATGGGTGGTTAATCATAGTCTTAGTTTATAATGCAATTATAAGTCAGGATCGACTAGCTGCTTATCCTGATGGATTGTAACATGATGTATTTATAGGGTGCTATCAGCTTGGCAGTGATGCATGATATATATATATATATATATATATATATATATATATATATATATATATATATATATATATATATATATATATATATATATATATATATATACTTCATTGAGTTCTGCCCTTAGGCTACTTGCACTTCCACTTCCGCAAGCGGAATGCATGAAACACCTGTCCATCTCTCCCTCCCCCCCCCCCCTCTCTCTCTCACACACACACACACACACACACACACACACACACACACACACACACAATCTCGTGCTTTCTGGAGACCGCAGTACATTAAATGCCCCGCGCTTGGACAATAAACTTTAAACTATCATTTCCATTAAAATGTGGCTTCTTTGTAATTTCTGGGTCACTTAGCTACCGAGGTGAAGGTCGTTGGTGTTGTTGCCTGATGACAAATTACAGGGTGACGCTCTAGTCCATGATACCTTTTGTTTGGGGGACAAGAATCAGGGATTTACTACTAGCAATTAGAGTCCATGGCCTGTCCCCAGGGAGATAATTGGTCCAAAGTTGTGATAGTGTCTGGGTTTCATATACAATGGGAAGGACTTAAAACCTGGCCACTAAAAGCCACCTTAGCTTACTGGGTACTACAAGGGCTCATTCAATTTGTTTATACCTTTAAAGGCTGCTAAACGCACGCACGCGCGCGCGCACACACACACACATACACACACTCATACACATGCGCGCGCCAATTCATGCACCACACACACACACACACACACACACACACACAGACACACACACACCTGCATCCACACACAGACGCATATATATGTTACTGCCAACGGCACAGACACCCATCCACAATATATTTCATGTTGCACATTCAAATATAATAATGGGAAAATTAATAACAATAGTAGCAGTAATAATAATATTATTATTAATAATAATAATATAATTGTAAGATTATTAATACCATCAATAAACACATTTACTGTTGTAGTATCCTTTGTTTAAAACAAGTTATTTGCTTCTTCTATAATATGTGCTGTCTTCAGCCAAATCTTTAACGAGATTTGCGCTTGTGGGGCTAAGATTAGAATGTTTGCGACATTTTGTTGATAAAGTTGTTGGACAATTTCTTTGTTGATTGTTCTGTAATTGTATAGTGCTTTGTTTCTTAATGTCCATATAAGATTTCTGTACTCTGCCAATAGAACAAGTAGCTTTGTGTGGATGTCTTGTGTGGAGTAAGGAATTGAATTTATTATGATTGCTTTGTAAACATATGTTCTATGTTTCGTATGAGTGTTTAGGATGTTTTGTAGGAGATTTCTTGTTGGCATGATTGTGTTGCATTCGTAATAGATGTACTCTTCTGGTTCTTGGACGTTCCGTCTACAAAGCTGACACTGTAGTATTTGTTTAGTTATTTTTGCTGTTCTCTCTGTTGTTGGGGTCATGCTGTAAACAAGCCTATATGTAATTTCCTTTGCTTTAGGAGTACTCTGCTCGTTGTGAATATTAGAGAAAGTTTCGGTATAAACTTTTATGAAATATCTATGTCCTCTTTTAAATCTGAGATGTACCGGAGTTGCTTGTCTTCTTCTTCTTTAGCGTTCCGAGCCATTGAGGTTCTTTGCTGCAAATACAATCCGTCTCCATTCGTCTCTCTGGTGGACCTTCTCTTGCCAGTCGTTGATTCCAAGTGCTTGTAGGTCTGTACATGTATTATCTCTCCACCGCCTTCTTGGTCTACCTCGGGGTCTACGATCATTTATTTCCTGAGTGTAAGCGAGTTTTGTTTCCCTATTATCTTCCATTCTTTCTATATGCCCCAGCCATTGTAGTCTATTAGCCTTCATGATACCAGTGACTTAAACAGATCATAAATGTCTTTGTTACTTCTTCTTTTCCACTCTCCACTTTGTGTATCCCTAATGGGTCCAAAGATGCGTCTTAAAATTTTGTTCTCAAAGGTTTGTAACAAGGCTTCGTCTCCTTTCGTTGTACTCCAGGTTTCAGAGCCATACAGCACAACTGGTCTGATCAGTGTTTTGTAGATTGTGATTTTGGTGTTACGAGATAGCGCCTTTGATTTTAGTAGATGTTGTAGTGCATAGTATATCTTATTTCCAGAGTTGATTCTAGCTTGTATTTCTTCCCTTATGATGTTGGAGCAGTTGAAGATTGTACCCAGGTATTTGTATGTTTCCGTTCTTTTAATGGTCATATCATCTATTTGTATGTGGCCAGAGTTTCTAGCCATTCCGTCTCTTGAAATTACCATATATTCTGTCTTATCTTGGTTGATAACCAGCCCCATCTGTTGGGCTTTTCCCTTTAAGTGAGTCAATATTTCCAATGTCTTTTGTTCACTTTGCCCTATAATATCTATATCATCTGCATAACCAAGCAGCTTGGATGTTCCTCCAATATCACATTCCTCCTTTACCTTCCTTACAACTTTCTCTAGAGCCAGATTGAAGAGTAGCGGCGATAGTGCATCACCCTGTTTCAAGCCAGATGTTATTTGGAAGGGGTCTGATTTCCTGCCTTTATATGTTACTATATTATAAGTATCTTCCATGCATAGTCTGGTCATGTTGATTAACTTCCTTGGTATTCCAAATTCCTGCATAGCATTCCATAGACTATTCCTATGGACACTATCATAAGCCTTTTTAAAATCCACAAAAATGTTATGGAGATCTCTTTTATATTCCCAATTTTTCTCGGCTATTTGTCGTAAGATAAATATCTGATCTATTGTTGATCTGTTTTGTCTAAAACCCGCCTGGTAGTCACCTAATATGTCTTCTGAATATGGTTTTAGTCTATTTAGTAATACTGCGGATAGTATCTTATAGCTTGTGGACAGTAGTGATATTCCTCTATAATTTCCACATTGGAACTTGTCTCCTTTCTTAAAGATAGGTATCAATAATGACTCTTTCCAGTCATGGGTAATTCTTCTGTCCTCCAGATTTTTATTATTAGTTCGTATAGCTTTAGATGTAATGCATGGCCACCTGCCTTTATAAATTCAGCAGCAATTCCATCAGTCCCAGTTGCCTTATTGTTTTTAAGTCGTGTGATTACATATAGGATTTCTTCAAATGTAGGTTCTTCAATTTGTGGTTCGCATGTTAGAACCTCTTCCTGTGGGAAAATGTTACTTGGAGCTTCACAATTTAGTAATTCAATAAAATATTCTTTCCATGTGTTGCACATTTCCTCATTGGTATTTATCATATTCCCATTTTTGTCTTTTAAACCATATGTGTTTTGTTGGTGCCCTCGTTTCATTGACTTCAGTTCTTTAAAAAATTTTCTGGATTCATTTTTCTGGTGATTAGTTTCCATATCTTTGATTATATTACTCATATATTCTCGCTTCTGCTGTCTGACTATTTTTGTAGCCTCTTTACATTCATTTCTATAATGCTCTTCCTTTTGGATGTTATTGATGTCATTTAACCATACATGTCTGGCATTCTTCTTCCTAATGACAGCTTCTTCACATTTTTGATTGAACCATCTGTTCTTTCTATGCGTGGTTAACACACCGAGACATTCTTCTGCGGTAGACTGAATTGTATTCTTGATGTTCAACCAAGTTTGGTCAACGCTTTCCTCCAAAGGGTTTTGCAGAGTTTCAAGTTTACATTTTATTTCATCTGTAAATTTCTCTTTGACTGTAATGTCTTGTAGTTTTTCTCTGTTATATGTTGGGTGTAATCTTTGTAATTTAGTATAGAAAGTTCTCTTAAGTTTTATTTTAAATTGCTTGTAATTTAACTAAATGCCTGTAGATTGTATATGTTTTCTTGTGCAGTAATTTTTCGTGTCCTTTAATGGCTGAAATACATGTTTTGAAGAACGTTGGGAGAGTGCCAAAAGTAATGTGAGGATGTATTCCTAATAGGTTTTAAAGAAGATAGCCTAATTCCAATGTAATAGTGTGCTAAAGGGTGTTTTTCTGGGTGTTGTAGGATTTCACCTACGTGTTTGATCCTAACTGCTTGTATTTTGGTTGTTATGTCTTGGAGGGCGATACCTCCATCTTTTTTGTCTTGCATGAGTGTAGTATGTTTGATACTGTAGATGGTGCTGTCAAACACACAGCGTCTAATCTCTTTGTTTATGTTTGTGACAGTTTGACGTGGAGGATCTGGGACTGTGCACAGATATAGTATTTTTGGAATTCATTGGCACCTTTCCGTCTTGACAGACGATAGTTTGGTACATTGTGCTTCAAAAAGGCTTAATAACTACGACCCATTGCGGTGGCGAGTGTGGCTGGTAAGGCCAATTCTTGCTGCAAATGTTTGCCCACATGTCAGCGTCTTGATTCACAATCACACAGGCTCGTAGTAACCAACAGATGTGATAACAAACACTGTCACAGAATGACTGCACGTGACACACGGCGAATACAATTATAACCACTTTATTCGCACTTCTCACTCACCGCAAACACTACAGGCATCGTTCAACCACAACGGTGATGCCATAACACAATAAATATATACATTCAATGTATCAGTTCATAACTTACAACACTACGTCCCAGGCGCACAGTCTTCTATACTCAAACAGGCGTTCTCTCTAATAGCGTCCACTCACACAAGCAATACGAGCGCACATCTCCCATGTCTGTCCTCTACCACAGTCCGAGGCCGTCTCCCGTCTAACTGCAGTGAGTCCTCGTTGGTCGTGTTTCCTTACTGCGTGGGCTCCGTGCGCCACGCGTGCCACAACTGACCGTTCTCGTCACTGCGTAGTTAATGCCGCTCACAGGCGTACCTGGCCGTAATTGCCAGGCATCGATGATGAAGACACGGCAGATCTGGTGGGGACAGTGTTTTTTATCACATCTGTTGGCTACTACGAGCCTGTGTGTTTGTGAATCAAGACGCTGACAGGTGTGAACGTGGGTCCCTGGTGGGGAGATTCTGACACCACAGTAGATGCATGTGAAAACATGGTCATTTCCACCATTGTGCACCATCTTACGTCTCTCGCGATCTGTGTGTGCTTTATCTGCAATCATTTTCTCCTTTGTCTTTATTCCATTTCTGATAGTTGCCCTCCATGCAACACGTTCAGCAGCGACTTGCTTCCAATGTGCATTATCAATGCCTGTATCAATCATGTCCCGCTTACACACATCTTTGTATCGTAGTAGAGGCCGACCCTGAGATCTTCTACCCGTCTGTAATTCACCAAAAAAGATGTCCTTTGGTATTCTACCATCATCCATCCTCCTAACATGTCCTATCCATCTAAGTCTACGAAGACTGAGCATGGAATACACCGTCACACAACCTGATCTTTCCAATACTCAGTATTTGTGATTTTGTCTTGTCACTTAATACCAAGTATTCTTCGCAGGCACTACATACGAAACCTGTTTAAACGTTTCTCTTGCTGTGAGTAAGTTTTCCAGGCTTCACTGCCATAAAGAAGAATACTAAGGACACAGGCTTGGTAGACAAGGATTTTTGTTTTGGCAGTAAGCTTCCTGTTCTCCCAGACTCTTTTTGTTAACCTGCTCATTGCTGTTGCTGCTTTACCAATCCTGATGTTGATTTCCTGATCTAGGGATAATTTGCTATTTACCTCTGATCCTAGAAATGTAAATTGGTCTACTATCTCCAGTTCGGCGTCGTCAATAAAGATTGATGGTACACCATGTGTACATTGTGACATAATCTGTGTCTTCTTTTTGTTAATTGTTAAACCAAATTCAGAACAAGTAATGGAAAATGCAGATAGTAGCTGCTGTAGTTATTCAGTGGGTAGTAATTGCAGCATCATCTGCAAAGAGCAACTCTCTGATCAGTACCCTCCTAATTTTGGTCTTGGCCTTCCATCTCTGAGCATTGTAGAGGCCGCCATCTGAGCGTGAGTGAATGTATATACCACCATCCTGATCACGAAATGCATATTTCAGTAGAAGGGAAAAGTATATTCCAAAGAGGGTGGGGGCTAGTACACAACCTTGCTTAACTCCACTCTTGATTTCAAATTCTTCAGAAGTTGCACCATCAAACTTGATTATACTCTTCATGCCTGTGTGGAACGATTCCACAATGGACAGAAAAATTGGTGGGCGGCCAATCTTCTTTAGTGCCTTGAACAGACCCTCGCAAATGACCAAATTAAATGCCTTTGTGAGGTCGAGGAAGGCAATAAACAGTGGTTGATTTTGTTTCCGGCATTTTTCTTGCATTTGTCGCAATGAGAATATCATATCAATGGTAGACCGGTTTTGTCGGAAGCTTCACAGTCATTCGGGGTAGACTTGATCTCCCAGGACTTGAAGTCTGCGCAGAATAATTCTGGCAAATACTTTCCCAATAATACACAGATGTGAGATACCTTATAGTTGTTACAGTCACTCCGTCCGCCCTTGTTCTTGTACAGTGTTATGATGCTTGAATCTTTGAAATCCTGTGGGACTTGTCCTTCTCGCCAGCATAGCTCTATTAGCTGGTGGATCTGTGGAGTGAGTGTGTCTTGTCAACTCCTGATAACCTCGAGTCCTTGCCCACATGAGCATTGAAATCACCGAGCATATAAATGTAGTCGGATTTTGGAACTGCTTTGATCACAGAGTCTAGCTGCTCATAGAACGTATCCTTCACATCATCAGAGGAAGCGAGTGTCGGTGCATATGTAGTGATAATGGTGGCAAATCCACAAGAGGTTGCCAAGCGCAGGGATAATAGTTTTTCATTTCCTCCTGCTGGAATTTCAATCATTCCCAGTAGTGAAGTCTTCACTGCAAAGCCCACACCATGTTGCCTTTTTTTTCTGCCTGCCCTCTACCCTTCCAAAATAAAGGTGTAATTGTTTTCCCTGAGTGACCCTTCCTCAACGAGGCGAGTCTCCTGCAGGCCAGCAATATCATTGTTAAGACGATTGAGTTCGGCATCAATCACAGCCGTTTTCCTTACATCGTCAATATTCGTCAAGTCAGTGGAAAATCCTGGACACATGGCTCTTACGTTCCAAGTTGCAAGCCGTAGCTTGAGGTTTCTATTTTTCTTTTTAGGAGTGCCTGGTGCATTGGTTGTACAGCCTGCGATTCAGATTTTGTCCTAGCCCCAAGCACCCATCGAAGCAGGAAGGCTGCGGCGGATCAGAACCCAATTGGCCGGGGGCTGCCCATCTTGAGGCTGGCGGTATCTGATCAGTGACACCTGTAGGTGTCTCGCACCGTCAGAGGCAACAGAGGCTCCCCATGTCTACGCCAATTGACAAGGACTTATAACCCGTAACTGCTGCCTCTCGCTTTGATTCCGAGACCGGTTAAGACCAGGGATGGAGTTATACCTCTCCGTAGCACAAATCCTGGGCTAAAATATAGAGACCATGTGTTTCCCACGCAGCATGATCCCTCTCTCGGCCTGTCTACTTCACTCCAGAGGAAAGACATGAAGCATCAACAATATCTCATAAGGGTTATTAAGGGGTATGCAGAAAACCAATAACTAACAGAATGGCAACCATACAGGCGTCAGCTATTAATTTAGAATTCAGAGAAACCAAACAGCAAAAATGTAAGTACGCGAACAGCCAAAATAAAATTACATTAAGGCCCAGCTTAAAACTTGTAGGTATGAGTAAAAACTTAAGTAGAGCGAAAACCCAGGAAGATTTAAAATCTAAAATTCTGGCTTTTCCACTGCAGAACTTTTCTGGGTCTTAATGAACATACTATAGACATTGGCACCTCATGACTTTGTGTGGTGGGCTAAAGAGAGGCCGATTTTACCTGCACATGCTCTTTTATACTAGGGCTGCAATCATCCCCATGGTTCCAGACCAATCGTACAGTCCACGCCCTCTGGTGGAGTTCCACTATCATCTCCAGCCGAGTACATGAAGATCTACACAAACCATCCAGTTATGTTCTAAATACTTAATTTTTTTTCAGAATTGTGATTATTGTAGCATACCTACTCCTCCTTCATTGTAGTAGAAATGGCAATTGGAATTGAGCCATATTTGTTACCATTGTGTAAGAGAACACCTTTCAAACTTCTTTTAGAGCTGTCAATGAAAAGTCGAGACTTATCTGGTCTATAACTTACTCCCAGTAAAAGAGGAGGTCTTTTCTTTTACAAGACCTCCTACATTAGTACAAAACACAAGGTTGTTTTCTTTACAAAAGAATAGAAGAAAAAACTTGCTCTTTGCTGTGATAAAATGTAACCTTTGTTTCAACAGTCAGTACTTTTTTCTTTTAATCTTGGAACCAAAAGTTCTGAAGATTCATTAGAGCGATATAGATCTTGGATTAGAACATTCAGTTCACGCTGGTTGAAGCGTTGAGCAGCTGGAAAATCACCTTCGAAATCACTATCACTGTCACTTGTCGATCAACATACCACTGCTGTTTCATTTTCTAGCAGTGAATCCGAAATCTGACTGAAAGTTGGAATTGATATGTCGTCTCTGTGTGGAACAGGTCGTCTAGCAGTATCTAAATATGAATATTTCCATTTTGTGTGTGTGTGTGTGTGGGGGGGGGGGGGGGGGGGGGTGTGTGATTTTTTCCACTAACTCCTTTGATATTGACAACACATTAACAGTCATAGTGGTTCTTAGGCTCTCTCTAAACTATTGGAATTCCAGATGTTATAAGGGACTAGATAGCAGTAGTTTTTTTTTTTTTTTTCCAGAGCCTTATATAGAAAATGCTGTAGTAATATTAATTAAATACACAAATGCCTGTATCTCAAAAACTAGAGCTGCTACAGACAAACAAATGTGATTTTTACATTTAGCAGGTTTCATTTATGTAAAATCAGGTGTACTGTTCAACGCCTACACAGTGAGAATCACCAGTGAGCAGATCACTGGACCTGGCAGGACATTGTCGTATGCCGATGATGTTTTAGTGTATCGTCAGGGTAAGGATAGAGAGGAGGTTGCTGTGGAACTACAAACCGAACTCAATCGCATAAGTACTTGGTGTGATGAAGCTGGGGCAATGGTCAACCCAACATAGGCAACAGTGACTTGGTTCTCGTTGAATAATCATATTGTCAACAATTCAACACCAACTGTAATGCTGTGTTCAGAGACGGTGGAAAGAACGCAGGCAATGAATTACCTGGGGATACGGTTTGATCGAAGCCTTGCTTATAATGTGCACATAGACCAGGTGATAACAAAGGCCAAGCGGGGGTTTGGCAGCGATGCGGGGTGATGGCGGCAGCAAACTGTGAGCAGCGCCATCTATGTCTTCTGTACGAGGGGCTGGTCATGTCTGTTTTGGGAGTATGCAATGGCAATCCTGACTCTCAGCCATAAGCAGATAGAAAGGATGGAAAGGATACAGAATGAAGCTATGCGCATTATTCTTGGATGTACAAGAGATACAGCATGCAGGGCGATGCGCTACCTTCTTGATATTCCAACCATTGAAGAGAGAATACAAGTTTGCAGGGCACGCGCCTACCTCAGAATTAACGCAAACACACAACATCCACTGCATAGTGAAATTAGGAAGGTGAAGGGCAGCAGGTTAAAAAGTGGACGGTCGTGGATGGGTCAAGCCGAAGGACATTCTTCAACAGGTGTGTTCACTTGAGGACTTAGAACCTGGCGAGGAGTGTGGTGCAAGTGCCAACAGACTTCTGCACATCTTTTTCAGTTTGCATCCAACTAGATAGAAAATGCAGACAAGAAAATCCGGGCTGCTGTTGAGGCTGAAGTACAAGCGTTGATTTTCGAGAATTCGCTAGACGGTGACGCGGTCATCTACACAGATGGGTCGGTCGTCCGACATGTGAGAAGCTCATGGGCCTTTACAGCTCGGGCCGGAGGGAGAATTGTGAAGGAGGACTCTGGTGCTTTCACTGAAACCACAAGTAGCCTGACCATGGAAGTCATGGCAGTAAGTAAAGCAATAACATGGCTCGAGACACAGACATTCACTAGGGCTTGTTTCCTTAGCGACTCAATGAACCTGATCAAGAGGATAGAGGAGGGGTCGATCCGAAGAGAATGGTTGCTGCCTCTGAAGCGGTCTCGGCTGGCAAAGATTAGTTTCATCTTCGTGCCAGGTCATGCGGGAGTACAAGGAAATGAGCGGGCTGACAAGCTCGCAGGTGAGGCTACTGTGGAGGGCGGACGCGCCATGGACCAGGCTGACATTCTGAATGCTCTACGAGAAGTGAGACTTTTGCGAGAACCAAGTGATGACTGTGAATCTACAACAATGGCCAGACTGCGGGAGCAGCAAATTAAAAGAGGGGTGGCCAAACAAGAACACTACGCAGGAAGCCAAAGAAGATTGATAAACCAACACAGAACTGGCGTCGTTAGCCGCTACACGCTGCGGGAATTACTGAGGAGGGGATCCGAGCACTTATGGACTGAATGGTTCGATGTGCAACGAGGATGATCTGTCGACTAACTAACTAACTAACTAAAATCAGGTGTAAAATAATGTGTGTAATTATAATCATATCTAAACATCAATGTATGGGACGTGTTAGTATAGTCGCCAGGGAGCTGCGCTGATAATCTCCTGGACGCGGTGGGACCAGTGTTCGATGCCTGCGTTTGTCGTCCGCTAAGTGAGGAAAGACTGGTCACGTGTGCACTCAGGCCTACAAAATGTGATGTTCAGACGATATCACTGACACATCGCAGACTTCTGCTTCGGGGGTTTGAGGAAACATCATTTGGTCGACAATGAGTAGGAATAGTAACTGGCTTCATATTGTTGTATTTGTATGAGTTGATAATGAAGTGGGTCGATTCCAGCCTATCACGTGAGGTGTGCAACAGGGATGTGCAATGTCTCCAGATATTTTCTCCCTTTGTAGTGAACATTTCATGAGAAATATAGGGTGTGTTTTTAATAACTGTGGGGATTTTAAAGATATTGCCGTTCCAAGTTTTATATTTACCCTCTGTGAACTCTTGCAACATAAAAGGTAAATACAAAACTTGGAACAGCAATATTTGCGCACACAAAAAACACAGTCATTAAAATTACACCCTGTACAAAGGATATATCGGTCTCCGTGGCCAAAGGCTTGCGAACGCGGTTCGTGAGCCGCTTACCAGGCGTTCGAAACGCAGCCACGACCGATTTGTGCAGCAGACCGTGTCGCGTTGCGTTATAACGTGTTGGTATAGGAGCCGGTCGTTCAGAAAGCAATGGCAAACTACTGAACGTAAAACTTTGCCTAGTAAATCAACAGCAGCTGAAAAATGCTGGTGTTGACTGCAACGTCCTGCAAGGGAATATGCAACATAAAAAAAGGAAATGAAAGGAGTTGCATTTGGAGGACGAAACATCAATAGTATAAGATTTGCTAACGATACAGTATTGATTTCTGACAACGAGAAGGATCTACAACATTTGGTGAATGTGGTTATTATACACAGTGAGAAACTAGGCTTGGAATTGAATTGTAAGAAAACATAGATCATGGTCGTCTCCAAGAAGAAAGAAATACCACATTGTAACACCCAAGTGAATGGAAATATTCTTAAACAGGTGAATCGATACAACTATCTCGGAACAGTCGTAACATCTGATGGAAGATGCCTTGCAGATATTAGATCAAGAATTGCCATGGCAAAGGTGGTCTTCTGCAAAATTGAAAACGATACTTACCAACTAAAAGGTGTTAATTGCCATGAGAAAAAGAGTGTCGAAATGCTACATAGAACCCATATTGTTGTATGCGTGTGAAACATGGATAATTAACATACAAGCTGAGAAAATCTAATGGCGGTGGAAATGTGGTTTTTTTTAAAAATGCAAAGAATACCATGGACGGACAGAAAATCATATTAGACAGTACTTCAAGAGACAAATGAATAACGGAGATTGATTGGAGAAAATAGACGTATACGTCTCGTGTGTTTTTTAATATTTTTTTTAATTTTACATTTTTACATGTTATGAGGAGAAATGGACTAAACTGTGGTGACAACTGGCAAGCTTGATGGAAAGAGAGCCAGAGTAAGACAAAGGGATAAATACCTTGATGCTCTGGCAGCATGGCATGGTCAGAACAAGATCCCAGACCTGACTGGAGACTCAGCTGACCGTGTGAGATGGCGAACCATGACCGCCCACGCCTGTCGGCGAGGCACTTAATGATAATGACACTAGACAATATGGCCGTTGTGTGCTGTCACTGCCGGCGTTGTGATAAAGGGGTTGCGGACGTGATTCTCAATCTGCCATACCGCGTTCGAAACACAGCTGCGGCTCATGTGGAAGCAGACCATCTGGCACTATTTGAGTATGAGTTCCGGTCGTTCAGAAAGAATGGCAAACTACTGAACGTAAACTTCCTAAGAGATCACAAACAGCAAAAAAGATAAAAAGAAGAAAAAAATGCAGGAGTTAACCCCGACGGCCTGTCAAGGATATGCAACTAACTTGTTTGTGTGCTAAAGCTGATCGGTATTCGCACGGGATTTGCTTGTATTTTCAAAGTTAGAACTGGCAGTTAACTCCGAAACAAATATTACACATTTTTGACGATGTGGCACAAAGTGCACGCAGGTGGCATGTAAAGTTGACTTCGAAGAACATTCGCCAAGCAGGCACTTTGTGTACACACTGAGTCACACTGGCTGACTTCCGGTATTGATAGTTCACTTGTTCAGACTCAAACAACGCGTGGTTTGTCACTGGCTTTCACCTGTGAATCCCAGCCATCGCGTCATGTGTTCACAAGAGATTAGCTTGGCCGAATGGATAAGCGCGTTCGTTCCTAAACATCCGGAGCGCTGATTCTGAGGTAGGAGGTTCAACGTCTACACCGGCCAGTTGGACTAAGATGCCCTTGCCTTGGGGACGTAATTACAAGTACCTCTGAAGTGGGGTGGGTTCGACTGCAGGTGGGGAACACTGGTAATAGGGAAAGCTAATCCATACACAAAAATCAGTCCAGTGCTACTGGAAGTAGCGTGTATTGGACTACGTTTGAGTTCAAAGCGAGCTAGCGAGCGCCAAAATAAAAATGTGTACACTGACGTTTTACAGTTGGTCAGAATATACTAACGAAATGTCAAGTCATCGTTTCTATTATGTATTTCATCATCATCTTCATCATCATCAAGTGCCTTGCCCGCTGGCTGGACGATCATGCTTCTCCGCTTATTGCGATTTCCGACAACTTGGATCACTTCATGTATTGACTCCCTTTCGTACCATGTTACAAGACTGTCAAGAATTTTCTCTCGTTGTCTTCCCCCATCTCTTTTTCCACAAATCTTTCCGGTTGTCACAACATGTTCAATTTTTATCTTCACATAATATGACCAAAATGATGACTGCCTCGTTCTGGTGCTTGTGGTAAGCTTACTGTACAACTTAACCTCCCTCACAATGTCCAGATTGTTTCATTAAGGCAGTTCAATGAATGTACAGCATTCTTCTATAAACCACATCTCCGGGGCTTCTGGAGATTTGTTCGCCTGTTTATTAATTGTACAAGACTGGCTCCCGTAAGTTAAAACTGGTTCTATGTAACATGCAAGAACTCCTGTTCTAACTGCCAATGACAAGGACTTACTGCAGAAAACTGTTCAAATGTTTGTGAATTCCCGTGTATGTGTCTGCATTCAAATCTTCTATCTGACAGATTTTTTAAAAATTGACCAGGTTAAATTTTGCTCTATGAAAAAGTCGATTATGCTTAGCTACATGGTATTGTATTGACGTCTTATCATCTTGACAGACAATAGTTTTGTTACATTGTGCTTCAAAAATAAGTAACTACAACCTTGGTGGTAGCGAATGTGAGTGAAAATACCTTCACGACCAGTTAAACAAGGGGCGGGGTCATACCTCTCCATAGCAAAGAGCCTGGGCTACATTACAGAGACCATATGCTGCTCATCCCTCTCTCGGTCTGCTTAGTTTACTCCAGAGAAAGGGTAACACTAGTACATCAGTAACAAACCAAGCTGTAGAGGCTGCAGGATCAGCAAAGCAATTGATGTGTTGTGTTGTTTGTCCATCAAGAATGATGATGACCATTCATTTCATCCAGTGGGGTTGAATGTATGGAGCCGTGGGTTCTAAGATGGCTGATAAGGCCTATTTTGGCTCGAAATGTTCTTTGACAATGTGGGCAAAGAATGCTTGACGTTTCTGGAGGAGGATTTCCTGCAGTGGTTTTTCTGTCCTGCCTTTTCTTCACAGCTCTTGCAGTCCTGGTTGCCTCACATATGACTGCACCCTTGCGTAATGATGCACGCCACGAATTTCGGTAAAGCAATTGATAAAATTACCGTGGTAGACTATCGACATTACTGTGCGAACATGTGTATATTTCAGCGTGAAGGAGTTATCTAGTTGCTTTACTTTATTTTGTGAGAATTCCGCACTATATACCTGACGAGGTGCAGCGAAATATGCCAGTCAATAAATCGTGCAATCTATTATTTGTGTCTTCGTTATTAAAATGTTCTAATTTTCCGACTGTCGGTGCTTCGATTCTATAAAAGTTGCCGACCAAAGCTTAGGGTCTGATCTGCCCTGCCTGACATTTAGTCTTCAGGTTGCATTTCCTCACACCAGGATAAAGCTTTACCCTCCCAATCGCGCTTCTCCGCCCGAAGCTGGTGTCGGGTTTGGTGAGCGCCGCCCAACATTCGACGATAACAGAGAGCAGGTAGTATCGCCTGTATGTTGTACGGTAGCTCAGTCACCTCTGGCTGTATCCAAGTGTTACACAATTACACTAAGTTACACTAAGCTGTTGAGCATAGCCTACGATGGGTAGCGTTGTGATGTTCTGTTGTGATAATTTGGTGTGTCCAGTGTGTGCCGCGTGGTTACACACCCGCTTCACACGCGTGATCCGGGACTGTTTCCGGATCCGGTCAGGGATATGCACTACTTACGAGCTCAAATGAGGGCGAAACTCGAGTATAGTGCTTCCATAATGACGTGGATAGGCCTTAGGTTCATATCAGAATGCGATCGGCGTTGCCAGTAGTGGGTTGTGCTCAATATTTAAATTACACTAAGTTATGTCAATCTCTATGACAGATATAAACACATAAACTAGATTCTGTTTAGCTCTATGACAGAGTTGTTTTAATAAAAATTAGATTAGGTTATGCTTAGCTCTATGAAAGAGTTAAATAAATAGACTATGTTATGTTTAGCACCATGAAAGTGTAAAACGCATAAATTAGATTATTTTAATCTCTGTGTGGCGAAGGAGATACGGACGCAGTTCAAGTTTGGTAGCGAGAAATCACTAGTTTTTCACCAAAACATCAAAGAAATGTCGCCACTTTCCATGATTTAAGTTGCTTTTGGACCTATCAAAGACACATTCCTTGGGTGGGAGTAAATATAAGACGGCAGGAAAAATTTCATAACGATGCAACAGACAGTTTTCAAAATAATTGATCGTGAATGAAGGCATTCATTTCTGGACAGACTATAGGACACACACAGTGCTTGATTGAATACATCTAGAACTGAAGTGGTTAAACATTAAACGTTTTCATAATGTTAGGAGCTGTTGCTAGGCATATGGCATGACTGCTTGGTTCACGTTAGTTTTATCAATTCAATTGCAGCTATGATTTCCCAACAATTGCAAAACATCCTGGCAGTTATGTGTGTATAGCAAAGAGAACTGTGCAGCTTGGCCAGACAGCTGTTGACTTATTTGGCTTGTTGTTTTCTTAACAGCTTTGAACAATTTTGATCATTACAGAAATAGTGACTACCAGTGCTTTTGATATTGATCCGGACTTGTAAGGCTATTTTTTTTAAAGGGTTTACAAGGCAAAAAGATCGACTTCATTGCGCCCAATTTAATCTCATATAGCACAGTCTCATTCAGCAAGGCGGCCGGCTGAAGGCGTCGCAATAAGCACAAACTCCGTAGCTCCAGCGACGACCCCCGAGAGTCTCCGAGAAATGTTCACGCGTGAACCGAACATCGTTGCCCGGATTCGAACGCACAAGGTTCATATATGTTACTGTCACCCTCTGCCATAGCTGTTACTGTTACCCTCTGTCAGAGATGTTACTGTTACCCTCTGTCACAGTTGTTACTGTAACCCTCTGTCATAGATGTTACTGTTACCCTATGTCACAGATGTTCCTATTACCATATGTTATTGCTGTTACTGTTACCCTCTTTAAGAGATTTTACTGTTACTCTCTGTCACAGATGTTAGTATTACCCTCTGTCACAGTTGTTACTATAACCATCTGTCACAGATGTTACTGTTACCCTCTGTCACAGATGTTCCTATTACCATATGTTGTTGCTGTTACTGTAACCCTCTGTCAGAGGTGTTACTGTTATCCTCTGTCACAGATGTTCCTGTTACCCTCTGTCATAGATGTTACTGTTACCCTCTGTCACAAATGTAACTGTTACCCTCTGTCATAGATGTTACTGTTACCCTCAGTCAAGTTGTTACTGTTACCCTCTGTCATAGATTTTACTGTTACCTTCTGTCATAGATGTTCCTATTACCCTATGTCACAGCTATTACTGTAACCCCCTGCACAGTTGTAACTGTTACATTTTGTCATAGATGTTACTGTTACTCTTTGTCACAGATGATACTGTTACCCTTTGTTACAGTTGTTACAGTTACCCTCTGTCACAGTTTTTACTGTTCCCTCTGACACAGTTGTTACTGTTACTGTCTGATAGAGGACCCGCATAGAAGTAAGAGAGAGAAGTAGAGATTAGAGGACACGCATAGCAGTAAGAGAAAGAAGTAGTGGTTAGAGGACACGCATAGAAGTAAGAGAGAGAAGTAGAGATTAGAGGACACGCATAGCAGTAAGAGAAAGAAGTAGAGGTAAGAGGACACGCATAGAAGTAAGAGAGAGAAGTAGAGATTAGAGGACACGCATAGCAGTAAGAGAAAGAAGTAGAGGTTAGAGGACATGCATAGAAGTAAGAGAGAGAAGTAGAGATTAGGGGACACGCATAGAAGTAAGAGAGAGAAGTAGAGATTAGAGGACACGCATAGAAGTAAGAGAGAGAAGTAGAGGTTAGAGGACACGCACAGAAGTAAGAGAAAGAAGTAGAGGTTAGAGGACACGCACAGAAGTAAGAGAGAGAAGTAGAGGTTAGAGGACACGCATAGAAGTAAGAGAGAGAAGTAGAGGTTAGAGGACACGCATAGAAGTAAGAGAGAGAAGTAGAGGTTAGAGGACACGCATAGAAGTAAGAGAGAGAAGTAGAGGTTAGAGGACAACGCATAGAAGTAGAGAGAGAAGTAGAGGTTAGAGGACACGCATAGAAGTAAGAGAGAGAAGTAGAGGTTAGAGGACACGCATAGAAGTAAGAGATAGAAGTAGAGGGTAGAGGACACGCATTGAAGTAAGATAAAGAAGTAGAGGTTAGAGGACACGCATAGCAGTAAGAGTAAGGAGTAGAGGTTAGAGGACACGCATAGAAGTAAGAGAAAGAGGTAGAGGTTAGAGGACACGCATAGCAGTAAGAGTAAGGAGTAGAGGTTAGAGGACACGCATAGCAGTTACAGTAAGGAGTAGAGGTTAGAGGACAAGCATAGAAGTAAGATAAAGAAGTAGAGGTTAGAGGACACGCATAGAAGTAAGATAAAGAAGTAGAGGTTAGAGGACACGCATAGAAGTAAGAGAAAGAAGTAGAGGTTAGAGGACACGCACAGAAGTAAGAGAAAGAAGTTGAGGTTAGAGGACACGCACATAAGTAAGAGAGAGAAGTAGAGGTTAGAGGACACGCACAAAAGGAGTAAGAGAGAGAAGTAGAGGTTAGAGGACACGCAATAGAAGTAAGAGAGAGAAGTTAGAGGTTAGAGGACACGCATAGACGTAAGAGAGAGAAGTAGAGGTTAGAGGACATGCATAGAAGTAAGAGAGAGAGTAGAGAGGTTAGAGGACGACGCATAGCAGTAAGAGGTAAGGAGTAGAGGTTAGAGGACACGCATAGAAGTAAGCAGTAGGAGTAGAGGTTAGAGGACACGCATAGAAGTAGAGAAAGAGGTAGAGGTTAGACGACACGCATAGCAGTAAGAGTAAGGAGTAGAGGTTAGAGGACACGCATAGAAGTAAGAGTAAGGAGCAGAGGTTAGAGGACATGCATAGAAGTAAGAGAAAGAGGTAGAGGTTAGAGGACACGCATAGCAGTAAGAGTAAGGAGTAGAGGTTAGAGGACACGCATAGAAGTAAGAGAAAGAGGTAGAGGTTAAAGGACACACATAGCAGTAAGAGTAAGGAGTAGAGGTTAGAGGACACGCATAGCAGTTACAGTAAGGAGTAGAGGTTAGAGGACAAGCATAGAAGTAAGATAAAGAAGTAGAGGTTAGAGGACACGCATAGAAGTAAGATAAAGAAGTAGAGGTTAGAGGACACGCATAGAAGTAAGATAAAGAAGTAGAGGTTAGAGGACACGCATAGAAGTAAGAGAAAGAGGTAGAGGTTAGAGGACACGCATAGAAGTAAGAGAGAGAAGTAGAGGTTAGAGGACACGCATAGAAGTAAGAGAGAGAAGTAGAGGTTAGATTAGACGCATAGAAGTAAGAGAGAGAAGTAGAGGTTAGAGGGCATGCATAGAAGTAAGAGAAAGAAGTAGAGGTTAGAGGACACGCACAGAAGTAAGAGAAAGAAGTAGAGGTTAGAGGACACGCATAGAAGTAAGAGAGAGAAGTAGAGGTTAGAGGACACGCATAGAAGTATGAGAGAGAAGTAGAGGTTAGAGGACACGCGGAAGGAAAATGTGTCCCTTAGCAGACACCGCCGTCTGGGGTATGAAGAAGTCGACAAGTGAAAGATTCTTGTACTCGCTGTCAGACTCAGTGGGGGTATGAAGAAGTCGACAAGTGAAAGATTCATGTACACGCTGTCAGACTCAGTGGGGGTATGAAGAAGTCGACAAGTGAAAGATTCTTGTACACGCTGTCAGACTCAGTGGGGGTATGAAGAAGTCGACAAGTGAAAGATTCATGTACACGCTGACAGATTCAGTGGGGGTATGAAGAAGTCGACAAGTGAAAGATTATTGTACTCGCTGTCAGACTCAGTGGGGGTATGAAGAAGTCGACAAGTGAAAGATTCTTGTACACGCTGTCAGACTCAGTGGGGGTATGAAGAAGTCGACAAGTGAAGGACATTTGTACACACTGTCAGACTCAGTGGGGGTATGAAGAAGTCGACAAGTGAAAGATTCATGTACACGCTGTCAGACTCAGTGGGGGTATGAAGAAGTCGACAAGTGAAAGATTCTTGTACTCGCTGTCAGACTCAGTGGGGGTATGAAGAAGTCGACAAGTGAAAGATTCATGTACACGCTGTCAGACTCAGTGGGGGTATGAAGAAGTCGACAAGTGAAAGATTCATGTACACGCTGACAGACTCAGTGGGGGTATGAAGAAGTCGACAAGTGAAAGATTATTGTACACGCTGACAGACTCAGTGGGGGTATGAAGAAGGTCGACAGTGAAAGATTATTGTACAACGCTGACAGACTCAGTGGGGGTATGAATAAGTCGACAAGTGAAAGATTCATGTACACGCTGTCAGACTCAGTGGGGGTATGAAGAAGTCGACAAGTGAAAGATTCTTGTACTCGCTGTCAGACTCAGTGGGGGTATTAAGAAGTCGACAAGTGAAAGATTCTTGTACACGCTGACAGACTCAGTGGGGGTATGAAGAAGTCGACAAGTGAAAGATTATTGTACACGCTGACAGACTCAGTGGGGGTATGAAGAAGTCGACAAGTGAAAGATTCATGTACACGCTGACAGACTCAGTGGGGGTATGAAGAAGTCGACAAGTGAAAGATTATTGTACACGCTGACAGACTCAGTGGGGGTATGAAGAAGTCGACAAGTGAAAGATTCATGTACACGCTGTCAGACTCAGTGGGGGTATGAAGAAGTCGACAAGTGAAAGATTCATGTACACGCTGACAGACTCAGTGGGGGTATGAAGAAGTCGACAAGTGAAAGATTCATGTACACGCTGACAGACTCAGTGGGGGTATGAATAAGTCGACAAGTGAAAGATTATTGTACACGCTGACAGACTCAGTGGGGGTATGAAGAAGTCGACAAGTGAAAAGATTCATGTACACGCTGTCAGACTCAGTGGGGTATGAAGAAGTCGACAAGTTGAAAGATTCTTGTACTCGCTGTCAGACTCAGTGGGGGTATTAAGAAGTCGACAAGTGAAAGATTCTTGTACACGCTGTCAGACTCAGTAGGGGTATGAAGAAGTCGACAAGTGAAGGACATTTGTACACACTGTCAGACTCAGTGGGGGTATGAAGAAGTCGACAAGTGAAAGATTCTTGTACTCGCTGTCAGACTCAGTGGGGGTATTAAGAAGTCGACAAGTGAAAGATTCTTGTACACGCTGTCAGACTCAGTGGGGGTATGAAGAAGTCGACAAGTGAAGGACATTTGTACACACTGTCAGACTCAGTGGGGGTATGAAGAAGTCGACAAGTGAAGGACATTTGTACACGCTGTCAGACTCAGTGGGGGTATGAAGAAGTCGACAAGTGAAGGACATTTGTACTCAACGCTGTCAGACTCAGTGGGGTATGAAGAAGTCGACAAGTGAAGGACATTTGTACACGCTGTCAGACTCAGTGGGGGTATGATTCTGGGCCCATAGCTTCCCAGACCAGTCGACCCTCGGTTTCATGCCGGTCGCCTTTACTTCCCAAGACAGTTCCTGGTATTCATGTAAAGACTGGAAAATCTATACTTTTAAATTCTTACCCTCCCCAATGCGAATCGAACCCATGGCACATTATCCCGAGGGGCTAGCCACTTCTCTACCCCGGTCCCCGTGAAGTGTGAGGCATTGACATATTTAAGGCCACGACATATAAGGTACGACATATTAAACCACATAAAGATTGAAAGCTATGGCATAGCTACACCCGGATTCGAACTTTCCCCAAGATAGCGCTTCGGAAAAAACAGCAAGTGTTCTTCGACATACGGCCAGCTAGACACATATAACACATATGTCTTCATTAGTCCAGAATTATTGCTCACCTGACCCCTCCCCCCTAACTAATAAATGTGATCAGAAGTCCTGCCCAGCATCTTCACAATAGACAAACATTGCGAAGAGACTGGATCACCCACGCCAATAAAACAAACACCGCTAAGAGACGGTAGGCACCCAAGAGCATATTTTTAACACCAGCAATAGTCGGATAATAATTGTGACGGCCATGACAGTTTCCAGTCGCATGGAGTGACAACCTCGCCTCAGTACGTGTTGACGATCATGCTTCCCCGCGTAACAAAGGCAAGCTGTGGGGAAAAACGAAGTCTTTGTTGGAAACTCAGTGGATATAATTCGCTTCGCCCTAATCTGCCAGCTCGATTTACGGGCGTTTGGGAACGTAGTACAACTGAAACGTCACCATTGCACTTTAACACCAACCCTGCCTGCAGGGGCGTCGCTAATCGTCGACGATTGATTGGGGGGGGGGGGGGGGGTATATGTTGTGTTGTTAGCTTTTGTTTTCTTGCAATACGCTTATGATCGAGTTTGTGAAGCAAGATTAATCTCGACTGTTGTGCACGCTCCCGATTATAAGAGTTTATGTGTTGGGAGCGCACACACCAGAAGGCTAATGTCTGCCAGCGCACATTTACTGCTGTACAGAAGTTGGAAAGCTGATCCTTGTTAAAATGAAAGCGAAACCAGCGCCTACCGATTGGGGTGGGAAGACTGTTTACCCAGCAGCGCGAACCACCTGGTGTTAAACATATTATTACTTTTGAAATACTAGGGCTAGATCCGCTTCCTCCCGATCATTGATTGTGTGTGTGTGTGGGGGGGGGGGGGTATTGTTGTTTGCGAAGTTGAAAGCAAACCTAGGCTGAAAACGTTACGGGTATGTCGGACGCAGGTTTCAACGCCGGGACTCATCGCCTGCGAAAGTGAGGACAGATTAGCTACCTATCTACCTATTCATCAGTACATCCATGCCTACAAAACGCGATGGCACTGTCACATCACAGATTCATAGCTGAAAACTGCTTCTGGAGAAATTAATTATTAATGGTATAGTTAGTTGGTGGTGAACCTCTGGGAGGACCTGCTTCTGGAGAAATTAATTATTAATGGTATAGTTAGTTGGTGGTGAACCTCTGGGAGACCTGCTTCTGGAGAAATTAATTGTTAATGGTATAGTTAGTCGGTGGTGAACCTCTGGAAGACCTGCTTCTGGAGAAATTAATTATTAATGTTATAGTTAGTTGGTAGTGAACCTCTGGAAGACTGCTTCTGGAGAAATTTATTATTAATGGTATAGTTAGTTGGTGGTGAACCTCTGGAAGACCTGCTTCTGGAGAAATTAATTATTAATGGTAATAGTTAGTTGGTAGTGAACCTCTGGAAGAAGACCTGCTTCTGGAGAAATTAATTATTAATGGTATAGTTGGTAGTGACCTTCTGGAAGACCTGCTTCTGGAGAAATTAATTATTAATGGTATAGTTAGTTGGTGGTGAACCTCTGGAAGACCTGCTTCTGGAGAAATTAATTATTAATGGTATAGTTAGTTGGTAGTGAACCTCTGGAAGACCTGCTTCTGGAGAAATTAATTATTAATGGTATAGTTAGTTGGTAGTGAACCTCTGGAAGACCTGCTTCTGGAGAAATTAATTATTAATGGTATAGTTGGTAGTGAACCTCTGGAAGACCTGCTTCTGGAGAAATTAATTATTAATGGTATAGTTAGTTGGTAGTGAACCTCTGGAAGACCTGCTTCTGGAGAAATTTATTATTAATGGTATAGTTAGTTGGTGGTGAACCTCTGGAAGACCTGCTTCTGGAGAAATTAATTAATTATTAATGGTATAGTTGGTAGTGAACCTCTGGAAGACCTGCTTCTGGAGAAATTAATTATTAATGGTATAGTTAAAGCTTTTAATGACAGGATTAGTAAATTACGAATAAAAGGTAAATGGAAAAATATAACGATGATTAATGTACGTGCACCTACTGGGGAGAGAGAGGATGATATTAGAGAAGACTTTTATAATGATCTGGGGGATGTCGTGGAAGAGACCCCCAGGCGGGACGTCCTGATTGTGCTGGGAGACTTCAATGCAAAAATAGGTAGAGAGCAAACTAATAAAAAAGTGGCCGGTATGGAAGGCCTACGTGCAACTTCAGATGATAATGGATGGAGAGTCATCGGCCTGGCAGAAGCCAAGGGACTGCAGATTAGCAGTGCCAGACTGCAAGGAAAGGATGTACACAAACAAACTTGGAGGTCATGTGACAAGAGAACCTATAATCAGGTGGATCACATTTTGATTAACAACGGAAATGCATCGAACATACAGCAAGTCAGAAGTTATAGAGGAGCTGAGTGCCATAGTGACCATTTCCTCGTTGGAGCAAAATTTAAAATAAAACTTAAGAGAGCTTTCTATACTAAATTACAAAGATTACACCCAACATGTAACAGAGAAAAACTACGAGACATTACAGTCAAAGAGAAATCTACAGATGAAATGAAATGTAAACTTGAAACTTTGCAGAACCCTTTGGAGGAAAGCGTTGACCAAACTTGGTTGAACATCAAGAATACAGTTCAATCTACCGCAGAGGAATGTCTCGGTGTGTCAACCACGCATGGAGAGAACAGATGGTTCGGTCAGAAATGTGAAGAAGCAGTCACTAAGAAGAAGAATGCCAGACATGTATGGTTAAGTGACATCAATAGCATCCAAGGGGAAGAGCATTATAGAAATGGGTGTAAAGAGGCTACGGAGATAGTCAGACGGCAGAAGCGAGAATATATGAGTGGTATAATCAAAGATTTGGAAACTAATCACCAGGAAAATGAATCCAGAAAGTTTTTTAAAGTACTGAAGTCGGTGAGGCGAGGGCACCAACAGAACACATATGGTTTGGAGGACAGGAATGGGAATGTGGTAAATGCCAATGGGGAGGTGTGCAACACATGGAAAGAATATTTTATTGAATTACTGGATTGTGAGGCTCCAGGTGACATTTTCCCACAGGGGGAGGTTCTAACATGCGAACCACAGATTGAAGAACCTACATTTGAAGAGATCCTATATGTGATCACACGGCTTGAAAACAATGGGGCAACTGGGACTGATGGAATTGCTGCTGAATTTATAAAGGCAGGTGGCCATGCATTACATCTAAAGCTATACGAACTGGTGATAAAAATCTGGAGGACAGAGGGATTACCCCATGACTGGAAAGAGTCATTATTGATACCTATCTTTGGGAAAGGAGACGGGTTCCAATGTGGAAATTGTAGAGGAATATCACTACTGTCCACGGGCTATAAGATACTATCCGCAGTGTTACTAAATAGACTAAAACCATATTCAGAAGACATATTAGGTGACTACCAGGCGGGTTTTAGACAAAACAGATCAACAATAGATCAGATATTTATCTTACGACAAATAGCCGAGAAACATTGGGAATATAAAAGAGATCTCCATAACATTTTTGTGGATTTTAAAAAGGCTTATGATAGTGTCCATGGGAATAGTCTATGGAATGTTATGCAGGAATTTGGAATACCGGGGAAGTTAGTTAACATGACCAAACTATGCATGGAAGATACTTATAATATAGTAACATATAAAGGCAGGAGGTCAGACCCCTTCCAAATAACATCTGGCTTGAAACAGGGTGATGCACTATCGCCGCTACTCTTCAATCTGGCTCTAGAGAAGGTTGTAAGGAAGGTAAAGGAGGAATGTGATATTGGAGGAACATCCAAGCTGCTTGGTTATGCAGATGATATAGATATTGTAGGGCAAAGTGAACAAAGGACATTAGGAAATATTGACTCACTTAAAGGAAAAAGCCCAACAGATGGGGCTGGTTATCAACCAAGATAAGACAGAATATATGGTGGTTTCAGGAGACGGAATGGCTAGGAAACTCTGGCCACATACAAATAGATAATATGACCATTAGAAAGAACGGAAGACATACAAATACCTGGGTACAATCTTCAACTGCTCCAACATCATAAGGGAAGAAATACAAACTAGAATCAACTCTGGAAATAAGATATACTATGCACTACAACATCTACTAAAATCAAAGGCGCTATCTCGTAACACCAAAATCACAATATACAAAACACTGATCAGACCAGTTGTGCTGTATGGCTCTGAACCTGGAGTACAACGAAAGGAGACGAAGCCTTGTTACAAACCTTTGAGAACAAAATTTTAAGACGCATCTTTGGACCCATTAGGGATACACAAAGTGGAGAGTGGAAAAGAAGAAGTAACAAAGACATTTATGATTTGTTTAAGTCCCCGCTAATCACTGGTGTCATGAAGGCTAATAGACTACAATGGCTGGGGCATATAGAAAGAATGGAAGATAATAGGGAAACAAAACTCGCTTACACTCAGGAAATAAATGACCGTAGACCCCGAGGTGGACCACGAAGGCGGTGGAGAGATAATATACATACAGACCTACAAGCACTTGGAATCAACGACTGGCAAGAGAAGGTCCACCGGAGAGACGAATGGAGACAGATTGTATTTGCAGCAAAGAACCTCAATGGCTCGGAATGCTGAAGAAGAAGAAGAAGAAGAAGATAGTTAGTTGGTGGTGAACCTCTGGAAAGAGGTCTAGTTTGATGTGCAGTTTTCTCCCCACCCGGTACCACAGTAACACCACGGTGTCAGTTTGATGTGCAGTTCTCTCCCCACCCGGTACCACAGTAACACCACTGTGTCAGTTTGATGTGCAGCTTTCTCCCCACCCGGTACCACAGTAACAGCGAGAGGTACATCGGGAAAACAAAGTGCCTCGTCAACCAACACAGAACTGGCACTATTAGCCACCGGACGCTGATGCATATGCTGGGGGGGGGTGGGTGAGAATCTGCGCACCTATGGACATGTCCCGGAGTGCAACGAAGATACCCCAACTGATAACTATAACTGTAACTGATAACACTGTGTCCAGTTTGGTGTGCAGCTTTCTCCCCCCCTGTACCACAGTAACACCACGGTGGTCCAGTTTTTGATGTGCAGTTTTCGTCCCACCCGTACCACAGTACACACGGTGTCCATTTGATGTGCAGTTTTCTCCCCACCCGGTTAAGTCAAGTTACACCACTGTGGTCAGTTTGATGTGCAGCTTTCCTCCACACCCGGTACCACAGTTACACCACAGGTCATTTTGATGTGAAGTTTTCTCCCCACCCGTATCACAGTAACACCACGTTGTCAGTTTGATGTGCAGTTTTCTCCCACCCCGTTACCACAGTAAACACACGGTGTACAGTTTGATGTGCAGTTTTCTACCCACCCGTACCCCAGTAACACACGGTGTCAGTTGTGATGTGGCAGTTTTCTCCCCCACCCCGGTACCCGTACACCACGGTGTCAGTTTGATGTGCAGTTTTTCTTCTCCCCACACGTACACAGTAAACACCACGTGTCAGTTTGATTGCAGTTTCTCTCCCCCACCCGTACCACGTATCCCACGGTGTCAGTTTGACGTTGCAGTTCTCTCCCCACCGGTAACCACAGTACCACCACGTGTCAGTTTGATGTGCAGTTCTCTCCCCCACCCGGTCCACAGTAAGCACACACGGTGTCAGTTATCTTTTATGTGCATTTTCTCCCCACCGGGCCACACCCGCAATCCACTAAGGTTGCAAGTCCCGGTTCATTGTCTGCACTGAAGACTGTAAACTCATCTGCATATCTAATATAGATATATATATATATATATATATTATATATATATATATATATATATATATATATATATATATATATATATAGTTATATATATATATAGATAGTATATAATATGCGTTGTTGCACACGTGAACAACTAGGTTAGAATTGAATAGTAAAGGACACAGATATGGTCGTCACTAGGAGGAACAAATAGCCACAATGTAATATACAAGTAATGTGCACACGCAAAAAACGCAACATTATTGCGTCATTATTCAGACGCCCTTCAATTGCACAGGTCACTTCTTCCCATGAAGTTGATCGCCACCCATATCAGTATACCTCCTCCACCATGTGGAGGAGTCTCATCACCGCTGTTCTGTCTTTTTAGCGGGGGGGGTAATTCCTCCGTCTGCTATGCTGTTTCTTGTTAGCGTT
>JACEFZ010018249.1:0-11291 GCA_014155875.1 Cepaea nemoralis | reverse complement strand
AAAAAACATGTATCTCAGATATGTACCACATTTTGTCCTGTTAAATTAACCATTTCTTCACTGCATTAATCACTCCCTCGTTGTCTTCAAACTTTGTCCACACATAGCTTTCTTAAAGGTACTGAAAAGATGGAAATCAGACGGTGCTAGGTAAGGACTCTAAGGTGGATGGGGCAGTACATTCTTTGTACATTCTTGTTTGCAAACTTTTGTGAGGACTCGCTTTGTGGTGAAGGAGAAGCAGTTGCTCTTGATTCCTGTGAGGCCTAACCCTGCAGTAACGACGATTAAGTTGTGTGGGTGTTTTGATGTAAATTTTCGAATTGATGGTTCCACCTTTTAGCAGTACATACACGAGAATAACCCCATCAATGTCCCAAAAATAGTCAGCATGACTTTTCTGGCTGATTAACTTTTTCCTCGCTGGTGATTGAGGATGATGCCACTTCATTGACTGTCTTTTTGTCTCCGGCTCAAAATGATGAACCCAAGATTCGTCTCATGTCACAATGTTTGGGGAAAAAAATAAATAAATAAAACATTCCCATCTGTCTTCGGACGAGTTGACGTGTTGCCATGAACGAGATGGGTTTACGACTGGCGATTCTGCTGCCACTGAGCTATTCTGTGTTGTCGATAGATGAGATGATGTCTGAGCTATAGGCATATTCAATATTCGCAGACCACTGCCAATGTGTGTTACTCTTACTATTACCAGAGTGTTGGGGGAATCTGTAACCGTTCATATTTATTGTGATTCTTATTTGCCCTGGAGTTGATTGGTAGTATTTGCCAGTGCTTGACGCTGGTATCTGTCAGGAAGTCATTATCACCTTCTGGTTAACTTTCATCTGGCAAAGAGCACTCTGTTGTTCTACACGAGTGATTCTTAATGGACCCATTGTAGTATCGGCCTTTATACCTTCTAGGAATCTTCACAGACACATTATGTAGCAGTCAACACCACTTTAACGATACATTCTTCATGACACGATAGCTGCATTAGTTTCAAACTATGTCTTATTGTCTTTCTCTAAAACAATGTCGAAACAATGTCACTAAAGCAATAATACTTGCACTCGGTCTCTGCAATCAACATCTTTCGCTCGAACTCTCAATTGAAGTCGACATTCAACCGCTGCTTCACAATCGCTGTATATACACAAAAGTGGCGGCTAGATAGACTTCTGCCATTTTCCATCTTCAGTCCGACCTCGTACGCGGTCCAGACGTGAATGTCACGATATGGCTGGCAGGCGACGATCCCGATGGAGAAAATGACAGAAACAGTCAAGTGACGGGCCTGAAATCTTAAACCAGACGGCGATCGTGACTTCAAACACTGGCCGTACGTCTGGGACACGGAAGCGGAGCCCAACGGACGAATTGTCTACCGGGAAAGATCAAAGAAAAGTCCGTATCGAACTTTGCGGAGAATCACCGGGCCCCAAAAACATCGTTTATCTTCGAGAAGTTTGGAGCACGATCAAACAGTGGATATCTTTGAAATACTATTAACCAAATCATTTGGGCAACCGAAAAGCAACGATACCGGGACAGCGTCTTTATCAAAGAATATTGTTAGCATGTTGATGTAGAAGGATCAAAGGACGGAATAGGAGCAGGGATGATTGAGGGGGACGGAAAAACCCAGTGACGTAGGACAGGAAATTTATATGTGGACAGAGACAGTTAAACTCAGTGGAGAGTTGGACTTAACAACGGTTGGAGTGGGAATGTATTTCAGTGCCGTATAGAAAATATTTCACAGAGTTTAGGTTGTGTAAAAATTACCAACCCTGTCCCTTCATGGGAATTAAACTGATATAAGTCTAGGCAGGAAATAAAATTCAATAAGGTGATTATATAGATGTAGCTTAGACATATAGCATAGGGATTTCGTGTGTAAACGTAGTATAAAGAGTAGACAGGATTAGGCTGAAGAGTGATTTAAGTTGCGTAGAGTAAGGTGTCTGTACAGTCAGAAGGATAAGTCTATACTAGGATTTATGTGCTTTGCTTTAGCGTGTTTTTCTTTCACCTTGTATAGGGTAGAGTGCTGACTATTCTGTCTTATATAATAGTATAACTCTAGTATGATCTAGGGAGATTACTTTCTGAATATAGCTAATTACCTACATTCACATATCATAGGTCGGAGTTGCGTTTCTCTCACAAGCTGTGGTTTTACTCAACAGGTTCCCTGCACTTGACAATTAAGGTGATTACCCATCTGAGCCGAAACATCTGGTCAGAATTGGGGACAGTAATCTATGTCACCAGAAGGTAAAACCAGTGTGAGAAAAAAATTACACAAGAACCTGAGTCACTCTAAGTGAGAAGGAATATACAACCGATTGTTTTGTGAAAAAAAGAAAATGGACAATAATTACGCAATAAAGCAGTGTTTATCTGACATTCACAGGAAATAAAAAAAACATTACAGAGTGTTGACTGTGTATACTTGAAGACTAGACCTAACCTAGAATTTCAGTGGAGAATATATTGTTTAATATGGTTCCAGAACATATTGTCAACAAAACCTTCATCATTCAGAAAGAAAACAGCCGGGTGAGAGATTCAACGTTATGTCCTTTGTGAAGTCGAATGGCTGTATCATGATGGAAAAACTCTGATGTTCATCCTATACAATATTATGTCACACATTCAAGATAAATACCACCACATATCTTCACACCCATTCATGGCACACCAAAATTACACTTTTCTGCAATAAATGTTTTATCATGTTGTTCGAAACCTGTGTTTGTGGGGTTATGTGCTAAAGGAACGGGAAGAGGGATATTGTCAGAGAGAGAGAGAGAGAGAGAGAGAGAGAGAGAGAGAGAGAGAGAGAGAGAGAGAGAGAGATAGTGACAAAAAGACTTTAACTAAAAAAGGGGGGTATTTAGACAAATGTCCACCTGCAGAGAGAGAGAGAGAGAGAGAGAGAGAGAGAGAGAGAGAGAGAGAGAGAGAGAGAGAGAGAGAGAGAGAGAGAGAGAGAGAGAAACTGAGAAATAGGATAATTAACAGGTGTGCTGGTTGACTCCACTTTCCCCCCAGGGACAACTAGCTACAGTGAATGAGCTCTGAAGGACCTATAGTCCGTGCTTGACCTTCGCTCTGCTTACTTCCGGCAAAGCGTGGTTCACAATCCACTCAATCTTCACGTCTTGCCACTGAACTGTGCTGTTTGTACTGAATACCACTTTGACCTGACCTAGCTATATGGCAACATCATTGCTTGTTGTGGCATACTGTTAGTTGGTAACCTAATTGCATGGCCAAACAATTTGACTTGCTGCCTTCTAATATAATCTAGTGCAGCTATAACCCCCACTTTAGTCCTGATTTCTTCATTTCTGATCTTATCTCTTCTTGACACATTGAGTATTCTTCGCCTCGCTTCACTTCGCTTGAGTCGAATGGCCCCGTTCAACCTTCGAGTGTATCGACTTGGTTGTAATTGCGGCCTTTATGGTGTATCTAAGACTTCTTCTTTCGAAAATATAGATGCGTATATCTGATTCCTTGAGATGTTTGAGTTGCTGCAATTGTGTTCGTTTCATCCTTTTGGCTTTACATGTCTGGTCAGAGTCGCGCGCTTTTTAAGTGTGTTAAGGCCCGGAGTAATTGTGGCCCCATCCCGTCTTATGGTGCTGTTTCCTTCAAGGAGCTTTACCAGTTGTCGTCTCTCCTGGTGTTCGTCCTATTTCCCCGTCGTGGGTTGCCTTCGAATCTTCTCGGTGTTCGCCAGTCAGATCTTGATGATGAGCGATATCGCCCTTCCTCTGTTGCTTCTTCTTCTGTCTGTGTTCTTGCATCTTCTGGTTCGGGCGTGGCTGTCTGGGTCCTGAGCAGTGCTAGTATCTCTTGTAGAGTATCTTCTGTCCTTTCTTTCACATCTTGTATTTTTAATAGCCGTTCTTCAGTCTCAGTTTTTATAGCAGCCATTCGAGCGACATCCTGCTCCATCTTCTGCTGAACTTGCTTCGTTTCGTCCAGGATGCGCTGAGCGGCTGTTATCTGATTCTCTTGCGTCTTGTCTTTTTCTTCCCCCATGCTATTGAACTTTGATCGCAGGTCCTTCAGTTGGCCTTCCAGTTGCACTTTTTCGCTTTTTGTGAGTTGATTGGTGGCCTCGTACTGCCTCCTAGCCTCTTTATAGGGCAGGTTAGTTTTGATGGCGATCTTCATGGCCTCCTTGCTGTCTTGGTGGCAGGGGCAGCCGAGGTACCTGGCGCCGTGGTTGCCGAGGCAGTTGGCGCACTTTCTGTTTGGGTTAGGCCTCCTGAAGCCATTGTCGGTCTTTGCTTGCTGGTACTAACTGTATGGATGAGGTCCAGAGCAGTATTTGCATACCTCCACCTCACTCTTGCAGGTGGCACGGGTGTGCCAAAACTTCTGGCACTTGGAGCACTGCAGTACTCTCGGTATGTAGTGCTCTGGAATTTGGTCCCTCTGGTCCCATCTGATGAATTGAGGGATCACTCGGTCCTCCGATGTTACGATGATGACTGTGGAGGGGATGTTATTCTTGCCGATGATCCTCTCAGCACTGGTGATCTTGAGTTTCTCGTTCTCCCTCGTCAGCATCTCCCTGAACTGGTCATTGGTGAGCTGGTTGATGCTGTTTCTTCCCAGCACGTTGTCCAGCAGACTCAGTATCTTGTCTGTTGGTAGCGCCGACAGTTTGGCTTCTCCCACGCTTGTCTGCTTAAGTAGAATTTTGCCGGTGAAATCTACAGTAGTTGTTGTTTCCTCCTGTGTGGATGTCTCTGGTACATTGGGCTGCATCGTCTTGGCGCTAGTTAGGACTTCCCGTCTGCTGCTTGCTTCAATTGTCATTTCTTCAGCAACTGGAACGGTTTCAGCTGGTGTAGGAGCAGGACTGCTGTTTGTAGAATTAGGCTCAGCAGTCGCAGCGGCCTCCCTCGCCTCTGCCTTCTTTTTTCCCGTCTGTGTATAGCGCATGTCTCTGCGCGCCACTTTTAACGCGAGGCATCCTCTGCGTTATCCGATTGTGATCTGTTCTCGATAGAGCGTCGAGTCGCGGGTGTGTGGGGATGATTGAGTATTCTTCTCAGGAATTTCATTTGTGTTTTGATTTTGCTTTTCTCTTTTTCTGTCATTGTCCAGGTTTGGCATTGGTAACAGAGTTGGTAGGAAGATTATGTTGTACAGAGCATTCTTAGTAGTTATTGATACATGTTTGTTTTATAGTGCCATTTGTCCAAAGAGTTCGTTTGCCTTATTTTATCTATTTTCGATCTCGTCTTCTGATTTGCCATTTGGTGATATTATACTTCCTAGGTACTTGAAAATCTTTACTTGTTTCAAGGGATGTTCGTTTGGGTGATTCGTTTTTGCTTTTGCTTCTTTAGTTACAGTCAATCATCTCTGCTTTACTTATGCTAATTTTCATGTTATGTTCCCTACACATTTCGTTTAGATTTAGACTATTCATGTGGTCTTGTAATTCAGCTTCTGATTTTGCTATTAGTGCTTGGTTGTCCGCAAACAGGAGTTCTCTAATGGTTAGATTTGCAGATGGTTTTTCTTCCGTGTTCTCATCATGCGGTGTTCTTGCGGTCTCTGTTTAGTTGTTTTCTTTACATATGTTGTCTATATATGTTATGAACAAGAGAGGGGACAGGACACAGCCTTGTCGTACTCCGAATCTTATGGTGAAGGGTTCTGAATGTCCTCCAGTTGCTCTCACTACGTATTCACTGTTGTTGTATAAGCTTCTACATAGGTTTGTTAGATGTGTACTCACTCCATACTGTTTACAGATTTCCCAAAGCTTGTTTCTATCTACTCTATCAAATGCCTTTTTTTTTTGTTTGGTTGGTCGACAAAGGCTAAGTAGAGTGTTTCGTTGAATTCGATTGATTTTTCTATAAGTTGTCTAAGAGCAAAAATGGTATCTGTACATCCTTTGTTTTTCCTACCTCCAAGTTGCGTTTCGCCATCTATTTCTCAAGAATTTTGCAAAATATTTTCCCAGCATGACTCATAAGTGAAATACCTCTGTATCATGTGCTGTCTCTTTTGCTACCTTTGTTTTTCCAAATTGGGATAATTATGGCGTTTCCATAGTCTCGTGGTGTCTGTTGTTCTACCCAAACATGGTTGAATAGCCTATGTAGCCATGCTGTTCCTACTTCTTTTGCTGCTTTAATTAGTCCATTTGGTATTTCATCCTGTCCTTGTGATTTATTCAATGGAACTTATCTGATGGCTTCTATAATTTCTTCTTTCATTATGTCTGGTTTTAGTTCTTCGGTGGCATCTGATGGGATATTAAAAAGTTGTTCGAAGTACTGTTTCCATCTTATTAGGATTTGTTTCTGTTCACTTATTGGTTTTCCATTTTCGCTGTTAATTATTTCAGTTGGGTCAAAGGGTTCTCCTCTGGTTCTCATTGCACTTATCTTTTGGTAGAAGTTTCTAGTTGCCTCCTTGCAGTTTTTATTTAGGGTTTCTCCATACTCCTCCCAGTCTTTTTTGTTTTTCTCTTCTTTACAATTCTATTCACATGTATTCTCGCTATTCTATATTCTATGTAATCGCATTTCTGTTTGCTCTGCGACCACTTTTTATATTTTTCTTTTTTATCTTTTACGGCTTTTTTTTACTTCTGCGTTCCACCAACTTTCTATTTTCTTTATCCGTGTTTTGCTTTTTTTCGTGGTATCACATGTCATTTTTGCAGTATTTAAATTGCTTGATTTGAACATCTCCCATTATTCTTCCACTGCCTTTCTTTCCATGGGTAATTTACAAAGGTTTCAGTTAGTTCTTTCTTATAATTTTCCCTCGTCTTTGAAGTTTTTTTAAGTTTACTGATTCGCATGGCATGTATTTTCCTGCTCTTTGCTTTCTTCTACTGATGGTTATTATTGTGGCAACGACTGCTTTGTTGTCTGTGTTTACACTTAAGTTGAGCACTGCCCTTGCATCTAACATATTTCTCTTCATATTATTTCTTGTTAATATAAAATCAATTTGCCTTTTAATATCTAGATTGTTCCAATGATATCAGGTGTATATTTGTGAGTCTTTGTGTTTGTAGAATGTATTTTATATATACATATGTCAGGTCTTAGTCAGATATGACTGAGCTACCGTATAACAGTAGACGGTACTACCTGGTTTCTGTTAGCGCTGAACGTTGGGCGGCGCTTACCAAACCCGACACCCCACATTGTGCCAACGGCTTCGGGCGGAAGAGCGCAATTGGGAGGGTACAAGCCTTACCCTGGTGCGAGGAAATGCAAGCTAAAGACAAAATGTCATGGCAGGGCAGACCAGGCCCTAAGCCTTGGTTGGCGACTGGTCTAGCATCGAAGCTCCGACAGGCGGACAGTTAGAGCATTGCCTTGCTGATCCGGCAGCTTCTGCAGCTTGTCTTGTTCCAGATGTAGGGGTGTTACCTTTCCTCTGGAGTAAACTAGGCAGGCCGAGAGAGGGATCATGCTGCATGGGCAACACATGATCTCTATATTTTAGCCCAGGCTTTGTGCTATGGAGAGGCAATAACTCCATCCCTGGTCTTAACTGGTCTCGGAATCAAAGCGAGAGGCAACTGTTACGGGTTATAAGTCCTTGTCAGTTGGCGTAGACATGGGGCGCCACGCGTTGCCTCTGACGGTGGGAGACACCTATAGGTGTCACTGATCAGCTACCGCCCGCCTCAAGCTGGGCAGCCCCCAGCCAATTGGGTGCTGATCCGCCACAGCCTGCCTGCTTCAATGGGTGCTTGGGGCTAGGACAAAATCTGAATCGCAGGCTGTAAAACCAATGCACCAGGTACAAACAAAAATAAAAATAGAAACCTCAAGCTACGGCTTGCAACCTGGAACGTGAGAACCATGTGTCCAGGATTTTCCACTGACTTGACCAATATTGACGATGTGAGAAAAACGGCTGTGATTGATGCTGAACTCAATCGTCTAAACATTGATATTGCTGGCCTGCAGGAGACTCGCCTCGCTGAGGAAGGGTCACTCAGGGAAAACAACTACACCTTTTTCTGGAAGGGTAGAGGGCAGGCAGAAAAAAAGGCAACACGGTGTGGGCTTTGCAGTGAAGAATTCGCTACTGGGAATGATTGAAATTCCAGCAGGAGGAAATGAAAGACTATTATCCCTGCGCTTGGCAACCTCTTGTGGGTTTGCCACCATTATTACTGCATATGCACCGACACTCGATTCCTCTGATGATGTGAAGGATTCGTTCTATGAGGAGTTAGACTCCGTGATCAAGGCAGTTCCAAAATCTGACTACATTTATATGCTCGGTGATTTCAATGCTCGTGTGGGCAAGGACTCGAGTTCATGGCCAGTGTGCCTTGGAAAATACAACATCGGTCGCATGAATGAAAATGGGCAAAGGCTGCTGGAGCATTGCACCAGTAATGACCTATGTATTACAAACTCCTTTTTTAAAACAAAAGAGATGCATAAGGTCACATGGAAACATCCAAGATCCGGCCATTGGCACCAGCTGGACTTCATCATCACACGGAGACAACATCTGAACCATATATCATTGACTCGTAGTTACCACAGTGCTGACTGTGATACGGATCATTCTTTGGTTGTTGCAAGGGTTAGACTGAGACCAAAGAGAATCTACACAGCTAAACACAAATCTAGCCTCAGGATTAATATTATTAACACTCATGATCCTGAAAAGTGCTTTCAGTTTCAACAGCAACTTGAAGACGCTTTCACTGATACACCAGAAAATTGTACAGTAAATGAAAAGTGGGGTCAAATTAAGGAAACTCTTTATAAAACTGCCGTAGGGGTTTACGGCACTGTGGATCATAAGAGGCAGGACTGGTTTGCGGCCAACAGCGAGACTCTGCAGCCCTTGATTGATAAGAAGAAGAAAGCTCTCTTAAGAAACAAGGAAAGGCCAACGCGTAACACTCTGAGTGAGCTTAGGCAAGCTAGGAAGGATGTGCAAAAGGCTGCCAGGCAGTGTGCAAATGATTATTGGATCAAGTTATGTGAGTCCATTCAAATCGCAAGTGATAAGGGAGACATAAGAAGCATGTATGAAGGAATAAAGAAAGCCTATGGTCCAGTGATCAAAAGAAGTGCACCATTGAAAACCTTGACTGGAGAAATCATCACTGATAAGAAACAGCAGATGGACAGATGGGTAGAGCACTATTTGGAGCTTTACTCAAGTGAGACCAAACTAGCGGATGATGCCCTCAACGCCATAGAGGCTCTACCAACTCTTGACCACCTGGACACACTTCCCACCATAACAGAAGTTAAGTGTGCTATAAATGAACTTGCATCTGGCAAGACTCCAGGTAAGGATGGGATTCCAATAGAGGTTATCAGGAGTGGGCAAGACACACTCACTATACAGATCCACCAGCTAATAGAGCTATGCTGGCGTGAAGGACAAGTCCCACAGGATTTCAAAGATTCAAGCATCATAACACTGTACAAGAACAAGGGCGATCGGAGCGACTGCAACAACTATAGGGGTATCTCACTTCTGTGTATTGTTGGAAAAGTATTTGCCAGAATTGTTCTGCGCAGACTTCAAGTCCTAGGAGATCAAGTCTACCCCGAATCACAGTGTGGCTTTCGACAGAAGCGGTCTACCACTGATATGATATTCTCATTGCGACAAATGCAAGAAAAATGCCGTGAACAGAATCAACCACTGTTTATTGCCTTCATCGACCTCACAAAGGCATTTGATTTGGTCAGTCGTGAGGGTCTGTTCAAGGCACTAAAGAAGATTGGCTGCCCACCAACTCTTCTGTCCATTGTGGAATCGTTCCACACAGGCATGAAGGGTATAATCAAGTTTGATGGTGCAACTTCTGAAGAATTTGAAATCAAGAGTGGAGTTAAGCAAGGTTGTGTACTAGCTCCCACCCTCTTTGGAATATACTTTTCACTTCTACTGAAATATGCATTTCATGATCAGGATGGTGGTATATACATTCACTCACGCTCAGATGGCGGCCTCTACAATGCTCAGAGATTGAAGGCTAAGACCAAAATTAGGAGGGTACTGATCAGAGAGTTGCTTTTTGCAGATGATGCTGCAGTTACGACCCACTCTGAGGAAGAATTGCAATGTCTACTATCTGCATTCTCCAATGCTTGTTCTGAATTTGGTTTAACAATTAGCAAAAAGAAGACACAGATTATGTCACAAGGTGCACATGGGGTACCATCAATCTTTATTGACGACGCCGAACTAGAGATAGTAGACAATTTTACATATCTAGAATCAGTGGTAAATAGCAAATTATCCCTAGATCAGGAAACAAAGATCCGGATTGGTAAGGCAGCAACAACAATGAACAGGTTAAGAAAAAGAGTCTGGGAGAACAGGAAGCTTACTGCCAAAACAAAAGTCCTTGTCTATCAAGCCTGTGTCCTTAGTACTCTTCTCTATGGCAGTGAAACCTGGACAACTTACTCACACCAAGAGAACAACTTAAACAGCTTTCATATGCGGTGTCTGCGAAGAATTCTTGGTATTAAGTGGCAAGACAAAATCACAAATACTGAAGTGTTGGAAAGATCAGGTTGTGTGACAGTTTATTCCATGCTCAGTCTTCGTAGACTTAGATGGATAGGACATCTTAGGAGGATGGATGATGGTAGAATACCAAAGGATATCTTTTTTGGTGAATTACAGATGGGTAAGAGATCTCAGGGTCGGCCTCTACTACGATACAAAGATGTGTGTAAGCGGGACATGATTGATACAGGCATTGATAATGCACATTGGGAGCAAGTCGCCGCTGAACGTGTTGCATGGAGGGCAAATATCAGAAATGGAATAAAGTCAAAGGAGAAAATTATTGCAGAAAAGTCACACAACAAGCGTTTGAGACGTAAGATGGTGCATGATGGTGGAAATGACCACGTGTTTACATGCACCCACTGTGAACGGACATTTACAGCGCAAATTGGCCTTATCAGTCACACTCGCTACCGCCATAGTTAAAAGTTATTATGCCTTTTTAAAGCACAAACTATCGTCTGTCAAGACGGCAAGGTGCCAATGAATATATATATATATATATATATATATATATATATATATATATATATATATATATATATATATATATATATATATATATATATATATATATATATATAGTACGATAGCTCTATCTATCGGTGCAGAGTCATTAAGTCATCTCAGTGGGGACAGGGAGTGGAGCTTGAACCCGGAACCTGTTCGGTTACGTCAATAGGCGGAGGGGTGTGAAGGGTACCAATGCT
>JACEFZ010018248.1:170000-263088 GCA_014155875.1 Cepaea nemoralis | reverse complement strand
TGTATGCCCTTAGTGAATTTAAGCACAGAAGTCATAAACAAAGAGGCTGCACAATGTCTTGCCTGGAATATTTCGCTGAATTTTGTCAGGTGCATACTGCAGAGTTATACATATCCATTATATAATCAATTTATAGTGAATTTGTGATTACAGTGATAATAAATGATCCACACTTGTAGTTTCAGAGGCTATGTGCATTATATATTTCAGCCTACATATAATTTATCTATTCACGTCATATAATATATAACTCTACAGAACGCACCTGAACGACATGCCGCAAAATCTGCCAGGCAACAAATTGTGCAACCTGTTGTTTATCACTTCTTTGTGTAACATGTGTTAAAGAGAAACAAAAATTGATATACAGTATAAACGAAATTGAAATGAGGCTATATTTTGAATATTACCCAACTATAGCAGACACAAGCAAAAAGTAAAATAAAATGAAAACATTGTTTTGGCTCTGTTATCAAGAATAAAACTTATGCAAATTAACAGGACAACATAAGCTTATTAACAGGGAGTTAATAGTAGAAAAAAATATAAACCCTGCTAGATAATAAACACAGGCATAGGAACATGTGTGTTAATATGTATATATATAAAAGATAAGATTTAAAACAGTTGATTTGTGACTAAATCATAATCATGAGAAATGAAGACATGACAATGATATCATCATTTAAAAGGAGGTTATATTTAAACATTATCGCAGATACAGTGAAGTAAAAGACCAAAAATAATGTTAAAATATATATAACAATACAAAAAATATGGCTATGAAAATGTCACACAAGCATAAGCAATAAATGAAAGCAAATAATAACTGAACAAGGTGTACATGTAGATAAGTCAGTTGTCCAGCAATCTGACAAAGAAACAATGAAATGGGATTTAAATAAAATAACTTTGGGATTTGATAACAGTATACACAGAACATATTCAACACAATTGACACATTCATAATATAAGTATCTGCATGACTAAGTAGATGGCTTGCAACAAATAGCCATCTGATAGACTGTTGCAGTTATTTTTAAATCAATCATCTTTCTGCAGAAAACTTGAGTTAAACTGTAGTTGTAAAATCTCTTATCTGTTAGATATTAAGGTAGTAAAAATGAAGTTATCACATGAATACTGAACAAGCTGAACAGCGCATAAATGCCTTTGAATATAAATGTTATAAACAGGTTCTAAGAATATCTTGGATACAGAAAAGAACAAATGCATCCATACTACAAGAGCTGAATATTGAAGAAGGTTGGTTACTAAAGACAATAAACCAAGGAAAATTGAAATATTTTAGTCACTTGAAACGTCATGAAAGTTTGGAGAGAACAATCAAAGAGGGATATATGCCCAGGAAGGCTAAATAGAAGACAGATGCATGATGTGGCAGATGATCTCCAGATGGGTGTATCGGAGGATGTGGGACATCTTGCTTATGACTGAGAAGTTTTCTGGAAGTTCTGCAAAGGACATGCTACTGAATGAATGAATGAATAATAATGTATCTTCAAAATGGAAGTACTTTCTCATATTAAGAGTCTTGAAAATGGAAGCACTATTCCATACTGTGAAAATACTTTCTCATATTATGAGTCCTCAAAATGGAAGTCCTTTCCAATATAACTGGTCCTCAAAGTGAAAATACAAATCAATTTTAAGAGTTTTCAAAGTGGAAGAGCTAGTTCACATTGCAAGAGTTTAACATTGAAGTGCTTGCTCATATTATAGGTCTTCAAAGTGGAAGTATGTTCCTATATTAGAGGTCTTCAAAGTGGAAGTACTTGCCTACATTATAGGTCTTAAAAGTGGAAGCACTTTCCCATGTTAGAGGTCTTCAAAGTGGAAGTACTTGCCTACATTATAAATCTTAAAAGTGGAAGCACTTTCCTATATTAGAGGTCTTCAAAGTGGAAGTACTTTTGTATATTAGAGGTCTTAAAAGCGGAAGCACTTTCCCATAATTAGAGGTCTTCAAAGTGGAAGTACTTTCCTATATTAAAGGTCTTAAAAGTGGAAGCACTTTCCCATATTAGAGGTCTTGAAAGTGGAAGTACTTTCCTATATTAGAGGTCTTCAAAGTGGAAGTACTTTTGTATATTAGAGGTCTTAAAAGCGGAAGCACTTTCCCATAATTAGAGGTCTTCAAAGTGGAAGTACTTTCCTATATTAAAGGTCTTAAAAGCAGAAGCACTTTCCCATATTAGAGGTCTTCAAAGTGGAAGTACTTTCCTATATTAACGGATTAAGTGCCATGGGATGATTAATCATCTAAAGCGACTTCCCGTATATGTCATGGGTCATATCGTTGAAATGTTATCATTGTGTTACAATATAATATGTCTGCTACCATATTAACAACTTTCAAATCAAAATTGTGACAAACCCCTACTCTACTTCCCATTTTTCGCCATCCACATTTGTTTGATCAAATCCTCCTTTTTGTTTGGCACTGAATCTGTTAAGGGTCTTCAAAGTGGATGCCCTTTTCCATATTTTGAAAGTACTTACTCATATTATGGGTCTCCAAAGTGGAAGTAATTTCCAATATAATGAGTCTTCAGAGTGAAAACATCTACAAATATAATAGATTTTCAAACTGAAATTACATTTTAACATTAGAAGTGATAAACATAGAAGGGGACGCAGAGATGTTTCCAAGGCACCAGGGCCAGGTTTTATACTGGCCAAGACCAACTAACACGTCCTAGTCATGGACCCTGGGCAACAGGTCCCTTCGGGGTCCTGGCTAACGTAGTAGGATCGCTTATTCTTCCGAAGTCGGGGAGTATCTGCCAGCACGGCGAAGAACCACCAGTCTGCACACCAATAAGCAGGCATGGGACAACGGATACTCACGCAAACCTCAGTCCGATATGACATCACACTTGATATTGGACAACAGGATGTCTTCATCCGACATACAGGACTTCACGCTGGAGTTCACAGCCAGCGAATGCAAGCAAGCAAGCAGCATAAACATAGAAGTACTTTCTCATATTATAGGTATCAAAGTGGAAGTACTTTCCCATATTATAGATCTTTAAATTGCAAGTACTTTCCAAATAAACAATCATAACAATAACACATTTGAAAGATAATGTTAGAGTCCAATGTGCATCAAGCAGAAGTTTATCTCTTCCACTGAAAGATGTCAATCATTACATTACATAAACATTTTCCTATTCAATCACATGAATACTGCTCTCAATTTGTTACACTTGAAAATGATTGTACCATGTGGAAAAAAGACAATATTTTAAAATGTATGCACATACATTTGTATTTCTTAGTTTAATAAAAATGTATGTTAGAATGTAATCACAGCAGCAGTACACTTACGATATTCTACGACAAAATCTGGCTAAGATAAACTCATTTTTCTGCAATCCCTTTCCGTTGACAATCAGTCAAATAAGTGTTTTAGTTTAAAAAAAAAAGTTGCATATCCTTTACAGGACTTATCAGTCAATTTCAGCATTCTTTGGCTGTTTGTGATTCAGTAGTTTGCCACTGCTTTCTAAACAACCGGCACTCATACCATTGTATGTAAACCAACTCAAGGCGGTCTGCTTTCAAATCACCCATAGCTGTGTTTCAAACGTGATGTTCATGTTATGCATGGTAATAAGGTGAATTTTTGCAAAAACTATAACCAGATCAAAATTAAATGAAAAATGTAATTAAAGTTACCAGCTATGAATACTGGCCACCCATCACAAACAGGAATCCTGACCTCAAATTTTACCTTCCATTATAATCTTTTAGAAATACATTTTTTTGGTTTTTTTGTTTGCATATCCTTTACAAGACATCGCTGTCAACATCAGCATCTTTCAGCTGATTGTTGATTTCTTGGCAAGATTATGCTCAGTAGTTTGCCATTGCCTTCTGAGTGACCTGCTCACAAGCCCCGTAAGTTACAGACACAGAGAGAACCGCTACCAATTCTCGCACACATCACGTTACTCACGAGAGTATACGGGATTACGGAGAAAGCTGTGTAACCCCTAGACCAGGGAGACCGGCTTTAGAAATACTGACTTCCCCCAAATATTGACCTCCCATAAAACCCTTGGAAATACTGACACCTCTGCCCCCAATATTGGCCTCACACCAGACCTTGGGAAATATTGACCCCAAATACTGGGCTCCTGATAGGCACCTGGAAATATTGACCCAATAAAACTGACCTCCTATTCTTTAAGTGTTAAGATATTAGTATAAATCTTTGTTTGTTTGTTTGTCACATTTAAGAGTGATCACATTAGTCTTTAAACTTCATTCATGTTCAAAGAACCACTGAGGGACAAAAAAGACCTATATTGTAGGTGTTTGTCTTAACAAATTAAAATTTGTGTGTATGAAATGTCCATTTCCTTAATATTTAAATTACTGATTTATAATGTGTATTTCATTCCATCCATCCAACATGTGCCATGCAGGTTAGCGTGAGCGGTCATGTTCTGCCATCTCACTCGATCACCAGAGTCGTGGATCAGCTCCGTATTCCTGTCTCAACCATGCCATGTGGTCAAGCCATCCAGGTATTTACTTCTCGATCTCCCCCTTGGTCTCCCCTTCGATCTTACCAGTTGTCACCAAGTTCTCCAAGTCATATCTTCTCATAATATGCCCAAAAATTTTTGACTGTCTACGTCTAATGACTCTAATCAGTTTACGATCTTCATTTGTTTCTTGAAGGACTTGCTCATTGGTGTTTCTGTCCGTCCATGGTATTCTTTGCATTTTCCTCAGAAACCACATTTCCACAGCCATCAGCTGTTTTTCATTATGTTACTATATTTCATAATATTATAAGTGTTTGGTTACTGAAAGTGTATGAATGAAAGTAGATTTAAACATGACTACATGTAAGATGATACATTCTTAAATGTTACTTTCCATAACATAGACAAACACAGCTGCCATATACTGTTAAGGTCAAGAACAGAATGTAATGAGCTGTGCTGCTTAGCTTTTAAACACATTCTGTGTGTAATATATTTTTATTTAAAAATGTGCAACCAATTCTATCCGCAATCCAATATCATCCTAATAAGTTGAGTGATTTTACTTCCACCCTATGTCTTGGTAGTGAGAGCAGATACTTAGCATACACAGATAAGGGCAAAAAACAGGAGATCCCGTGTACAAGCTAACAATCACATGGCAGCTGGAAATTACACAGAGTAGGCCGAAAGGCAAAATTGATAAGAAAGAAAGCCTAACCACGGATAGACAGAGCCGTCTGAATGGAACCTGCCTGGAGGAAGCAAACCTTTCACAAATACAGGCTGAAGTCAGACACACTGGATGTAACCTGCCTGGAGGAAGCACACTTTTCACAAGTACAGACCAAAGTCAGACACACTGGATGTAACCTGCCTGGAGGAAGCAAACCTTTCACAAGTACAGGCCAAAGTCAGACACACTGGATGTAACCTGCCTGGAGGAAGCAAACCTTTTACAAGTACAGACCAAAGTTAGACACACTGGATGTAACCTGCCTGGAGGAAGCAAACCTTTCACAAGTACAGGCCACAGTTAGACACTGATCTTTGAGGTTCATACCTAGGTGTGACACACTCCCCTTAACAGGGGAATACGGAAGGTGAAGTTACAGTCACTAATACCATTGCTTAAGGATGCTGCAAGGGTTTTGACAAAGGCTGGAGAATTAAAGGACATTTGCCACACAGTTCTCAAGCTTAGGATCTGTTATGTTATGTGTAATAGACAAATATCAGTACAAAATCCAATTACTGACAAGTTGTGTGCAGCCTGTTATTCTGTATGGATCCAAAAACTGGCCAATGAGCAATGACATAGTGAAGAAACTAGAGGCAGTGAGGATATTGTTTATTTTTGTTTAGAAGAATGTTGAGAATATCATGGGCAAAGAAAGAAAATAAACAAGGTATTGACAGCTGCTGGTGTTACTAGATCACTTATTAAAAGACAAATGAAATGTGTGAGGTAAATCAACAGAAGAGGTTTAATAGAGAAATCAGCCTTTTGTAGGAAAATACTAAGCAAAAGAGTCAGAGGAAGACATAGAAAGATCATGTGGAAAATTTATACAGCTGGGCAAGAAATAAACATATGAGCTACACCAACTCCATCAAAATCTGAGATTGCAAAGATTGATTGAAGTGTCATAATTGCTGCTGTCTGCTCCAGGCCAGGCACCTGAAAAATGAAGATACAAATCCTGGTTTTGCTGGAGATTACAACGCAGGTCCCCTGATGTAGGAGGCCGGTATCTGAAATCCTAGGCCGCCCAGACGTTATACACCACGGTGGTCTAAGGATACCTCTAAATGAGGACTGTGAGTACAAAGCCTACCATTTGTCAAAAGCTCCTGGCAAACACTGTCAATCACATGATACAGCTAGGTGTGGTTATGTTCAGAACCAAGGTGAGAAAGGAGAGGGTGAAGAATGGGGGAAAAGTGGTTTAGAGGTTACAATGTCCATCCCTGACAAGTGCATACCTGGTTCCATTCATAATGTTCACTTTTTGGATTTTTACAAAAATAAGAAAAGTGTGGTATACTTGCCCGGATCCTGGTAGTGGATCAGACTTCAACCTTCTCAGACAAGGGGAAAAAACCCACAGGACCTGTGTGCATGATGAAGATGCTAACAATTTCTCAGCAGTAAGAAACTGAAAAAAGCAGGGTGATATTCAAGAAAAATGTCGAAAATTAGAAAACTATCCACAAAACAATATTTATGGCACATTTGAGTCAGGTATAGGCAATCTGAATCCTAACCAGGATTCTATGGAGATTGTGCACTGCCATCATAATCTTCTTGTGTAATCTACGGGATGACTCAGGAGCACTTATGGATACATCCATGTGCAATGAAAGCAACCCCTTACCAAAACAAAACAAAATCAAACCATATCAAGAAACAAACAAAATACTGCCAAGCTGACAGATTTCCAGCCTAATAGACTAATCTCCTATACAAAAAATATTATAAATAAATTTGTTGTGAAGAAGTTTCCTGATAAGGGTCTGTGATGTGATAGCACCATCACACTGTGTAGACTTGAATGCAAGGAGGAATAGGTGGCCAATCTTTCCCCCACTTTGACAAGTGACAAGCCCAGGCATCGAACCCGCGTCCGACCATGCCCATGACATTACCAGCACAGTTCACAATCAATATGGCTAGTTGGCCCGCCCTCTGTCCAATATCCAGCAATAAATCAGCAGATATTTATGTGATAAACAAGTTTAATTATTTAGTAACAATACAAAACAGCAAATCTACTCTAACATAAGTTTCTTTTGCAGACTAGTGGATTACAGTGCAATGATGCTTATTTGTACAAAAGAAGCAACAGTATGTAAGGAATGACAAAAAACATATATTTCACAAGAAAATAAAAATATGGCACTTTGAAATGCAGAAGAAAACTACTCGAAAAAAAAAATAAAATAGAAAAACATACTTTACAAATATAAGCATTACTGCAAATAATTACAAACATTATTAAAATGAGCCAGAATTATATGCTAAGATGGCACATTATGTTTTAAAAGTGACTTGTTTTAAATGGGTACTTCAAATTGAGAAACTGGACAACATTTCTGGAGCTCTTTATCTACATCCTCAATCAAATAAGATCAATCTGCTGAAAATGACCATGCTAACTAGCATAATCTTATCTGGCATATCCATTGTTAGTTATCAGTGCTATTACAGAAACTTGCCTACCTTGACTATTACAACCTATTACTACCTATAACTATTACAGAAACTTGCCTACCTTGACTATTACTACCTATAACTATTACAAAAACTTGCCTGCCTTGACTATTACTGCCTATTACTACCTATAACTATTACAGAAACTTGCCTGCCTTGACTATTACTACCTGTAACTATTACAGAAACTTGCCTGCCTTGACTATTACAACCTATAACTATTACAGAAACTTGCCTGCCTTGACTATTACTACCTATTACAACCTATAACTATTACAGAAACTTGCCTGCCTTGACTATTACTACCTATTACAACCTATAACTATTACAGAAACTAGCCTGCCTTGACTATTACTACCTATAACTATTACAGAAACTTGCCTGCCTTGACTATTACTACCTATTGCTACCTATAACTATTACAGAAACTAGCCTGCCTTGACTATTACTACCTATAACTATTACAGAAACTTGCCTGCCTTGACTATTACTACCTATTGCTACCTATAACTATTACAGACACTTGCTTGCCTTGACTATTACTACCTATTACAACCTATAACTATTACAGAAACTTGCCTGCCTTGACTATTACTACCTATTGCTACCTATAACTATTACAGAAACTAGCCTGCCTTGACTATTACAACCTATAACTATTACAGAAACTTGCCTGCCTTGACTATTACTACCTATTGCTACCTATAACTATTACAGAAACTAGCCTGCCTTGACTATTACTACCTATTGCTACCTATAACTATTACAGAAACTAGCCTGCCTTGACTATTACTACCTATAACTATTACAGAAACTTGCCTGCCTTGACTATTACTACCTATAACTATTACAGAAACTTGCCTGCCTTGACTATTACTACCTATTACAACCTATAACTATTACAGAAACTTGCCTGCCTTGACTATTACTACCTATTGCTACCTATAACTATTACAGAAACTAGCCTGCCTTGACTATTACAACCTATAACTATTACAGAAACTTGCCTGCCTTGACTATTACTACCTATTGCTACCTATAACTATTACAGAAACTAGCCTGCCTTGACTATTACTACCTATAACTATTACAGAAACTTGCCTGCCTTGACTATTACTACCTATTACAACCTATAACTATTACAGAAACTTGCCTGCCTTGACTATTACTACCTATAACTATTACAGAAACTTGCCTGCCTTGACTATTACTACCTATAACTATTACAGAAACTTGCCTGCCTTGACTATTACTACCTATTACAACCTATAACTATTACAGAAACTTGCCTGCCTTGACTATTACTACCTATTACAACCTATAACTATTACAGAAACTTGCCTGCCTTGACTATTACTACCTATAACTATTACAGAAACTTGCCTGCCTTGACTATTACTACCTATTACAACCTATAACTATTACAGAAACTTGCCTGCCTTGACTATTACTACCTATTACAACCTATAACTATTACAGAAACTTGCCTGCCTTGACTATTACTACCTATTACAACCTATAACTATTACAGAAACTTGCCTGCCTTGACTATTACTACCTATTACAACCTATAACTATTACAGAAACTTGCCTGCCTTGACTATTACTACCTATTACAACCTATAACTATTACAGAAACTTGCCTGCCTTGACTATTACTACCTATTACAACCTATAACTATTACAGAAACTTGCCTGCCTTGACTATTACAACTGTCACAGAGCTGTAGAGGCGAATTGCAACTGAACTGAACTGAACTGAATTACACGGAAGCTGGCAGTTGTTGAAACATGTCTTGTTTTATTTGAAATACTTCAAAATGCATAAGTTCGACATACAAGTCTGGATGACACAAGACGTCCTGCCGGGCTAAGCAATTGGTCGTAACTAATCTCTAGCCTGCTCCTATGTCAACGTGTGAGCGTCCCTAGATCCCTAACTACTGGGTGCTCACGGGTGCATCAGCTAATAGATCTGTTTTCCCTTTGCACGCCATGCCAACTAAACCTCTTGAACAGAGGTACACTGTTATACAACCTATAACTATTACAGAAACTTGCCTGCCTTGACTATTACTACTGAACAAAACAACTTGCATGTTGTGATCGTGTCAAGGACATTATAGTTACAGTTTGAATTATTTTAACAGTATGTAATTATGCATTAGAAAAACGACATTTTGCATGGTACTTTAACATTTCTAGATCAACTGTTGTTTACAACAATGACATAAGCATTTACTTACATAATGAATTGAAAAATATGAAGATGAGTATCTGACAGATCAAAACGTCTTTGTGTGAAAGTATCTACCACGCAGCGTGCAAGCCAGTTGCACTGCACAAACATGTGCAAGGACACTGGACAACAACAGAAGCAAATATGCATCAAGAAATAAAATCTGAACAATGCAACAAAATGTAAACATTAAATATTTACTGCAAGAAAACACTCCTTTTGACTTAACTAAGTGACCACAGGGAGAAAAATAAAACCTCATGACCATTTTAAAAGTATAAAATGTAATAATTTTTAACAGTGCTTTAGAAACAATGGAGCACACATATATACGTACGAATAATACTTTCAAAAGAATCACTGATTTGCTGGTTCACTTAAAGAGTACTCACAGTACACAGTGATTGCCTGCTGGATCAGTGGTCATGTATTCACTTAAAGAGTACTCACAGTACACAGTGATTGCCTGCTAGATCAGTGGTCATATGTTCAAATCCCCTCTGAGGTGAGTGTTTTTCCCCATCGGCCTGGGCTCCCAGGCTGAGCCAGCCTAACAAGGTATCAGGAAAATCTCTGGGAAGTAAAGGCAGCAGGTATGATCATGACCCCCCCCCCCTCCCCTACCCATCAAGTACCGATCTGTCTATATATGGAGCTAGATAATGACCCCGCTCCCCATCAAGTACCGATCGGTCTATATATGGAGCTAGATAATGACCCCCCCCCCCCCTTTCATCAAGTACCGATCGGTCTATATACGGAGTTAGCTTCACATATCCTGGCAAGTAAAGACAGCAGGTATGATCATGACCCAATCCCCCATCAAGTACCGATCGGTCTATATACGGAGCTAGCTTCACATATCCTGGCAAGTAAAAGCAGTAGGTATGATCATGATCCCACCTCCCATCAAGTACCGATCGGTCTATATATGGAACTAGCTTCAGATTTCCAATGCACCTTAAGGCGTGTAAAAGGGCTTTTTAATTTACTGTACTTTTACTTTAAAAAAAAAAATTTAGTTGCATGTCCTTCACAGGACATAGCAGTCAATCCAAGCATTTTGGCTGTTCGTGATTCCTGGGCAAGTTTTACGTTCAGCAGTTTGCCATTGCTTTCTGAACGGCTGGCATCTATACTTTTTTTCGAAAAAACCAGCACCACTGCCAATATGGCTGATGGTATGACAAGGGGTCCTTGACTTTACATACAGCATGACTGCTGCCTAGCACAATACAGTAAACACAATGCGTATGAAATAGAGACAACACTCATCTCAGTATGCATCACAAACAATGATATTACAAATCTGACATGGGTATCACTTACAGGGATCATAGCATCAAGGAAACAAAGCGAGGGATAATATTACATGCAAATACATGGAAGATATCACAGTCATGACAATGCATATCAGATGAAAATGTATTTAAATGAAGAGACACAAGGTATATTATATCATGTACACCTTTTTTCAAGTAATTTTGTCATTTGAAAATCATAATATGATACAATTTTAAAATATACTTCACTTGTAGACCAATGGGTACTACTTAATATGAAATGAGGGAATGGTTGGGAATATTAATATTGTTACGGACTGTCAACAAATCACACTTGTTCATCCATTCATATTTAAAAGATATAAACAGATTATTTATTGTTTCATCTGCAACTTTCATGTGATATAAAGATTCAAAAACTCAAACTGAAGAACAAAATTAATGTATATCTTAGTATTGAGTTGAGTTGAGCTGAGACCTGACATGACTGCACTATGGACATTCCCATACCCGCTCCAACCCCTCGTTCAACAGACAGTGAAGAGTATATATCTTAGTAATACTCTTATTATATAATTAAAAAAAACAAACTGTTATACAGTTTTATGTGTGCATGCCTAAATTATTCCTATATTCAACAATGTGACGTACAAATCTATGTCTGTAGATATTTCTATATTCAACAATGTGATGTACAAATCTATGTAGATATTTCTATATTAATATGACGTACAAATCTATGTCTGTAGATATTTCTATATTCAACAATGTGATGTACAAATCTGTCTGTAGATATTTCTATATTCAACAATATGATGTACAAATCTATGTCTGTAGATATTTCTATATTCAACAATATGATGTACAAATCTATGTCTGTAGATATTTCTATATTTAACAATATGATGTACAAATCTATGTCTGGAGATATTTCTATATTCAACAATATGATGTACAAATCTATGTCTGTAGATGTTTCTATATTCAACAATATGATGTACAAATCTATGTCTGTAGATATTTCTATATTCAACAATATGATGTACAAATCTATGTCTGTAGATATTTCTATATTCAACAATGTGATGTACAAATCTATGTAGATATTTCTATATTAATATGACGTACAAATCTATGTCTGTAGATACTTCTATATTCAACAATGTGATGTACAAATCTGTCTGTAGATATTTCTATATTCAACAATATGATGTACAAATCTATGTCTGTAGATATTTCTATATTCAACAATATGATGTACAAATCTATGTCTGTAGATATTTCTATATTCAACAATATGATGTACAAATCTATGTCTGTAGATATTTCTATATTTAACAATATGATGTACAAATCTATGTCTGGAGATATTTCTATATTCAACAATATGATGTACAAATCTATGTCTGTAGATGTTTCTATATTCAACAATATGATGTACAAATCTATGTCTGGAGATATTTCTATATTCAACAATATGACATACAAATCTATGTCTGGAGGTACTCTCTTTTACTTATGGTAGATGTGGTGTCTGGGGCTTAGGGGAGAGTGAACACAATTTCACAATCCCAACATCTCAGGTCTGAAGTCAGCCGCAGGTTATTTGGGAGCAGATCACTTTGCATTGATTTTCACGATGGTATGAGTGTTGGGTGTTCAGAAAGCAATAGCAAACTACTGAACATATTACTGCCTACAAAATCACAAACAGCCAATAAATGCTGGGGTTGATTGCAACATCACTTGTAAATGATATGCAACTACCCTTTTTTATATGTTACATTTCACTTATATGTGCACAGGAACATCCTGGCTTATTCAATCACAATGAAAATAAATTACGTGCTATGTTTCCAGGAAGTTCTCACCATCTTACTTTTACTAAATAACTGTTCTTACAAAATAAGTAAGTTGCACATCCTTTACATGACGTTGCAGACAACCCCCAGCATTTTTCAGCTGTTTGTGATCTCTTGGCAAGTTTATGTTTAGTAGTTTGCCATTGCTTTCTGAACGACCGGCATCCATAACATTTTATTAAAATGCCAACGCAAGGTGGTCTGCTGCCAAATTGTCCACAGCTGTGTTTCGAAAGTGGTATGTGGGATTATGAACTGCGCCCGTAACCCCTTCACCATGGAGCCGGTTCTTATGAAGGTTCTACAAAATAAAGAGTGATTCAAACAAAATCCTTGATTATAATAATCTGAACCACAGTGAATCATTGTGCTTCAGATTTAAGACCTGTGGACATAGTTCCTTTATCAGAATCTGAAAACTAGTAACATATTAGTAGTCTGGGTTACTAGACTCTATTACAGCTCTCACAACAGATACTCGGCCAAAGTTATGCAAAACTGAAGGACTAATGATTTAATTCATGCATTTTTAAACCTTGCTTATATTATGTGCAACTGACCCCAATGTTCTAATGTCTTCCCTCATTTTTTCTGCTAACACTCTTAACCAAACAAAGGATTTTATAATCATGCACAAACTCATTATAGCTATCACGACAAAACTACAAGATAAATCTGAATACTATATTAATGTCGTTCAAAATCGTCACACACAGGATCAATCTGGATATTGTCTTAGTGTCTTTCAAAACCTTCACACTAAGGATAAGTCTGGATATTGTCTTAGTGTCTTTCAAGATCTTCACACTCAGGATCAATCTGGATGTAGTCTTAGTGTCTTTCAAAATCTTCACTCAGGATCAATCTGGATATTATCTTAGTGTCTTTCAAAACCTTCACACTAAGGATAAGTAATTGGAAATATGAAATAATTAAAAATAAGACAGAACTGCCTCCACACTTGATATACATTTTAACTTTTCAAGTTCTTTCCTACAGTGATGTCACAACAGTCTGCAGATTGACACATTTAAAATTCTTATCTGCCTGAGTTGTGTTTAACTACATATCTTACAATTATTGATTTTAGCATCTTTATATGGATTATGCCTGTTTAGTAATAGTTATTAATTTTGATTATTGTAATTTTTATCTTTTGCTCACTACAACTACACTTGTTATGAAATATATGGCTATTTGCATGTGCATGTTTCCGTGAAATTCAAGAATACATGTGCATATCTGTCTTGCTCTTGAGTGGATGTTTACAACTGACTGGGCTCCCAGGTCCACCCACCCAAGATGGATACATGGAAATATACTGGGAAGTAAAGGCAGTCAGTGTGAACTGATGACAGCACCCAGCGAGTGCCAACTGATGACAGCACCCAGCGAGTGCCAGCTGATCTATACAAGTATGGGTCTTGCACGTGATGTCCAGTGTGCCTCAAGGCGTGTAACAGGGGCCTTTAATTCTACAGTACTATATACACAATTAGTATAGTAGATGCTTAAAACAAAGCTGCGTTTACAATTTTAGCAATACAGACTCAAAATAATTAAAGTGCAAAAATAATGCATGTACAATGCACCAACTTTAAAATAATTACTAATAACCACAGCAAGTAAACATTATGTAACTAAACAGTACACACAAAGACAAACATCCATGACAATAATTGAAATAAAAAATAAAATAAATTTAAAAAGCTGTATGGCAATTATATATATGCAAACATTACTTGTCTTTTACTCTCTATTTTCATTTCTTCATTTAAATAATCTGAAGTATATGAAATGAAAGGACACTCATAGAGCATTACATACTACAATTTGAAATAAAAATTCTGCTACCATTTACTGCGTAAATGTTTTATTTTCCAAAGAACAAGAACTGAATTGTCGAAAATCGTAAAAAGATGCCTGTGTCATATTTTCGTTAGAATGACTGAAAACATAAGCTGGGCTATATTTTTATAAATGAACAACCCAACTACCAGAGATTAACTACCTGTAACACCAAGAATAGAAGCAGTCAGTTGAAACAGAAATACAGAGACTTACCAAACTAGACCTTTTTACCCGGTTCCTTTATAAGAATCTGAAACTTGCAGAAAACACACTGACCACAGAGTGTGTGGATGGAACAAAATCACATTAATATCATAGTCGCTTGCCTTTTAGTCACATGCAATGAACATTTTAGTCATATGCAATGAACCTTTTAAAACAAAGATGAGGAGTCAGACAGAATAACAGCACCTATCTATGAGAGGTTTCAGGTAGCTGTAGTGACAGGTAATGTTACCCCCATGTTTAGACTGGGTGCAGTGGTTACATACGTGTTTCTGAGCTCAGCACTCATCAGTCTTTGAAGTCTGTTTGACAATGCCCAACATGGCCTCATAATCTGCAGAACAGAGCCATGTACAAGGGGGCTTTAAATGAAAACTCTAAAAGTGTGATAGAAATTACAATAACCATGCCATTATCTTGTAACCTGTCAATATTGTTATTAAAGATGTCAAGAGTGTTAAACATGTGACATTATGATGCAGATGAACATGGTGATGTCATAAGGATAGTTTAAAGATGGCTACCTCCCTTTTGACATGCACCAAAGAGGAGCAGTGTTCTGTTATCCGTTGTTTGATCAGTGAAGGAGTGAAACCTAAAGAAACTCATTGGTGGGTGAACATCCAGTATGGCAATTCAAGCCTGTCAGTCCGGCAAGTGTATGAGTGGAGTAGGGAGTTTCAAAAATGGTGTGACTACTGTGACAGACTGTTCACGACCGGTTCAGGCACATCAAGTGGTTACACATGTGGCCAGGAGAATTTTTTTCTACAGAAATCCAAGCACTTTATCAGTGCTGGAGGACCTGCATTGAACTAATCTGTGACTACATAAAAAAATTATACATTTATTCTTTACTTTTTAAGAATATATTCACCCAATCAAAACAAAATCATTTAGTTTTTATTTGAATCCCACTCGTGTATGATGACAAAACAAAACTTGACAAAATTGGAAGAACTGTGCTTAAAAGATTAACTTGTTAGTTTTGATGATGATTCAAGCAAAAGGATGATAACTATGGCTGAACATTTCAAATGCAAACGTGACTAATTTTTGATAAGTGAAATGATAAGTAGACAAATATTACTTGTTCTGACATCAGCAATAGATGCAGTCCCTCTAAACTGAAATACCAAGAATAAACACACTATACTGAAAATGTAATCATTTTAATTCTTAAATAACCCTAAAACTGTGCAAAAGGCAAAAAAAAAATTTATATTTTGTATTATTATTATTTTTTTGGTATTAAAAAAAAAAATATAAATTCTCCAGGTTTAAATGAATTTCTTTTAAAATGTTAAATGAATGTATGAAAAAAATTTGTTCATGCTTAATAAACTTTGTAAATATCTATTACATATGGAAGACATATGAAAAGAAGTTTAAATTATTATACATAAATGCATGAAAAGGGAAGAAAGTAAAACAGAAAAACAAAGTGCAAGATTTAGTGTGTGCTTCTTTTTAACAATTAAATACATTTTCTGATCTCCATTGATATCCAGAAATTTGACTAAGTTTGGCATTGCAATGTCAAACTACAGATAAATAAAACCTCTTAGATACAATGTTAGAGATTTGGGATCAGGCTATTCCATAGTCTGCTAATTTATTAGATATAATTCAGGCTTCATTGATTTGAAAACTGACTCCAAAAATCTACTACCTAAACTTTTCTACAAACAGTGCACCAAGATGGACAGAAACTAAAATTAAGGTTAACATTTTAGGAGAATTTCAAAACATATTTCTGCCAGTTTTATGTGCATGTAGACATGCACACCTAGAAATATGTGAAATATACAGAAGTAATATAATTATTTCACAGACATAAAGTAGTAAAGTACTTTTACAAAAACGGTTCACATTCAACACTTTAAAACTATAGAACTAAAGTGAAAGAAAACACCTGAGACTGTAAGATGGCACATGTTTGGAACCACCACTGGTATGTCAGTAAAAGAAGGACATTGCTATGCAGACAATTAGTGTACATCAACTATATACATCATGTCTGATCTTAATTTCCTACAAACAGTAACGACACCATACAACTACAAACAAAACCTTCATTTGTTACACCCCTTAACAAGTACGTGTACTAGTTTTAACCAGCTTGTTAAATGTAATTGCTTTAACTTTTCCAATAAATTAGTCCATTCCCCTGCGATTTGTGTAATTTATTTTCACATGTGTTTAATCCTTGAGAGAATTTCAGCCTTTGCTCTCCATTTCTGAATATTATACACAACACATCCTGTATCTGGACATTTCTGCAGCAACAGCAGGTGAAGGTAGTAAGTCTGCTATGGTTAAAACCACAATCAAAGCAAAATTAGCATCAATATGTTCTGCCTTACTGTTTTAATTATCTAACGAGATAAAGATGAACATGTACAAGCAACTCAATAAGATACTGTATGTGATCTCATAAATGTATAGAGAAGACTAACAATACAAAATAATGTTATTTGTACTTATATATAGCATTTCAAAATTAAATATAAACGTGACATAATTAAGTTTACACCATCAGACTTCTTTTTTAAAATATCTATTTAAACACACATTTAAATACACATACAGGATGGGCAAAAAAAAAAGTGAGAACATCGCGTAAAAAAAGTAATATACTTACATCAAAATTTGTTTAACCGTATCCATAATAGCTTAAATTGTTTACTCATTGAACATGATTTCTGATTAGCTTAATACTTGGCAAACAAAAAAAGTCACTTAAAAGTTGACAGGGTTGACTTCATTGCACCGGGTTTTATCCCATATGGCTCGGTCTCTTTCCGCAGCACGGAAAGCGCCGCACCAAGCACGAACTCCGTAGCTCTAGCGACGACCCACAGGAGTCTCCGAAAAATTTTACTCGTGAACCGAAGGACGCAACCCGGAATTGAACCCACAACCTTCGGAGCTCGGGTCAAACGGCTTGACCACTTCACCACAGAGACTCCCTGGCAAACAAAATTACATGAAACAGTATAATTAATTGAATTATATTTTTTAATAACTCGTATGCTACAAGATGTTCTCACTTTTTTGGGCCCACCCTGTATGTTATTTTAAACACAATTTTTCAGTCTAGGTTCTTAAAATCTCATGTAAAACATAAATCGACATATATTTTACCAAAATATAAAAATACTTTCGTCTTCCTACAAGGCATGAAGTGATTAGAACAGGACACTTCAAAATCATAATCTGTTGCCATGCTGAGGTGAATTCTTGCGCTGCTCAATCTCTTCATCAAGGTTTTTCATGAGAATCTCATTGAATTCATGAAATATCTGATGTAGAACCTCCTTGTTCTGCACAGAACAGCCTCTAAGTAACCACTGACGATTTTTCAACTCAGTGTTGACCTCCAAGTAATTTGACAGCTGAAACGACCAATAATGATTACAACTGTATATTGCTTAAAACAAAGAATTCAAAAAGCAAACAATTTACAGATGACAAAAGTCATCAAGAAGAACATACATTCTTGGAAATAAACACATCTGCCATTTAAAAAGGAAAAAAAAAAACCTCAGTAAAAGTTCAGTACAAATATAAAACAAAACACACAGAGCAGATAACAATACCTTGTATTGATAAGGAAAGTGCATACTTCAGTATCCAAAGAAATTGTTAATAAACACGGATGTATCTTAAAGGCAATACTATTGCTCAAAGCACATTTTTCCATGATATTAAAGAATAAATAATCTCTTCAGTTAACATACCACGTATTAATATGCAAGCCGAGTTTTCTTTTTGTCATAAAATTACCTAAGAATGTTGAGTGCTTCCTAGTAGTAGATTTAATTAGGACTGTCATATATTTCAGAATATTTGTTCACTTTTCCAGTTGTCTATGTTATATTCTCATCTGTAGATTGTCTTTCTTTACAGGCACTTCCACCAATGTAAACATGATACAAAACTTCTAAATACTGATTTTAATAAACAGCTTTGGGGAAAAAGAATGGTGTTTACCAACAGAGAGAGGTGGTAGTTATGTAAGATAATAATCTGTAATGAAATGAGGTGAGCATGATGGTAACAATTTATAATTAGAAGAGGTAGTTATGAGAAGTAATAATCTTTATTGTGATGAGCTGATTATGAGATATAATAATCTGTAATGAGATGAAGAGTTTTGAGAGGTAACAATCTGTAATGAGATGAGCTGATTATGAGAAGTAACAATCTGTAATGAGATAAGTGGTTTTGAGAGGTAACAATCTGTAATGAGATGAGCTGATTATGAGAAGTAACAATCTGTAATGAAATAAGCTGATTATGAAAAGTAATGTGTAATGAGATGAAGAGGTTTTGAGAGGTAACAATCTGTAATGAGATGAGCTGATTATGAGAAGTAACAATCTGTAATGAGATAAGTGGTTTTGAGAAGTAACAATCTGTAATGTGATGAGGTAGTTAAGAGAGGTAACAATCTGTAATGAGATGAGGTTGTTTTGAGAAGTAACAATCTGTAATGAGATGAAGTGGTTTTGAGAGGTAACAATCTGTAATGTGATGAGGTAGTTATGAGAAGTATTAACCTGTAATGAGATGAAGTTGTTTTGAGAGGTAACAATCTGTAATGAGATATGGTAGTTATGAGTATTAATCTGTAATGAGATGAAGTGGTTTTGAGAGGTAACAATCTGTAATGAGATATGGTAGTTATGAGAAGTAAAGACAGTCCCATGGCAGCTATTGCCATTGGATGTGAGGTGTTAGACCTTCACACATTCTAAATCATGGCACAATGATGTGGGGTGGCCAGTTACTTTCCCTATCACCTTTCATGTCCAGACAATTTGGAAAATAATTTGGTAGCCATTGCATGAGGCAGCGTTGACTCATAGCCATACCGGTTAGACTGAAGAATTCTGCCACTGATGGGGATTGAACCTGGATCACTGTCTTGGTAAGGTGAAGGAAAGACACTGATGCCAGATTGGACACACAGGAAAAACCTCTTAATAGTATAACTAGAAACTCCTTTCTCTACAACCTGCAGGACAAATGAAATAGAGGGAGAAATGAGAACACATGGAAAGAATTACAGAGAGAGGTGAATCATATGCAGAGAATACAGAAAAAGCTGCAGGTGATAGCTGCCAAGGATCAGTTTATACAGATCTGATCATGGCATGAGTTAATAACAAGCGTGGTCTACATGAGGAGACCGTGCGAAGTGAAGGACGTTTTGTACCGGACAAAACGTCACCTCAAGTCAGTTGGGTTTTGAGCTACTGTCGGGTTGCGACGTGGTTCTGAACTTGATAGCATGGCCAACAACTGTGCCGCTACATCTGTGATTAGGTTATGTGATTATTATTGTGAAGTCATTGTGGACTCTAGGCATCGTTTGTGGCGTAAATATTAGTATATGTTATTAAACGCCTAGAGTCAAAAGCAGATGTGAATTTGAACTGTGTTCGGTTGATTCATTGAGTTGCGTTGTGTTGACTTAAGTAAGTAGCTGTCGTCACTTTTACAGTGCTGGCGCCCATAGAACATTCTTAATACACGCAGAAACATACATGTGTACGAGCGCCGCCATGAGAACTTTCAACCATAAGATTATACATAACCGAGAGCCTGTACTGAGCAGTGATTGATTCAACGAGCCGAGAAAACTCATGGCGTAACACTCAAGACGGCGGGCAGCATCAATAGCACAGCTCGCCCCAATTGATGTCATCTGCCCTGGTCGGGATGAAGCATTCCTCTTCCTGGCAAATGGGGGCTCAAAGTGGACAGAAATTCCGGGGAAATAAAAGAATACCCTAGAAAGAAAATAGTACACAAAGAACAGAAACTTTCTAAAGTGTTACAGAACTAATAATTGCGGAAGAACGGATTTCATATAAATGAGCTGATTGTGTTGAAAGAACTATATTAAAAAATGCAATAATAGTCTGGCTGACAGGAATGTTCAAACTATTGACCTAATTGAAAGTTTACACAGAGCATACAGAAATGAAGTTTCACTGCTTACATCGAAATGAACGTACAACTATCGAAATATACAGATAAACTGAGCTGTGAAAATCAAATTTCAGCAACTGCAGTAGAGCAACAGAAGATAGTGATTCGTCAGAGTTCAGAAAGACCACATGAATGAAAACTACTGTGGTAACACGACAGCTGAGGAGTCCAGATAAATCGACTAAAACAAAGAACTGTTTTCATCACATAATGTCAGCGGGTGATTTGTGATCGTTTCATTAATCAAATAATGTGAAATAGCAATGTGAAGGATTCCGAACTATAAATGTGATCGTTATAAACAGAAGCAGTGTGGTAAAAATAAACATTGAAACGTGGGCAATGGACTGCAATAGTGTTGGCATTTTAAACAGCCGGTGCAATGTCATAGTAATAGTGGAAATGACACCAGTTCAGTTCACAACGACCAAGGAATTGGGTCAACACTGTCCGACCGATGAGAGAAGCTATCGTACAACTGATGTCAAAAGGTCACGACTTCACACGACTTCAAGCTTATACAGGTTACGGATAAATGATAGTCACAGAAAGGTGGTTACATCGGAGAATACAGGAGTTCAACTTGATCGACACAGCACCGGTCATCACATGATTTTAATATCAAAATGTGGTGATATAATCGATAAAGATGGACATTATGTAGAAGAAAAAGAAACAGTGCTTATTCAGTGTTAAAATTTAAAATATTATGGATATTTTAGTATTTCTCTTCTTCTTCTTCAGCGTTCCGAGCCATTGAGGTTCTTTGCTGCATTTTAGTATTTAGCATTGTGAATATTACGGACCTAATATGTGAACAATTACAAATGGTGTAATATTATTTAAAGTAAATATGAACAAACTGTCCGAGAAACAGAATTGTGATCATAAGAACACTGTTAACAGCTAGAACACATCATCAGAGTTAATTTAGGGTGTGTTATTAATTGTGTGTAGTTATAGTGAAATGTTATTAGTGTGATGTTTGTACTTAGTCATTATCGTGTAGCATATATTACCGTTGCAGTTTTCTTTTTCTTTTCATTAGAGGTCAATTGCCTGACTAAACATACAACTTAGTCAGTATACCAATTATATAATGCAATATACAGTAAATAGATAGTAAATATGGAGCATCAGTGATTTATTTATCACTGTACAGTTGGTGATTAAGATAGTTAATTCAGTTGTACTTCAGCATGACATCAGATTGTATGCCTGCTAACCACTCTTTCATCTGTTGTGTTATCTTTTGGGTTATATTTTATGTTCATTTAATAGTTTCTTTTTAATTTGTTTGTTGCATGCGGAGGTTATTTGAATTATTGTTATCATTTTACATGCATTTTAGGATAATATCTTTAACATATTGGGTGTTCCATCTCAAATCGATGGGGTCCTTGGCGTTGGCTTGTTAGTGCTGTACAGCTTACATCATCTACTCCCCTGTGTACAGCGCTGGCGAGATAGTGTGGGGAGGAACATTGGTGGAAATGGAATCCGTATATGACTTTTGTTTAGGTATTGGATTTTGGGTTGAAACTATTTCTGATAAATTGTAAGTTTCACTTCGAATCAGTGAATGTCCTGGCGCGGCGTTGACGATGCGGTGTTTTGCCTTATAACATCAAGCTGATAGTCTCGAGATATTGCATCGCCGGTGTTTTCGGCAGGAAGATAGCTGATTGGAATGGGAACCAGATATGACTTTTGTCAATTAGGAATGGTATTGAACGTTAGGTCAAGTATTCAGCCGATCACCAATATGGGTTATGTATGAGAACTACAATCTCAACTGTTCCATCACAATGTGAACAACATATGAGAACTACAATCTCATCTGTTTCATCACAATGTGAACAACATATGAGAACTACAATCTCAACTGTTCCATCACAATGTGAACATATGAGAACTACAATCTCAACTGTTCCATCACAATGTGAACAACATATGAGAACTACAATCTCAACTGTTCCATCACAATGTGAACATATGAGAACTACAATCTCAACTGTTCCATCATAATGTGAACAACATATGAGAAATAAAATACTGCAAACAAAATTACCTCCTCTGTACTGCGAGCACCTTCTTTGTCTTGAAAAGTTGCCAGTAATTAACAATGGTATGGATTTCAGTTGATGATGACTCACAGCTTTATACAGCTCTGTCTTGGCAGTATGAAGTTTTTCTTCCGATGAACTGCTGTCTATCACAAAAATAATTCCTTGGAACAGTTGATAGTATCTGTCCCAGTATGGTAATACCTTGTCACCACCTAAATATTACACAGTTATTACATTTACATGATTTTTCCTTTGGCATCAAGAAACACAAAACAACAACTTTTAGAAAAATATGTAGACAGTAGAGTACTGACTGTCCTAGTAAGAAAAAGTTCATTTGTAACAATGTGCACCACTGACTCTAGTAAATAGCCTTTAATTCACAATACTCTGTTTTCTTCTTTTATTACGCTCTGTCTCTGAGCTATCACACTTATGCCTGCTGCCATGAGTACCAAAACATATTCTTTTTTCTTTTTTATGATGTGCAACCTTTGTTATTAATTTCTGTGCATGTTACATTCTTCTTCTTCTCTTGAGTGATGGAGCAGCTTTGAAAGTCTGCTGCTCACCCCTGACCAGAAGAATGGCCGGTTATGAGTCCACTAGTGGATGATTATCTGTATGAAATACGGATGCTTAGCCCTCTGAGACAAGGGTAAAAAATGCAAGTTCCCATGTGCACATTGTCATTTACTGTCATGTCATTTACTGCCAATATAGTACTTTGTGGTGTGTATGGCAGAGGGAACTTTGAGTCTAAGGAATTAAGGCCATCTGGCTAGTGCAGTCGCCGTGAATTGTGCAGGTTAGGATTTTCTTTTTGCCCCCGGCAGAAAAAAATCCTACACCTTACCGAGGGATCGAACCTGGGTCTCCTGAAGGAGAGTCCGGCATTCTAGCCACTCGGCCAGTTGCTCTAAAAATACCTCTGAGATTGGATATTGCTGTAGGCCAAAAATGTGGCTGCTCAGGTTAAAATGACAGTCAGAAAACTTACCCACAACAGAATATTTTAATAGTATGTGTGATTCTTGTAGATGCACATTGGGATCCTTGGCTACAGAGTTTGGGCACTGTGGTGAGATCTCTCAATAGGTGAAAACTGAAGCACTGACAGAAATATCCAGGACAATGGAAGTGGTTCTTTACAAACCTGAGACATCTTGTTCTGATGACTCTGTCTTCTTTTGATGTGAGTAACCAGTTCTCTTTATGAGTTTTCTTTCAAGATAACTTAATTAAACTTTTTATCTGTCAGTGGTTTCCTCAAAATTCTTTTATAACACCACATCTCTACAGCTTCCACAGAATTCCTCCCTAGTCTGCTATTTGTCCATGATTTGCTTTCATACATCAAGGTTATCACAATAATAAAATCTCAAAAATTGACTGCACATCGTTTTTCTATTCTCACATATGTTGCAAAACAATGCTTTGAGTTAGGTCAATGTTACGCCACATTTTCAAAATATTGTACTGCTGTCTATACCTGGTTATCAATCCTCGCCTTCTTTCAGCCTTTATTTGTCATTGTGGCCCTCAACCAACCCATTCCAAGCTTCCTATCTGTTGATATCTCATGCTGCTCTGTCCATGTCCCCACAATATTATTCACCTCTGTCTCAAATTCTCTTCTCCATGTGTAATTAATCCTCTACCTGTTGCAACAAATAACCGAGCATTGTTAAGACTGCTTTGGCTGTACTTTTAACAAGTGTATTTCATTTGCTATGTGATGTGACTGGTGCAAATAACAGTTCTTCGATGTTTGATTCAAATATTATGATTACATTATATCATAATAACACAGCTTTAGCTCACAAAAGTTAATTTAATTCAAGCCCATCACATAATGCTAGCCTTTCACAAACAACATGAATCACTATAGGAATTTTAACTAAAACACAGTTAGCCTTTCATAAAGAAGTATAGGCACATTGCCGTCTTGACAGACGATAGTTTGTTACATTGGGCTTCAAAAAGGTATAGTAACTACAATTCATAGCTGTAGCAAATGTGACTGATCAGCCCGATTCGAGCTGTAAATGTTCGACCACAATGGATGCATGTGAATACATGGTCATTTCCACCATCACGCACCATCTTATGTCTCACAGGCTCAGAGCGTGACCTATCTGCAATCATTTTCTCCTTTGTATTTATTCCATTTCTGATATTTGCCTTCCATGTAAAACGTTCAGTGATGACTTGCTCCAAATGTGCAATATCAATGCCTGTATCAATCATGTCCCACCTACACACATCTTTCTATCGTAGTAGAGGCCGGCCCTGAGATCTTTTACCCATCTGTAATTCACCAAAACAGATGTTCTTTCGTATTCTACCATCATCCATCCTCATAATGTGTCCTATTAAGTCTACTAAGACTGAGCATGAAACAAACCGCCACACAACCCGATCTTTCAAATATTTCAGTATTTGTGATTTTGTCTGGCCACTTAATACAAAGTATTCTTTGCAGAAACTGCATATGAACACTGTTTAAATGTTTCTCTTAATGTGAGTAAGTTGACCAGGCTTCACTGCCATAATGAAGAGTACCAAGGACACAGGCTTGATAGACAAGGACTTTATAAAGAAGTAATAATCTGCATAAAGCTAGTGTTTTGTGGATCATTTACATTATCAAATGAAACTAATCAATGACTTCTTTATATTCACAAACATTACAGTTCTTACCTCCTAACTCTTTGACTTCCAAGATGCAGTCATCGAACAGTATTGCCTTGATACTAAACCCTGATGGATTACATATAATATATGCTGAAATTTCTATAGATGCTTGAAGCAAGAAGATAATGTTCTAGACTAGGAATCAATAAAATACTGAATTTAGTTTGATCTAATGTTTAAAATTGTGACACGTCAAAAGTTTTCTCACTAAAGCTACAAGTGTAATAACCCATCATGCTTACATTAAAATAGTTTTGTCTTCATTATATTAGTGGAGGCAACACACAAGATTCTACAAAACAGCAATATTCTCTCTCTCTCTCTCTCTCTCACACACGCACACACACACTCACAGAGAGAGAGAGAGACACACACACACACACACACATATATATATATATATATATATATATAACCAATTCTGAAATTAAAGAGATGTTTTAAAATATGTTCATCCCCTCTGCCGTGCGTCCACCTTGACGAGGTAGAGGGGCTTGCGCGTTCCAATGACCCCAAGAGCTATGCCGACGGTAGCACAGCTACTGGTAGGGTCACCCATGTCGGACAGGTCAAGGGAGAGGGACCAGACGAAGTGACGCACAAACCTGCTGCCTTGTAGGTAGACTGGGGACAGTCAAAGGCTAGGGAAAGCATCCCGAAAAATGCTTGTCGAAATCGGATGTACTGAGCCACAGGCTTGACAAAGAAGTGCAACGTAACTTTATCATTTCATGATGCCACAGATGAAAATTAATCGTTATGGTGCTAATCCCGTGAAGTCCCATCAGGCGGTGATAGTGCCTGGCCCCCTGCCTCGAGGGGGTCCACCCATGACTACTGGTGGTCACCTTCCCCTGTGCTGTGGAGTCAAGGCACAGAGGAGTAGGTTAAGAGCTATTGACCAAATACCAAGGACACTCAACATACTACAGTGGAATGCCGAAGGAGTTTATAACAAGAAAGAATCCCTGACACAGCGTCTTCATAAAGATAGAATAGATGTGGCATGCATTCAAGAGACACACCTCAACGCCAAGCGCAAATTTTCAGTCAGGGGATATCAGGCCACACGTTTCGACCGCGAAGGACATAAAGGAGGAGTTCTAATACTTACACGAAATACAATACCTTGCAGCGAAGTATCTGTGATCTCTGACAACCAAACAGAAATTATAGGTGTTGATATAATGATAAAGGACGTGAAAATAAGAATTTACAATCTTTATAGCCCAGCAGATAAGGATCTTACACTCTCAAACATGAAAATAACTGACACAAATTGCATTATTGTCGGAGACTTTAATAGCCGTTCAGAAAGATGGGGATACCCAGATACTGACAAAAGAGGAGATGAAGTGGAGGACTGGGAAATAGACTCAAATCTCCATCTACTCAACAAAGCGGATGACACACCGAGCTTCTACTCCAGAAGATGGATTACCACTTCTACTCCAGACTTAGCTTTCTGCACAGGAGACATCCTCCACAAAATCGACCGCCATGTGCTGGACCAATTAGCAGGTAGTGACCACAGACCAATCAAGCTTGTAATGAATATGGAGTATGTTCCACAGGAGCAAAAGCCCTTGCCCCGCTGGAATTACAAACGAGCAGATTGGGACAGATTTGCCACACTAACAGACAAATATTGTGAAAACATAAATACACGATATGGCAACATGAAGCAAATGGTGGAAAGTCTAAATAGAGCAATAATACAGGCGGCCACTGAGTCTATTCTAAGAGGAGCGAGGAAAAATTACAAACCATACTGGACTGAAGAACTACAAAGTTTGGAGGACAAAGTTGAAGATGCCAGGAAGACAGCAGAGAGAGAACAAACAATTGAAGCGAACATCTCTCTCAAAGCCATCTCAGCAAAATATAAAAGAACAGTAAATCAAACAACAAGAGATTGTTGGAGGGAAAAAACAGAAAACCTGAATTTTGACAGGGATGGAAACAAACTATGGAAACTAGTGAAAGCCATGAACAATGAAGGACCTAGAAACAAACAAATAACAATTAAACAAGGAAATGCCTTGCTTACAGGAAAAAAGGCTGCAAATGCACTAATGGAACACTATGCCAGTGCAAACCACATTGATATTACAACCGAACAGAAGAAAGCAATCAAAGATAAACAGATACATCATAGTAATACAGAGACAGCAGCAGAATATATGATGGCAAATCTAACAATGGAAGAAATGGAACAGGCAATGAATACCCTAAAAAAGAAGAAATCACCAGGAAAGGATGGAATCACAAATGAAATGCTAATAGGACTAGGGACAAAGGCAAAAAAGAAACTACTAGCAGTCCTAAATTACAGCTGGAAGAGGGGAATAGTCCCACAGGCATGGAAGGAAGCTATACTAATACCAGTCCCAAAGAAAGGAAAAGACCTGGAAGAACCAAATGGCTATCGACCTATCAGTCTACTTAGCTGTGTAGGAAAATTAATGGAACGCATTATCAATGGCAGGCTAACATGGCATCTGGAAGAAAACAAACTCTTAACACCACACCAAGCAGGATTCAGAAAGTACAGATCCACTGAAGATCAAATAACCTATATAGCTCAGGAAATAGAGGATGCCTTCCAAGAGAAAACGCACACACTAGCGGTCTGGATAGATTTAGAAAAAGCATTTGATAAAGTATGGAAGGAAGGACTGAAAGTAAAACTGCAAAAAATGCATGTTTGTGGGAAAATGTACAAATGGATCAGCCACTACCTTGAGAACAGAACTGCCAGGACAAAAGTACAAGGACAAACCAGCAAAATGATGCTGTTGGAGCAAGGTGTCCCCCAAGGAGGAGTTCTTTCACCAACATTATTCCTAGCATATATAAACGACATCACAGAAAATTTTCCAGCCAGAGTACACACATCATCCTTTGCAGATGACCTAGCCATATGGACATCTGAAGAATATATTAGTACAGCTAACAGCAGAATACAGCAAGCCCTATTAGCACTAGAGGACTGGTCAAAATCATGGCTAGTGAAGATAAGTGAGGAGAAAACAACATGCACAGTGTTCTCCCTCTCAAATAAAACTCAGCAACCTAAGCTGGTATTGAATGGAAAAATATTGCGCCATGAAGAAAATCCAAACTATCTCAGGAGTCACCTTTGATCGTCGCCTGACATGGAAAACACAGGTTGAGAAAAATCGAACAAGAGCAAGGCAAAGAATGGCAATCATGAAAAAGCTTGCTGGTACAACGTGGGGAGCAGATGAGAAAGTTCTCAAGAAGCTATATACTGGACGGGTGAGGCCAGTACTGGAATATGGCATTGCAGCTTGGGCAACAGCAGCTAAGTCAAACTTTAACAAAATAAGTAGAGTCCAAAACCAAGGAATGCGAATCATAACTGGAAGCCTGAAGACAACGCCTATTAATGAACTAGAAAAGATCACTTGTTTACAACCAATGCAGGACAGAAGAGATAGCAGAGCCCAGCAACAAGCAGAAAAATTTAGAAGATTGACAGACCACCCTATGTATAACAGGTTTAATGGTTTTGGAAAAGGAAGACTGAAGCGTAGCAACTTTGTAGAAACTGCAAAACGAAAGATTAGGGCAGATCCCATACTTAACATATCAACAGTCAAGCCCATTTACTATGCACACAACTTCCCAGCTTGGAGACAGCAGCAACTGCCTGAGATGATAGAAAACATTCCTGGTATTGAGAAAAAGAACACTCAGCATGAAACCGAAAGAAGAGAAATAACCCTAAACTACATAAAAGAACATTACCCAAGCAGCAATTGGACCCATGCATATACAGATGGATCAGCCAAAAATTCAATAGAGAATGGAGGAGGAGGAATTCTCCTAAATTTAAAAAATGGAGTGAAAAAAAACACATTCAGTGGCAACTGGAAAGTTTTCAAGTAACTTCAAAGCAGAGGTAGAGGCTCTGAAAACTGCAGCAGAAATGCTCTTGATGGAGGAAAATAAAGAGAAGCAAATAGCTATCTTCACAGATGCAAAGTCAGCTGTCTCAATACTGAAGAGCAATAACAGCACAGAAATAGCTGACCTAAGAGCAGCACTCCATGGTCTAAGCCAGAAATCCAAAAAAGTTGTAATACAGTGGATCCCATCACATTGCAGTATACCTGGAAATGAAGAGGCTGACAGACTGGCAAAAGAGGGCGGACGACTACCACAGCCTGACATAGACATAACTTACAATGAGGCAAAGAGGTTGATAAAAAGCACCTATAAAACCAAATGGGAATCAGAGCATCCAGGCCACCAGAAGGATGATGCATATTACAAACTCGACCGAAGAGAACAAGTAGCAATCTTCAGACTCCGCACAGGACATAACAGGCTGAAATACCACTTGTTCAATAAACTAAAAATAGGAGATACCGATGAATGTAATTGTCGAACTGGAAAAATGACAGCAAAACATTTGCTGCAGGATTGCCCAATATATGCAGAACAGAGAAAGATATTTTGGCCCACACCTGCTTCATTTGAGGACAAGCTCTATGGAGATATCAACAAGCTCAAGTTGACCGCAGCTTACTTTAACTACATTCAGGTTGACATCTAAAGGTGCATGAAGATGTATTAGACTGCCACACTTCATACCACAGGTATGTCGGTTACAAAAGCGTCCCAGAGGCATGAAATGGAATATTGCTCGGATAGCAAATCCATTACGTGGAAAGTCCGAATCAAAAGCTCACTGTGTGAGCTTCATAAAAGGTGGAAAAAGTGTCCTAGTGGCACTGAAATGGAATATTGCTTGGATAGCAAATCCATTACGTGGAAAGTCCGAATCAAAAGCTCACTGTGTGGGCTTCAAATAAGGTGGAAAAAGTGTCCTAGTGGCACGAAATGGAGTATTGCTCGGATAGCAAATCCATTGCGTGGAAAGTCCGAGTCGAAAGCTCACTGTGTGGATGTCATCTGCACACTGCATTCTTCTGGTTTCCGGAAGAACAGCCTATGGTGAACGGAAGGCCCAATATACAGAAGTGAGGCTAAGCAGCCATGTGCAGGACGTGACGATTCCTTGGGTGAGCCCAGTACCAGAGCGCTGTGTGTTGGCTCTGCAATTATGGAAGCCTCCTTGGATGGCGGGGAATACCCATGGTCTGCCCCTGTCAAACGTCCTAAGAAACCCCCGGGAAGGTTAACCCGGTCAACAAATGCCCGCAGAAGTCAGGATGTGTCGTCCTAACGGCACAAGAACGCAGCTCTGCTGTAAACAGGCACAATGCAATCACATCCGAGAAAAAAAAACTCAGGATGAACGAAGAAGAAGAAATATCTTCATCAAATATGATGCTCTCTGCAATGCTAATGTAATTTTGTAATTGTTCTGCTTATAGAATACTTTGATCACTGGTAAATGATGGTTTGGGCAATCATTTGTTGATTGTCAATGAAATACACTAGTAACTACAACAGAAAATAGACTTATTACCACAAAGAGTTGTGTGGGTTAGGAAGGCTGAGACTGAAGAAGTAAGTAATTAAAACAAAGACAATCTGATATAAATTAACAATGAAAATAATCATAACTAAACAAGCAGTATATTAAATATACTGCATAAATGTATATACGTTTTGTGAATGGCTTATCTAAAAATTTTATCTTGTCATTTGGACTATGTTTATGTTTGTGAGTTTGTGGTGGCTTATTATTTAATAAATACATTTTCTGTTCTGTACTATTGCTCGCTCTCAATAATTATAGTAATAAGAAAACGACTGAATTAGATAGTTCTCAACATGTCAAGTTATTCTGTGTGAAAACAGGTATGAAGTTTCTACACATGTAATTCCTCTATTCCAAATTTGTGACATCCTCAGACTCATTCTTGGAAAGATAATGTGGTGGTTTGCCATTGACCTCCACAGTAACAAGGTCAGTTTTTGGAAATCCTTGTTTTACTGTGTTGTGTACTTATTGCAGCAGATATTCCTGTAAGCTATTTTTTCTACAATCTTGTTATTCACTGCCTTCTCCCACTAGGAAATGCAAAAGGCTGAGACCATGAGCTGCAACTGGGAGTTTCCCTTCAGTGAACTGAGAAATCATGTTTAAATTATAGAACAATTTTAGTCCCCCCAAAGATGCTTGTAGATCTTGACATTCCATGTAAATTTTATTTAACTGTTCTAGTCAGACCATACACCTGTACACATGAAGGATTAACAACCGCTAAGTAACTTTTGTACATTGTGTTGTGTAATTATATGAGTGTATGTTTATTGTTTGTGTGCTGATGAAAGTTCAAGCCACAATGCCAGTTTGGTCATTTGTGTCTGTATTCTAGTAAAGCTTACCAATTCTACTTCTCATTGATTTGCTCAGTAAGATTCCATTTAGTACACATAGTGATGTCATGTGCAAAAGTAAAATTACTATAAATTTAAACTCTCCCGCTAGTTACATTCAATAGGTAAGACTATATTTGCATAAGAAAAAATACATTTTAATTCAAATCCTCCTCTTTGATAATAACATCTCAGTGTAAAGTTTATAATAGCTCAATGTAAAGTTTATAACTTTCTAATGAGAAATAAATGCTACTTTGCAATAAAAGGCAATACAAGTGTGGCTGTGGTTGTAAAACGAAAACAGCGAAGAAATCTTTAGCAGTAAAAAAACTTTGATGTAAGGATTCTGTATCAGCATTGGATTCTTGTAAATACTACTTTAAAACACTTAAGCTTGTAAACTATACTGAAAGGGAAGAGAGGCAGGGGGAGATAAAGACAGAATAGAGAGTTTGACACCATGACATGTAGGAAGATCAGTATCAGAAATGACTCACAGTACACAAGAAAGAAGGCTGTGGATAGACATGATAATCAAAGCCAGATGTGGCATAGATTATAAGAAGGAGATTGATTGCAAGTAATATTTAAGAAAAACAGAGACACCACAGTGCTTTGCTATTTACCAAATGTGAGAAAAACTTTTAATGACAATATTTGTGATAAAAGTAGGCCTATCTTCACAATTAATAATGCTTAATGACATATTTAAAGTAGTCATAATAATTGTCAGTGATTTCTGATATAAACATAGTAATATGTACTGCTTTACCAATAGTTGGTTCAATCTTGTGGAGGTCATCTTCACTCAGAGTTGCCAGTACCGAGCTTTTTCCTGCGTTTTCAAGCCCAATGCATAGAACAGCAAAATTTGGCCTGACTGGAGAGGGTCCTTTGCAGCAAATTCGTCTATACAACTGCCACATATGAAAGAAGAAGAAGTCTTGCTGATATGTCACATGGAAAACTAAACATTTAGCAATCGCAATCTAACATTAAAAAATGGGTAAAAATATATAACACAGATGTGTATATTTTTTCGCTGAGCTTTACTTTCATTGTTCCAACTAAGCTATATATTATTGTGAGAACTTTCGCCATATGGCCTGCTGATAACGTTGTCAACAATCCTAAATTTTACAATAATGTAATTTTCATAGTTATATTATCTGCTTGTGTGCTGAGCAAACAATATGTGCAATACTGGCTAAAAATGTGTGCAACAGAGCACATTAGCATAGCCTACGGCAAGCACTGTTTATTTTTGCCAATTACATTATTTTCACTAGTTGCTCATGAAAGATATGGCTGTTTCAATATCCATGTACATCAGAAATCTGTATTTTTTTCAAATTGAAATGAACTAAATTCTCTAAGGGACTTTAGAAACCTTTTGTATATTTAAACCACCTGCTAAATATTTTACTCTCAAGAGAACTGCATATACCATAACCCATTCACAAACCAACCATCTTCTTTACCTCCTCTCCTCCTCTTCTTCTGTTTACATCTTCTTCCACTTAATGATGTTATCCTAAATGTAGTGAAAGAAAGCAGATATAAGCTAGACATTATTGAAATTTGCATGGAACTGATGCTGACCAAAAGCACTTTTCTTGTTCTTAATATGTTGAACATTTTTCTTTTTTTTGTTCGCATATCCTTTACAGGACATCGATGTCAACATCAGCATCTTTCAGCTGATTGCTTTCTGAGTGACCGGCTCACATACCCTGTAAGTTATCGACGCGAAGAGAACCGCTAGCGATTCTCGTGCAGGTCATATTACTCACGAGAGTATACAGGATTACGGAGAAAGTCATGTAACCCCTAGACCAGGGGGACCAGCTTGTTGAACATGCTTGCATGAAATGTTTAGCTGTCATTTGATCAACTCAATGTAACAACATTCATCAGTATCGCCTTTCCTTAGCTTGTTGCAAGTAAGTGGTAAAGTAAGTACAGGACCTATTAACACATTAACACATTAAGGTGTGTTGGGCATATTCTTTACTAAATCAATCGGCACTCTACGGCCAATGTGCTCAATAATACGCCAGCCACCTGTACACCCCGAGACATTTCCTGGTACCCAATTCAGGCAGCATCAACAAGGGAGCACTGGTCAATTTGTCAAACACTGCTTTAATGGGCATTTGAATAATTACCACAAGGCTGAGAGGCAAATGTGCTTGCCACTGCACCACTATGGCTCTGATCGTTAGCTTGTTGAAGAGATGATAACTCAGCATGTTACATACATCCAAGGACTGCCACTTGCTCATTTTGGTGCAGATAGTAATATGTATTATCTGTCTGATGACCTGGATGCAATGCTTCACACTTTGTTCTCTAATGGCTAGTTGCGCTCATAACAGGTTGTTGTATTAGGCTGAGTGTATGCATACACTGTGAACACCTGAGAATAGTATCACAAGAAAGGCCTTTTTTGGGAATCCACAAGGTAAAAGAAAAAGAGGAAGGCCTAAAACACACAGAGAAGAAAAGTAGAGACAAGAAATGAATATGGGGAGGATATATACAGAGCTGCATGTGATTGCTAATGATAGCATAGCTTGCAGTGAGTTGCTTGAGAGCTATAACCAGATGGGTTTTTAAGAGGTGAAAGAGAGAAAAGAGAGACCAAGCTGAGGTGTTTTTTTTTAAAAACAATATTCTTTTGTGAATGCATAATTTCTCCATTGACAGGCTTACTGCTCTGATTTCATCCAGCTAATAATTTCTATTGTAGAGTTTAAGAGGTTATAAATGAGGCACACATTTGCATGTAGTCTAGTCAGTTGTCAAAATTTTTCTTCTATGTCTATGAGCGCCAATCAATACTTGTCAATTTGTTTTAGTGCTGTTTTAGTGGTAGAACACCAGCAAGAAACTTAAAGTAACATTGCTGTTATAGTAGCAGAACACCAGTAAGCAACATTAAAGTAACATTGCTGTTATAGTGGCAGAACACCAGTTATCAATTATCAGTTATCAGTTGGGGTATCATCATTGCACTCCGAACATGTCCATAGGTGCTCAGATCCTCCCCCAGCATATGCATCAGCATCCGGTGGCTAATAGTGCCAGTTCTGTGTTGGTTGACGAGGCACCTCGTTTTCCCGATACACCTCTTGTGTCTGGCTGTGCCAATTCTTACTCCCAAGTCTTTCATCCTGGACAACGATGTGGATTCACTGACATCAAAGTCCTCTGTTCTCACCATATCTTTAAGGACGTTAATAACATCGGCACGATCCATGGGCTGGCCATCTACAGGGGATGCAGAGGCAGCCAGTTTATCAGCTCATTAATTTCCCTTGACTCCCGCATGTCCCAGGACAAAGATGAAGGTGACTTTATGGACAACAGACTTCCGCAGCGACTCATTCCACTGTCTACGTACAGATCCAGCTTCGACCTTCTGAATCATGCTCATTGAATCACTTAGTACACACACGTTGGTATAATGCTATGATTCCAGCCATATAAAAGCCTGTGTAACTGCCATCACCTCCATCGTCATGCTGCTCGTGGTCATAGAATGGGCACCACTAAATTCTTGAACGGTTCGGCCCGCTGAATGGGCTGTAAATGCCCACATACTTCTCTGCTGCTTTACAACAGATCCATCTGTATAGATGAGCACTTTGGGGCTATCTGAGTGTTCATAGATGAGCGCGTTGACCTCTGCATTGACAGCGGCAGAGTTTTGCTCTCTGCACCGTCTGTCGAGTGTGATAATGCAGGAGAAAGTGCACTTAAAAGCTGTCCGCCCGACCCATCCATGATTTGCCCCTCTTTAGCTCTGCACTCTCCAGATCTTGATGCCGTGTTTCATTGTTGGAAGTCAAGGAGGTATCTCATTGCTACACAGCTGGTGTCTCTTGTGCAGCCCAAAATGATGCGCTTGGCTTCATTTTGTACCTTTTCAAGTCTTCCAATCTGTGTAGGGCTGACAGTGAGGATGGCCAGGGCATACTCGATGTATGAAAGCACCACTCTTTGGAATAGAAGTATTAGCAGTCTTTGCTCGATATTGGCAGTCACCATGACTCTCATTGCTGACAAACCTTTTCGAGCTTTCGTTATGACATAATCGACATGATCCCTGAAGGACAGGCTACGATCAAGCCTCACGTCAAGATATGTCATTGACTGGGTTCTACTCAAAATGCTCCCATCCATTCTTACTGCCGGCAGGTCTGTGTTCACAATATAGTTGTTTAGGGAGAACCATGTAACCTATGCCTATGCAGGGTTGACAAGGGCACCGGCATCAGTAAGCAATGTAAAGTAACATTGCTGTTATAGTGGCTGAACACCAGTAAGCAACTTAAAGTAACATTGCTGTTATAGTGGCAGAACACCAGTAAGCAACTGAAAGTAACATTGCTGTTATAGTGGCAGAACACCAGTAAGCAACATTAAAGTAACATTGCTGTTATAGTGGCAGAACACCAGTAAGCAACATTAAAGTAACACTGCTGTTATAGTGGCAGCACACCAGTAAGCAACTTAAAGTAACATTGCTGTTATAGTGGCAGAACACCAGTAAGCAACATTAAAGTAACATTGCTGTTACAGTGGCAGAACACCAGTAAGCAACATTAAAGTAACATTGCTGCTATAGTGGTAGAACACCAGTAAGCAACATTAAAGTAACATTGCTGTTATAGTGGCAGAACACCAGTAAGCAACTTAAAGTAACATTGCTGTTATAGTGGCAGAACACCAGTAAGCAACATTAAAGTAACATTGCTGCTATAGTGGCAGAACACCAGTAAGCAACTTAAAGTAACATTGCTGTTATAGTGGCAGAACACCAGTAAGCAACATTAAAGTAACATTGCTGTTATAGTGGCAGAACACCAGAAAGCAACATTAAAGTAACATTGCTGCTATAGTGGCAGAACACCAGTAAGCAACTTAAAGTAACATTGCTGCTATAGTGGCAGAACACCAGTAAGCAACATTAAAGTAACATTGCTGTTATAGTGGCAGAACACCAGTAAGCAACATTAAAGTAACATTGCTGTTATAGTGGCAGAACACCAGTAAGCAACTTAAAGTAACATTGCTGTTATAGTGGCAGAACACCAGTAAGCAACTTAAAGTAACATTGCTGTTATAGTGGCAGAACACCAGTAAGCAACAGTAAAGTAACATTGCTTTAAGTTGCTTACTAGTGTTTTGCCACTATAACAGCACTGTTACTTTAAGTTGCTTACTGGTGTTCTGTTATAGTGGCTAACTACCAGGAATCATACTTTCTACTTATGCTCCTTCCAAAGAGCTAAGACGCTTGATGGTGCCACAGTATTTGATTTTTGATAAATGATGCAGTTCATTAGCCAATTCTCTTCAATGTTAAGTGGATCTTGTTTATATATATATATATATATATATATATATATATATATATATATATATATATATATATATATATATATATATATATATATATATATATAATAGGGTGCATAGTTTGCAGCAGAGTATGCATATGCAGTCTGAAGGCAAGAAGGAAGCCTGGGCATTAATTAATAAATCAATCAGACAGAGCAAGTAACTCACTGACACTTGCTTGCTGTGGCAAACTGAGGGTGTTTCACTTTGTGTTGATTGCTAGTGTCTTTTACTTTAACGATAAATAAATGGAAAGAGATACTCACACTGTTCATACTGCCCTCTGTGTTTCAACGGATATTTGTTATATTATTTATTATTATTATCAACATGGCAGCACTTTAATTACTTAAATTACTATACTATATACACATTCAAATACAGTAATTTACTGAGTAAAACAAAACACGTTTATATAATAAAATATAATATTTAGTGATCATACAAATACAAGTATTACAAGTACAGCAACAGTCTAGTATAGTTATAATAGTTAGTATAGTATCTATCAGTAAACAACATTGAATAACCAAGTATATTTAGCTAGAACTGGAAGTTTAGTTGAATTAAACAGTGAGTAAAGTTAAATAAAACAGACTGAGAATGAGAAGAGTAAGAGACAAGACAAGACAATTGAAAGACGACAGTAAGTAAGTTGAATAAGAGTACTAAATAAAGACAGTTAATACTTAATAGTTAGTAAATAGTCTCACTGAGCTACTCACAGCATAAAATCCGACTCTGCAAAGAGCACCCAAAATCCGTAGGCTTTCACACATTCTGTGGGTGAAACAACTGACTACAACTATTACTTGCTGCTGTGTGAATCATATCATTATGGTTCAGATGTGCTCACGAATGACAATAACAAATACAGCAGTCAGTAATGACAACAGATTTGAGCGAAACTTGCAGTTGTGGGGAAATAGCTTCCTCTTCCGGAAACACTTGGCCTAGCGACAAGGCGATGCGAACCATCGGCAACGTCATTCATCACTGGCACAGACCGTTACTGCCTCAGCTGGATCATATTATTATATATAACCAGGGCGGCAGTGCTAAAGTGCCAAGCAATTTGTAGTAATTGGCATCATTATATGCATATTCTAATATCGTTATATTAATTATCACCAGGAATGCTTAATAAATACTAGATTATAAAGCGGTAGTCAAGTCACTAGGGGACTAGGCGTTCGAGAGGAAGAAATAGAAAACACGAAAGACGCAATTGGCGAAGTATATTGTCATTTATTGTTGACATAATGTACTGAACCACTTATTTATCAACTACAATTGAGTATAGTACACATCCGGAATGTGTGGACAAGTTTTGCCAATGTTGGACGTGTTTCACATGACGTTACCAGCAGAAGGAAGCTGCCACGCCACGCCCTGGATGTAGCTACACTCATGTTGTTTTGATAGCTATAGTGCTTTAGATAGCAGTGTTCCCAAAAGTGATTGACACGGACGGTCCTCTCCCTGCCACATTAAACATACTGAGGAGGCTGCCAGACTTGGACTTTGTGGAATGATTAGTATCAAGGAACCGATATATATATGTGTGTGTGTGTGTTTTAAATGTTTGCAGGTGCTACTGATATATCATTGAAGGCAACCCGTGGAAGTTAGCAGCCCTCAGTCAGGCATACCCCCCTTTCCCTCCCTGTACAAATACCCAACCCTACCTACCCTTTAGTCTCTCTGAAACCTCTGTTTTTTTTTTTTTTTTTGTGCGATCATGTTACCTCTGCCTCTCTTATGTTTATTCCACGAACGAAACCGACTTCATGGTGAAGAACTAGACACATCCCAACAATGATGGAGGAACCTATTTTAAAGGCCTTCCGTAGATTTCTGAGCTGGAACGACATATGGCACCCTTGCGACTAAATGTCATTGTGAGATGGTTTTACGAAGACTTACAATCGCTGTCAGCCTGGTAAAATGGGAGCAGTCTCACAATGCTGCATGCCCCCAAGTGTCGAGGGAAGCAGACTCAAGAGATTTGAGCTCCAGCTACTCATACGATGTGTTTAAGCAATTGAAACTTAAATTAAAGCCGATAACTCAGTCGTTGAAAAGACTAGGCGATTCTGCAGAGAAAGCCTTGCGTTGGCTAATGGAACGACAAATGAAACAAATCACAGTAGTAAGATGGCCCGTAGTTCTGTCTCCAGAGTACAGCCTGATCAGAATTACAAAATGGAACGAAAATAACCTTTGCTGTCTAGTTACAGCAGAAACGTTTCACCCAATTAGTGGGCATTGAAAATTGAGAAAATCTCACAATGCATTGGAACCAAGAAAGAGTAATATCGTTAACATTCTCACCACCACAGCCAAGTTGTGAGATATGAGATATACCTTGCAGAGATAGTTTTCTGCAGTAGAAATAAGGACAAGAGAAGGAATGATCCAGCCATAAACTCAATGGCAATAGCCGAGAGGGAAGCGCTGGCCTCCACTGGGCGCCTGCAGAAATGCGACTCATTCAAAAAATATCCCCGTCCTCACCGGGGCTTGAACCCGAGACCTCCAGCACTCGAGGCGGACACCATACATCGAGACCACGCAGCCCCGGCAATGAAAATGAAACTTAACCAAAACAAACTAAGAATAAAATACTTCCTTCAACATAAACTAAGGTGGTTGAACGGGTAGTAGACATTAAAACTGCGAAGAGAGTGAAATGCGTGGAAAAACGAGATGCTCTGCAACAGATAAGAAACATGCTGCGCAATAAAAGTGTCAATGAATGTATGCAACTAATTTTGCTGTGCTGCACTGACTAGATAACAAGACAGTCGCTGGTTTTGGCAAGCTATGATTTAAAACACACACACACACACACACACACACACACACACACACACACACACCACACACACACACACACACACACACACACACCATGGCAACCGCAGGAAGAAGTGAACAAATAACGCGGAGAGAGAGAGAGAGAGAGAGAGAGAGAGAGAGAGAGAGAGAGAGAGAGAGAGAGAGAGAGAGAGAGAGATTGATTTGGGAACCAGCATTACAGCATTCGGGGCATTCCCATAAGCGCTCCGTCCCCATCCTCAGAAGCCAGCGAAGAGTTCCAACCCCAATAGTACCAGTAGCAATCTGATTATATGTGCGTCTCACCTTTCCTCTAAGCATTGAGCATCGGCTAGATTCCCTCGTCACTCCACGCTGTCGCTTTCTTGCCAGACCATGGTGAACCATTTGCTCCTCCGAGGTGTACACGTGCTCCCACAAGGTCGCAACCATGTCTGCCTTATCATGCATCAATACTCCACCAAGTTTTGCATAGCCAGCCAGTCTGTCTTCCTGTTCATTCCCCAGCCCACCAGCATGCCCGGAGGAAAGATCCAGACGATGCTTGCCACCCGTGACTTCCGAAGCGAAGCAAGCCACTCGGCACGAAGCTTGCCTGTCCTCACCCTACTCAGCATGCTTTCTGAGTCAGTTACAATCGCGATGTATGTGTGTATCGTATTCTCCAGCGCTTCCTTTCGGCTATTGCCACGAGTTTATGGCTGGATCCAGAGAGAGAGAGAGAGAGAGAGAGAGAGAGAGAGAGAGAGAGAGAGAGAGAGAGAGAGAGAGAGAGAGAGAGAGAGAAGAGAGAGAGAGAGAGAGAGAAAGAAAGAGAGAGAGAGAGAGAGAAAGAAAGAGAGAGAGAGAGAGAGAAAGAGAGAGAGAGAGAGAGAGAGAGAGAGAGAGAGAGAAGAGAGAGAGAGAGAGAGAGAGAGAGTTTAATTTGAAAGTATGGCTGTAATGGCGGGATGGGGCTAATGAACTTAATGAAACAAAAATCCTCGAGATGTGATAGTCTACCAAAACAGGACATAATTGCAGTAGAGATGGTATCTTAGTTGGAAACAATGAAGCAACAGAAGAAACAGGAAAAAATAAGTTTCCAAAAAAAAAATGAAATAATACAACCGTCGGAACAAAGAAATAATCATAGGCAGTCCGTGTGTACAATCACAACTTGTATCTTAACATAGCAAAAACAAAGATAATGGATACAGGTCAAACTAATATGGAGAAAGAAATGTATGTTAATGTGGAAAAATTTGAAATTGCGGAAAATTTCGAATATCTTGTGTCATTAATTATCAACAATGATGACACAATGAAGGAAATTCATAGTCGAATATCTATTGCTCTTCATAAACTAAAACAATTGAATAAATTGTGGAAGGGGACAGATAGACCTACAACAATTTTATTTTTGGTTTCTTTCCTATTGCAGCATATGCCTGTGAGACCTTGACACTTACTAAACAAGCCGAACAGCTCATAAATGCCCTTGAATATACATGTTGTAGACGGGTTCTAAAATATCTTGGATACAGAAAAGAACAAATTAATTCAAACGACAAGAACTGAATACTGAAGAAGGATGGCAACTAAAGACGATAAAACAAAGATAATTGAAATGTTTGGGTTATTTAAAGCGTCATGAAAGTTTGGAGAGAACATTCATACAGGGGTATATGCCCGGGAAGAGAAGAAGAGGAAGGCCAAAGAGAAGATGGGTGCAGAATGTGGCAGATGATCTTCAGATGGATATATTGGACAGTCATAACATCTGATGGGGAATGCCTTGAAGAGATTAGAACAAGAATCCCCATGGCCAATGCAGCATTTTGCAAAATGGAAAAACAAAAACATACTGACCAATAAAAAGATGTAACTTGCAACGAGGAAAAGAGTGTTTAGGTGCTACATAGAACCTGTACTTTTGTATGGATGTGAAGCGTGGACAGTGAGTAAACAAGCTGAAAAATATCTAATGGCTATGGAAATGTGGTTTTTGATGAGAAGGCAAAGAATACAACGGACAGACAGAGAAAAAAAAAAAAACCAATGACCAAGTCCTACAAGAAACAACTTAAAACCGTAAACTGATTAGAGAAATTAGACGTAGACAGTCACAATTGTTTCCTAAATCAATCAACCAATCATCAATCAATCAATCAATTGTTTGGGAGAGACGCTGAGGTGTTTTTAAGGCACCAGGGCCAGATTCTATACTGACCAAGACCTACTAACACGTCATAGTCGTGCGTCCTGGGCAACAGGTCCCTTCGGGATCCTGGCCAACGTAGTAGGATCGCTGATTCTTCCGAAGTCGGAGAGTATATGCCTGCACGGCGAGGAACCACTAGTCTGCACACCAGTAAGCCAGACATGGGACAACAGATACTCACGCAATCCTCAGACCGGTATGACATCACACTGATGTTGACAACAGGATGTCTTCATCCGACATACAGGACTTCATGCTGGAGTTCACAGCCAGCGAACGCAAGCAAGCAAGCAGCAAGCAACAATTGTTTGGTCACGTTATAAGAAGAAATAAATTGGATCATATTTTATTATTGGTGATGCTCACACAACAATAACCCAAGCCAAACTGAGCAAAACAACGTCTCTGTGTTTTCGCAAAATTAGCAGCGAGGTCATGTGGGCACGTGGACAAAATCTGAGGAAATAGACGAAAACCCAGACCAATTTTTCGAGGAAATAATCGGCGAAATCCGAAGGCAACGAAAACCGAGGTTTGACTATTTTAAACATTGACTTTGCACCCTGATCGATCTAGGCTAAATTGGGCACCAGTGATTACATTACCCATCAAATGCCTATCCGTCTATAAAATTATGGGTAAAATTTGGTGGAACTGTGGTAAAGCTGTGAAAGTTTAAACAATATAAAATGACACAAAGTAGTGCAGCTTTACATAACAGAGTTACGACACATACAGAACGTTGCGGCGGTTAGCCTTCATCAGCAAACAAACACATTCACAAACACAACATATGGTCAAGGAGAACTCCTGTGACTACATTAGAAGGTGATGACAGGACGAGAGGAACAAATGCATGGAAAAATGGAAGCAATGAAGAGAAAATGAGAATTGACAAAATGTTAATTGAAAAGAATATTAGTCGAAGAAAATGTTTAATAGAAAACTGTTTATAGAGAAAAAAAACTGCATACTCACCTCACGTACGGACCTGTAAATGACTACGGAAATCTCGGGTGTATTTGTATAACGGTGCTGGATGTTACGGTTCAGTGAGCACATAGAAAGAAGGGGGCGGGGTAGGAGGCGTGTAAAATTGACCACGACCCCATTGTGTTGTTGGTCTGGGTGGACTGGTGTGCATGAACACGCGTACATACATAGACACACTTCAACAGACAAAATGCTAGTGTATGTGGACATGCAAGAAGAGAGAGAGAGAGAGAGAGAGAGAGAGAGAGAGAGAGAGAGAGAGAGAGGAGAGCGAGAGAGAGAAACATACAGAGAGAGACAGAGAGAGTCTCTCTCTCCCTCCCTCTCCCTCTCTCTCTCTCCCCCTCTCTCTTCTCCCTCTCTCCCCCCTTTCGCGCTCTCTCTCTCTCTCTCTCACTCTCTCTCTCCTCTTACATCTGGCTTCTCTGTGCATACCTTCTTCACGTGCATTGCCAGTGGTTGGATCTTACATAACCCCAACAACTCTAGGACTGGGCGAGGGGCTCCTGAAGCGCGTTGTATGACTAGCAACCATACTGACTATTTCGTAGGTTACAATATACCCCATGTGGTAGGTCGCAGGCACTTTTCCTCTCTCTGTCTCTCTCTGTCTCTCTCTGTCTGTTTCTCTCTCTCTCTCTCTCTCTCTCTCTCTCTCTCTCTCTTCTTGCATGGACTGTACATATGTCCACATACACTAGCAGTTTGTCTGTTGAAGTGTGTCTATGTATGTACGCGTGTTCATGCACACCAGTCCACCCAGACCAACAACACAATGGGGTCGTGGTCAATTTTACACGCCTCCTACCCCGCCCCCTTCTTTCTATGTGCTCACTGAACCGTAACATCCAGCACCGTTATACAAATACACCCGAGATTTCCGTAGTCATTTACAGGTCCGTACGTGAGGTGAGTATGCAGTTTTTTTTCTCTATAAACAGTTTTTCTATTAAACATTTTCTTCGACTAACATTCTTTTCAATTAACATTTTGTCAATTCTCATTTTCTCTTCATTGCTTCCATTTTTCCATGCATTTGTTCCTCTCGTCCTGTCATCACCTTCTAATGTAGTCACAGGAGTTCTCCTTGACTGTATGTTGTGTTTGTGAATGTGTTTGTTTGCTGATGAAGGCTAACCGCCGCAACGTTCTGTATGTGTCGTAACTCTGTTATGTAAAGCTGCACTACTTTGTGTCATTTTATATTGTATAAAATTATGGGGAGGGGCAGCACCAAATATCCACAACGTTTCAAGCCGTGGTCTTTTACTTTATTTTAATTGTATTACATTCCCAATAGCCAACAAGAACCTGTATTGCTGTATGGCAGTGAATCTTGGAATGTAGATTAGGAAGAACTTGGAAGCAACAGAGATGTGGCTCTTGAGACGAATGTTGCTAATTCCTTGGACTGTCAAAGTAACTAACAACGACTGCCTGAAAGAGGCTAATGAAATTAGAACATTAGATACAACAATAAGAAAGAGACAAACAGCTTTCTTCGGTTATGTGATGAAAAGAGAGGCATTGGAGAACATCGTGACAACTGGAAAGATGGAGGGGAAGAGAGGCAGAGGTAGACAAGAGAAATGATGCTGGATGGACTGCGACGGTGGCATGGAGGAATATCATCAGTAGACTTGACCCAGAAAACCAAAGACCGAGATATGTGGAGATCTATGAACGCCTATGCCAGCCGACATGGCACTTGATGATGATGGTGATGATGAGCCCACAAGGCGTTGAAGAGGATACTTTACTCTAGTTGTGTACCGATCCGGCTTTAAGGACGATAAAGTGTCAGAGGAGAATTAAACACACACACACTCAAGCGCGCGCGCGAACACACACACACACACACACACACACACGCGCACACACACACACACATACACACACACACGTATTTCAGGATTTCTCGCAGTACCAGCTGGCATACACGTCTAAAGATTAAACCGTAGCCCTGCACGCTTTATCGTTCCTCTCTACCCAGTCACTCCCACTCTCTCTATCAATAACTCTACCCGGTCATTCCCACTATCTCTATCAATAACTCTACCCGGTCATTCCCACTCTCTCTATCAATAACTCTACCCGGTCATTCCCACTCTCTTTATCAATAACTCTACCCGGTCATTCCCACTCTTTCTATCAATAACTCTACCCGGTCACTCCCACTCTCTCTATCAATAACTCTACCCAGTCACTCCCACTCTCTCTATCAATAACTCTACCGGGTCACTCCCACTCTCTCTATCAATAACTCTACCCGGTCACTCCCACTCTCTATATCAATAACTCTACCCGGTCACTCCCACTCTCTATCAATAACTCTACCCGGTCACTCCCACTCTCTCTATCAATAACTCTACCCGGTCATTCCCACTCTCTTTATCAATAACTCTACCCGGTCATTCCCACTCTTTCTATCAATAACTCTACCCGGTCACTCCCACTCTCTCTATCAATAACTCTACCCAGTCACTCCCACTCTCTCTATCAATAACTCTACCCGGTCACTCCCACTCTCTCTATCAATAACTCTACCCGGTCACTCCCACTCTCTATATCAATAACTCTACCCGGTCACTCCCACTCTCTATCAATAACTCTACCCGGTCACTCCCACTCTCTCTATCAATAACTCTACCCGGTCACTCCGACTCTCTCTATCAATAACTCTGCCCGGTTATCTCATAACTAGAGGTCAGCATGGCCGAATGGATAAGAGCGCTCTTTCTTAAACATCCTGTGTGCTGACGCCGAGGTAACGGGTTCAACCCCTACGCCTGAGAGTTGGACTAAAATGTTGACTTCTCGTCCTTGACTAGGGGACGTAAATTACAAGTACCTTTGAAGTCGGAGTGGGTTCGCCTAAAAGTGGGTGTCACTGGTAACAGGGAAAACTAATCCACACTCAACAATTTAATCCTGTGCTACTATAAGTAGAAGCTCATGTATGGGCTATGTTTGAGCTCAAAGCGAGCGAGCTCAAAATAATACAATCTAATAACTCACTGACTTATTTGCCCATAAGCCCATCCATCCATCCATCCATCCATCCATCCATCCATCCATCCATCCATCCATCATGTGCCAGACCGGGAAGCGTGGGCGGTCATGACTCGCCATCTCACAGTCGTGGATCAGCTCAGTGTTCCTGTCTCGACCATGCCACGTGGTCAAGCCATCCAGGTATTTAAATCTCTGTCTTCCTCTTGTTTTCCTCCCCTCGATCTTGCCAGTTGTCACCAAGTTCTCCAATTTATTTCTTCCCATAACATATCCACACACACACACACAAAATGGTCACTGGCATGAAGGAAAGCAACGGCAAACTACCTTCTGTAAAAGTGCCTAGTTTATTATGATTGCACCTCACAAGTCCACCAACTGATATGCATACAACTATCAACATTAACTATGACTAAGCGCGGACGTTCGCCTCATAAAGGGTCCAATGAGAGTAATATGTCGGCTACCTACCTCGGACGATATGTTAGTTACTGAGGCAAACTTAACATAATTCATGTTACATATGTGGACTGAGAAACAACACGCTGAAATTAAGTAAACAGCCATATGATCAGCCCATTCGCAATGTATTAATATAGGAAATTCTTCAGACGGACAAGAACCACCCTACTACCACGCTACAGATGCACACGGGATAACTGCTGAGGTGCTGGAACACTAATTAAAAATGATATCCAACGAGAAGTTCCACGTACAGAAAACGCCGGTAATGACATTCAAAAGATGACGCAATGCACCACAGTAAACTATTTAGCATTTAGCGACGCCAAAAGCGATATACACATCCATACATTTTTAAGAAAACAGTCGTAGCTGAAGATGTCAATGAAGATACGCCTTTCAGGACTGTGTGAATCATACTGCTCTAACATGACGCCGATATTCAGGCAATTGAAAGTTTGTCATTTATCACTATTATTACACATTCACAACAATACACCCATACAATCTTATCTTCTTTTACTCTCTTTCTATTCACGACAATTCGAGCCCAGGTGATTTGGTTGTCTACACGGATGGCTCTGAGCTGAGAGGCCTGGGAGTTCACAACGGAGGTTGATGGAAGGTGTTTGGTGCAGGAGAGCCTGTCATATGATACTACGTCATCAAGTCTTGGGATGGAGGTGGAGGCGGTCACTATGACGTTTCACTGAAGAGAACAGACAGCACACACAATGGTCGTGATTGTAGCGGACTCACAGGGCCTGTTTGGAAGAAAAGGGAGGGGAGGGGGGGGGGGCGAGAACGGGCATGCTTCGTGCAGAGTGGTATGTTTCAGTTAAAAAATAGGGAATTGGAATCATCTGTTGAATCTTTTCACCCGGGGCTTGTTGGCGTGTTGGGAAGTGAGTAGGCAGACGTGTTGGCTGGGTCTGCATCGCTGGGTGGGGTGTTGATGCACGATGGCGTAGATGTGATACCCTTCGGGATCATGTGTGTGGTGTGGAGAAGCGGATACACCATCATTCCCTGGGGAGCTTGGTGCGCCGGGGAGTGGCCAGACGACCTGGCCGACACTTAGTGACCCGAGGAGGGACCAGACAGACGAAAAGGTCATATTGCAGCGGGTACTATTAGAACTAGGGTTCTACGCTGGCTGTTGAAGATAAGAACGGAGAGGGTATATGAATGTCCTGAGTGCTGTGATGTCGGTTATTGACTCAACTAAACTCAGCTCAATTATGCTCTCTTTCTGGCTCTCGAGTTCCTCAAAATTCAGTCCTAACTGGTGAAAAAGCCATGACCAACATACTTAAAGTCAAATATATGTTTGTAAAAACTGCAAGTATCAATTGATAGACTATTGTACTATAGGTACAATTGCAACCTATGACACAGCACCATAAAACAAGTTAAAGTAAAATGTTTGAGACTATGCATCTTTCCTGTGGCAACATGCGAATGTCAGTCATTGACCATTTCGAAATCGCTAAAGAATAAAGTCAAGGCATTTGAACTTAAATGCTACAGAAAAGTTCTTAGAAAAAGTGGACCATCAACATTATTCATTTGCCCTGCCACTTAACGCAGGTTTGGTGCTCTGAATCGATTCTACTGATGATATTGCTGAATGTCACCACTTCAGTCCATCTAACATAGTTTCTCTCGGCCTACCTCTTCTGTTGCTGATAAAGCCAATCGTCACGGTGCTTTTCAAAGTCTCTCTTCTTGTTACACGATCAAAGAACATTTATCTTAGGCGAAGAAGAAGAAAGATACTGCAATTCTACATGATCTTACCATGGAAGAAAACTGGCTCTTAAATACTATCATAACTGGCAAGCTTAAGTACTTTGACAATAGAACGTCACAGTGGCTTGTAAGAATAATGATGATGGGCATGGTTTCTGGCTATAGAACGTCACAGTGGCTTGTAAGAATAATGATGGTGGGCATGGTTTCTGGCTATAGAACGTCACAGTGGCTTGTAAGAATAATGATGGTGGGCATGGTTTCTGGCTATAGAACGTCACAGTGGCTTGTAAGAATAATGATGATGGGCATGGTTTCTGGCTATAGAACGTCACAGTGGCTTGTAAGAATAATGATGGTGTGCATGGTTTCTGGCTATAGAACGTCACAGTGGCTTGTAAGAATAATGATGATGGGCATGGTTTCTGGCTATAGAACGTCCAGTGGCTTGTAAGAATAATGATGGTGGGCATGGTTTCTGGCTATAGAACGTCACAGTGGCTTGTAAGAATAATGATGGTGGGCATGGTTTCTGGCTATAGAACGTCACAGTGGCTTGTAAGAATAATGATGGTGGGCATGGTTTCTGGCTATAGAACGTCACAGTGGCTTGTAAGAATAATGATGATGGGCATGGTTTCTGGCTATAGAACGTCACAGTGGCTTGTAAGAATAATGATGATGGGCATGGTTTCTGGCTATAGAACGTCACAGTGGCTTGTAAGAATAATGATGGGTGGGCATGGATTCTGGCTATAGAACGTCACAGTGGCTTGTAAGAATAATGATGGTGGGCATGGTTTCTGGCTACAGAACGTCACAGTGCCATGTAAGAATAATGATGGGTGGCATGGTTTCTGGCTATAGAACGTCACAGTGGCTTGTAAGAATAATGATGGTGGGCATGGTTTCTGGCTATAGAACGTCACAGTGGCCTGTAAGAATAAATGATGATGGCATGGTTTCTGGCCTATAGGAACGTCACAGTGGCTTGTAAGAATATTGATGGGTGGCATGGTTTCTGGCTATATAGAACATCACAGTGGCTTGTAAGAATAATGATGATGGGCATGCTTTCTGGCTATAGAACGTCACAGTGGCTTGTAAGAATACTGATGGTGGGCATGGTTTCTGGCTATAGAACGGTCACAGTGGCTTGTAAGAATAATGATGGTGGGCATGGTTTCTGGCTATAGAACGTCACAGTGGCTTGTAAGAATAATGATGATGGGCGTGGTTTCTGGCTATAGAACGTCACAGTGGCTTGTAAGAATAATGATGATGGGCATGGTTTCAGGCTATAGAACGTCACAGTGGCTTGTAAGAATAATGATGGTGGGCATCGTTTCTGGCTATAGAACGTCACAGTGGCTTTTAAGAATAATGATGGTGGGCATGGTTTCAGGCTATAGAACGTCACAGTGGCTTGTGAGAATAATGATGGTGGGCATGGTTTCTGGCTATAGAACGTCACAGTGGCTTGTAAGAATAATGATGGTGGGCGTGGTTTCTGGCTATAGAACGTCACAGTGGCTTGTAAGAATAATGATGGTGGGCATGGTTTCTGGCTATAGAACGTCACAGTGGCTTGTAAGAATAATGATGGTGGGCATGGTTTCTGGCTATAGAACGTCACGGTGGCTTGTAAGAATAATGATGGTGGGCTCGGTTTCTGGCTATAGAACGTCACAGTGGCTTGTAAGAATAATGATGGTGGGCATGGTTTCTGGCTATAGAACGTCACAGTGGCTTGTAAGAATAATGATGATGGGCATGGTTTCTGGCTATAGAACGTCACAGTGGCTTGTAAGAATATTGATGGTGGGCATAGTTTCTGGCTATAGAATGTCACAGTGGCTTGTAAGAATAATGATGATGGGCATGGTTTCTGGCTATAGAACGTCACAGTGGCTTGTAAGAATAATGATGGTGGGCATGGTTTCTGGCTATAGAATGTCACAGTGGCTTGTAAGAATAATGATGGTGGGCATGGATTCTGGCTATAGAACGTCACAGTGGCTTGTAAGAATAATGATGGTGGGCATGGTTTCTGGCTACAGAACGTCACAGTGCCATGTAAGAATAATGATGGGTGGCATGGTTTCTGGCTATAGAACGTCACAGTGGCTTGTAAGAATAATGATGGTGGGCATGGTTTCTGGCTATAGAACGTCACAGTGGCCTGTAAGAATAATGATGATGGGCATGGTTTCTGGCTATAGAACGTCACAGTGGCTTGTAAGAATATTGATGGGTGGCATGGTTTCTGGCTATAGAACATCACAGTGGCTTGTAAGAATAATGATGATGGGCATGCTTTCTGGCTATAGAACGTCACAGTGGCTTGTAAGAATAATGATGGTGGGCATGGTTTCTGGCTATAGAACGTCACAGTGGCTTGTAAGAATAATGATGGTGGGCATGGTTTCTGGCTATAGAACGTCACAGTGGCTTGTAAGAATAATGATGATGGGCGTGGTTTCTGGCTATAGAACGTCACAGTGGCTTGTAAGAATAATGATGATGGGCATGGTTTCAGGCTATAGAACGTCACAGTGGCTTGTAAGAATAATGATGGTGGGCATCGTTTCTGGCTATAGAACGTCACAGTGGCTTTTAAGAATAATGATGGTGGGCATGGTTTCAGGCTATAGAACGTCACAGTGGCTTGTGAGAATAATGATGGTGGGCATGGTTTCTGGCTATAGAACGTCACATTGGCTTGTAAGAATAATGATGGTGGGCGTGGTTTCTGGCTATAGAACGTCACAGTGGCCTGTAAGAATAATGATGGTGGACATGGTTTCCTGCTATAGAACCTCACAGTGGCTTGTAAGAATAATGATGGTGGGCATGGTTTCTGGCTATAGAACGTCACAGTGGCTTGTAAGAATAATGATGGTGGGCATGGTTTCTGGCTATAGAACGTCACGGTGGCTTGTAAGAATAATGATGGTGGGCTCGGTTTCTGGCTATAGAACGTCACAGTGGCTTGTAAGAATAATGATGGTGGGCATGGTTTCTGGCTATAGAACGTCACAGTGGCTTGTAAGAATAATGATGATGGGCATGGTTTCTGGCTATAGAACGTCACAGTGGCTTGTAAGAATATTGATGGTGGGCATAGTTTCTGGCTATAGAATGTCACAGTGGCTTGTAAGAATAATGATGGTGGGCATGGTTTCTGGCTATAGAACTTCACAGTGGCTTGTAAGAATAATGATGGTGGGCTCGGTTTCTGGCTATAGAACGTCACAGTGGCTTGTAAGAATAATGATGGTGGGCATGGTTTCTGGCTATAGAACGTCACAGTGGCTTGTATGAATAATGATGATGGGCATGGTTTCTGGCTATAGAACGTCACAGTGGCTTGTAAGAATAATGATGGTGGGCATAGTTTCTGGCTATAGAATGTCACAGTGGCTTGTAAGAATAATGATGGTGGGCATGGTTTCTGGCTATAGAACTTCACAGTGGCTTGTAAGAATAATGATGGTGGGCATAGTTTCTGGCTATAGAATGTCACAGTGGCTTGTAAGAATAATGATGGTGGGCATAGTTTCTGGCTATAGAATGTCACAGTGGCTTGTAAGAATAATGATGGTGGGCATGGTTTCTGGCTATAGAACTTCACAGTGGCTTGTAAGAATAATGATGGTGTGCATAGTTTCTGGAAGAAATAGTAGGGGTTGACCAAATAGACACAGGACTTTGCTGACACATTGTCCATGAGGGTGCCTGTGGCAGGGGAAGTGGCCAGGGATCGAGACAGACACATTGTCCATGAGGGTGCCTGTGGCAGGGGAAGTGGCCAGAGATCGAGACAGACACATTGTCCATGAGGGTGCCTGTGGCAGGGGAAGTGGCCAGAGATCGAGACAGACACATTGTCCATGAGGGTGCCTGTGGCAGGGGAAGTGGCCAGAGATCGAGACAGACACATTGTCCATGAGGGTGCCTGTGGCAGGGAAAGGGGCCAACGATCTAGAAACTGTTCGTCAGATTATGACGAGAACGACGTTCTGAAGAAAAATAAACCTTCCAGGTGAGGGTCTGTTATAAGTAATTGTATATTATATTGTGGGCATTTATTACAATATGTACATTGATCTGCTATGCCAAACGACATCTTAATGGGATCCCATGTAAAGCAATCGTTAGGAAGGAATGCATGGACGTGCATACAATTAGTGACGACAACAAGAAATGGCTCCCCCGATGGTGTTTCCACCTTGTCGTGGTGGGGGAGCTTGAGTTTCTCAATGACCCTGAGAGCTATGCCGGCGGTAGCGTAGCTACCAGCAGGGCCTCCCAAGCCGGACAGGTCAAAGGGTAGAGAACAGACAAAGAGAAACACCCTGGTCCTCCAGGTTGGGGGTTGAAGCGTGGGGTTAACATCCCCACCTTTGTAAAAACCTTTCTTTGTTACGAAACAAATACATGAGCCTCGATATCGGACTGACTTATCTGGACAACGACCTTGGAACGTTAAAGGACTTTTGAGATTTGGAACATGGAATGTACGGACACTATATCGAGCTGGAGCGGCCGAAGAACTAACCCGGGAGCTGGTTGAATATCAAATGGATATCACAGCAATTCAAGAAATAAGGTGGCCAGGAGAGGGTACTTTAGAGCAAAATGGAATGATTATAATATATGGAGGAAACACCCAAAATAAACATGAATTAGGAACAGGATTTGTCATCAAAAAAGAGTTATGGGGGAACATTTTAAACTTTAAAGCTTTTAATGACAGGATTAGTAAATTACGAATAAAAGGTAAATGGAAAAATATAACGATGATTAATGTACATGCACCTACTGAAGAGAAAGAAGATGATATTAAAGAAGACTTTTATAATGATCTGGAAGATGTCATAGAAGAAACCCCCAAACAGGACATCCTGATTGTGCTGGGAGACTTCAATGCAAAAATAGGTAGAGAGCAAACTAATAAAAAAGTGGCCGGTATGGAAAGCCTACATACAACTTCAAATGATAATGGATGGAGAGTCATCAACCTGGCAGAAGCCAAAGGACTGCAGATTAGCAGTACCAGACTACAAAGAAAGGATATACACAAACAAACTTGGAAATCATGTGACAAGAGAACCTATAATCAAATAGATCACATTTTAATTAACAACAGAAATGCATCAAACATACAGCAAGTCAGAAGTTATAGAGGAGCTGAGTGCCACAGTGACCATTTCCTCGTTGGAGCAAAATTTAAAATAAAACTTAAGAGAGCTTTCTATACTAAATTACAAAGATTACACCCAACATATAACAGAGAAAAACTACAAGACATTACAGTCAAAGAGAAATTTACAGATGAAATAAAATGTAAACTTGAAACTTTTCAAAACCCTTTGGAGGAAAGCGTTGACCAAACTTGGTTGAACATCAAGAATACACTTCAATCTACCGCAGAAGAATGTCTCGGTGTGTCAACCACGCATAGAAAGAACAGATGGTTCAATCAAAAATGTGAAGAAGCAGTCACTAAGAAGAAGAATGCCAGACATGTATGGTTAAATGACATCAATAACATCCAAAAGGAAGAGCATTATAGAAATGAATGTAAAGAGGCTACAAAAATAGTCAGACAGCAGAAGCGAGAATATATGAGTAATATAATCAAAGATATGGAAACTAATCACCAGAAAAATGAATCCAGAAAGTTTTTTAAAGTACTGAAGTCAATGAAACGAGGGCACCAACAAAACACATATGGTTTAAAAGACAAAAATGGGAATATGATAAATACCAATGAAGAAATGTGCAACACATGGAAAGAATATTTTATTGAATTACTAAATTGTGAAGCTCCAAGTAACATTTTCCCACAGGAAGAGGTTCTAACATGCGAACCACAAATTGAAGAACCTACATTTGAAGAAATCCTATATGTAATCACACGACTTAAAAACAATAAGGCAACTGGGACTGATGGAATTGCTGCTGAATTTATAAAGGCAGGTGGCCATGCATTACATCTAAAGCTATACGAACTAATAATAAAAATCTGGAGGACAGAAGAATTACCCCATGACTGGAAAGAGTCATTATTGATACCTATCTTTAAGAAAGGAGACAAGTTCCAATGTGGAAATTATAGAGGAATATCACTACTGTCCACAAGCTATAAGATACTATCCGCAGTATTACTAAATAGACTAAAACCATATTCAGAAGACATATTAGGTGACTACCAGGCGGGTTTTAGACAAAACAGATCAACAATAGATCAGATATTTATCTTACGACAAATAGCCGAGAAACATTGGGAATATAAAAGAGATCTCCATAACATTTTTGTGGATTTTAAAAAGGCTTATGATAGTGTCCATAGGAATAGTCTATGGAATGTTATGCAGGAATTTGGAATACCAAGGAAGTTAATTAACATGACCAAACTATGCATGGAAGATACTTATAATATAGTAACATATAAAGGCAGGAAATCAGACCCCTTCCAAATAACATCTGGCTTGAAACAGGGTGATGCACTATCGCCGCTACTCTTCAATCTGGCTCTAGAGAAAGTTGTAAGGAAGGTAAAGGAGGAATGTGATATTGGAGGAACATCCAAGCTGCTTGGTTATGCAGATGATATAGATATTATAGGGCAAAGTGAACAAAAGACATTAGAAATATTGACTCACTTAAAGGAAAAAGCCCAACAGATGGGGCTGGTTATCAACCAAGATAAGACAGAATATATGGTAATTTCAAGAGACGGAATGGCTAAAAACTCTGGCCACATACAAATAGATAATATGACTATTAAAAGAACGGAAACATACAAATACCCGGGTACAATCTTCAACTGCTCCAACATCAAAGGGAAGAAATACAAACTAGAATCAACTCTGGAAATAAGATATACTATGCACTACAACATCTACTAAAATCAAAGGCGCTATCTCGTAACACCAAAATCACAATATACAAAACACTGATCAGACCAGTTGTGCTGTATGGCTCTGAAACCTGGAGTACAACGAAAGGAGACGAAGCCTTGTTACAAACCTTTGAGAACAAAATTTTAAGACGCATCTTTGGACCCATTAGGGATACACAAAGTGGAGAGTGGAAAAGAAGAAGTAACAAAGACATTTATGATTTGTTTAAGTCCCCGCTAATCACTGGTATCATGAAGGCTAATAGACTACAATGGCTGGGGCATATAGAAAGAATGGAAGATAATAGGGAAACAAAACTCGCTTACACTCAGGAAATAAATGACCGTAGACCCCGAGGTAGACCAAGAAGGCGGTGGAGAGATAATATACATACAGACCTACAAGCACTTGGAATCAACGACTGGCAAGAGAAGGTCCACCAGAGAGACGAATGGAGACAGATTGTATTTGCAGCAAAGAACCTCAATGGCTCGGAATGCTGAAGAAGAAGAAGAAGAAGAACAAGAAATGGATCTCAAGAGTTCAAGAGCATACATGACAAGACTATCACAGAGCTTCATGGCTACATAGCAAGTGGGACACAGCAATGCGTATCGTATCTACGTCGACATCATCATCGTCATGTGCCTTGTCGATAAGCGTGGAGTGTCATACTTGACCATCTCACATGATCTTCAGAGTCGCAGCTAAGGGACCCTAAAAATAAACAAAAATGATGAGTTGATGTTTAAAGAAGCTAGTAGGAGACTCGGTGGCATACTCGTTAATGCGTTTGCCTGTCAAGACTGTGGACCGAGTCCAGTCCCAAGCAGAGGCAGAATGATATTGTTTTTCGATCAGCATAGCGCTGGCGTCGACCCAGCCTCATATACATGGGTATCAGACAATTTTCAGAATGTTCTAGGAATTGTCTGGGTGAGGAAAGGCTACCAGAAAGATAACTGTCAACCCCACCTTACATACCGTGGCCTGGTACATGCAAAGGCCCAGGCAACTCTCCAACTGCGGTATGTGCTGTGGGATTACCTGTGCATGCTACTACACGATACTGAGCTAGTTGGGCGTTGATTGACGAGCTCCCTGGTACGCCTGGTGTGATGCTCTGTACATTGTAGCAAATATGTCAAAGTAAGTTTGTCTAGCCTGCGGGACACCTCACGGGCAGGCATGGAGTACCCAATTACACCCCCCCCTTTCCGCTCCAACCAGTAATCATGGCTACGTGACGTCACAGCGGCTTACAGATAGTGCATTACAGTGGTAAGATGCGGGGCAAGTTTCTCAGAACTGATCATTGCGATAGCTGGGTGACGATTGGGATGCCGCTGTAAGCATCAAGACGAGGACAACTCACACTGCATGGCAATTGTAATAACGCAAAGTACACCATGACTCGGCAATCAAGACCAGAAGATGTGAAATAGACAATTAGCATTATATGGGGAAAATACTGAGCAAAGGGATAGTCTGACAGAGTATACGTGTAAAAGTTTAAACTTTAGCTGCTTTTAGCGGATTCTATTGTTACTTTAATCCACTTTTGTGGTCAGCTAAAGCATTTACTCATTCTTCCCTTAGCCAATTGTTACATTAATCTGTAGTGTTAGTTAGTTAGTTCAAAATGCTTTTGGTGTTACCTTTTCTCTGGAGTAAACTAGGCAGGCCGAGAGAGGGATCATGACACATGGGCAAAAAATGATTTCTACTATCATGGACCCAGGATTTGTGCTGTGTAGAGGTTATTATGCCTTTGTTTAAAGTACAATGTAACAAACTATCGCCTGTCAAGAAGGCAAGGTGTCAGTACAGTACAGTTTGCTATATATTTCACTCTTTCTGTCCCTCTCAATTGTTAAATTAATCTACTGTTGGGGATAACTATTTAATTTTCTCGCTATGCCCCATTGACATGTTACATTAATGTACAATTGCAGTTAGCTATTTCTTTTTACTCTTTCTGTCTCATTGATTTTTTATAATAGCTTACTTTTATAGTTAGCAATGTTTTAAATACTATTTCTGCCCCATTCAAATTTCACTTTAACCAACTGTTGTAGTTAATAATTTCTTTTACTCTTTCTGTCATAGTCAGTTGTTACATTAGCCTACTGATGTTATAGAGACTATTGATTTAATTTCTTCTATTTCAGTCAGTATTTATATGAACCCACTTTTATAGTTAGCCATTGATTTAACGTTTTCTAGCCCAGCCGGTTATCTCATTAAGTCACTCAAGTAGCCAATTATTATTGCTTTAGCTTCTATTCCAGCCAGTAGTCACATGAACCTACTTACGTAGTTAGCCATTGCTTTAATAATGTCTATTCCAGTGATTTGTCACATTAACCCACCTTTGCTGTTAGCAAATTCTTAATTCAGTCAGTTCGCACATTAACCCACCTACATAGTCAACTTTTGCTTCAACGTTTATCCCCATCAGTTGTCATATTAACCCACTTACTTACTTAGCCTTTGCTGTAACATCCTTTAACTCAATCAAATTATTCTATGTAATTCTTTCTGTCCTAGACATATGTTACATTGGCCCATTCCGTTTCAGTTATCGTTTTCACCATATTTTATTCTTGAAAAATGTTACGGTAACTCTTCGTAAAGCAGGCAATCGTTAAACTTTATGTGAACCAGACAATTGTTATTCATTTTAACTGAACCATAACATTGTTTACTACAATTCCTTTAAAGGCAGACAATTATTGCTGTAACTCCTTACGAGCCAGACAGTTGTTACTTTAACTGCTTAGGAGCCAGACAATTGTCACTTTAACTGCTTCTGAACCAGACGCTTGTTACTTTACCTGCTCCTGAACTAGACAATTGTCATTTCAACCCTATTTGAATCGGACAGCAACTTCTTCCGAACCAGATAATTGTTACATTAACTCCCGCTGGATAAGACAATTGTTACTTTAACTATTAAAACCAACACTTTAACCCCTCTGAAATAGACAACTGCTCTTTCTTACTCAGATAGGTGTTACTAAAAGACAAGAACACACTGGAGTATAAAGCTCTCTCTCTCTATCCTGGATTGTGATACTTGTGAACGCAGAGACAAAGCAGACAAACCTTTCGTGATTCATCGCCGGCAAGAATGCTCTTTTGTTTTTCTCCCAATTCGCACACAGATAGACAAGAGCTTTGTTATGAGTGTTAAAGTGGCTTTTAAGAGCGAGGAAATGAATACCATTGTCAGATGGACCAACCCTGACAAGAGAATTGTAGAAATGTTAAATATCTAGTGTAGTCGTGTTAGCGTTGTGGTTAAAATAAACTTGTCTCTCGGCCTGGTGGTTATAGGTTCGAATCCGCACAGAGAGGGATTTTTAAAACTGAGCTGGACTCCCAGGTCGACCCAATTTAAAATGGGTACCAGGAAATGTCTTGGGAAAGTGAAAGCGGCCAGCGTTATATTGCAAACATCACCTCTAGTGTGCTGGTTGGTCTATGTAAATATGGACCACCACCACCACCACCACCACCATCACCACCATCACCACCACCACCACCACCACCACCACCACCACCACCACCACCACCACCGACGACGACCCGACCACCACCATCACCACCACCACCACCACAACCACCACCACAAACAACAACAACAACAACACTCCGGCAGCAAGAACTTGCCATGGTCTGTGTTGTGTTAGGATCATCACGTTTTGTAGACTTGAATGCACGGAGGGATAGGTGCCCTGTCTTTCCCTCTATTAACGGACACCGAGCGCAGGCTTCTAACCCTCGCCCGGCCGTGCTCATAACGTTATCAGCACAGCCTCTTAACGATTACATAACGCGCTCGCCTTCTTAATATTCACATATGTTTGATGGAACAGAACATTACACGAGATAGTGATCTCAGGCTCACAGCCTTATCTGGTCTCACTCCCGACTAATGCAATAACAAGTTCATAATGTATGGCTAGCCGACATACACGGAAGTTCAGCACTTGAAGCGAAGCTGACTCTCCAGATTACGCGCCGGTACATAACAATGAACACATATGTGGGGGTCAGCGTGGCAAAAAGGATAAGGGCACTGGCTCTTAATCTTCCGGTGCACAGATTGTGGAGTAGCGTGTTCAACTCTTACACCGGTCAGTTGGACGTTCATACGGTTTTTCTCAATGTTCACATCTCGTCCTTGACTTGGGAACATAAATTACAAGTACCTCAGAAGTTGGAGTTGGTTCACCTTGATGGCAAGGGACACTGGTATTAGGGAAAGCTAATCCATAGGCAGAACATCAGCCCCGTGCATCCCCAGTAGTAGAAACTATTATAAGTTGTTGCACGTGTGTAGACTAATCTCGAGTTCAAAGCAATAAAAAAACACACACACACATACACATATACACATATACACATATACAGATATGTGCTAGCTTCTAACCCACACATACACACATACACACATACACATATACAGATATGTGCTAGCTTCTAACCCACACATAACAGGAACACTGAACGTACACTAAAGGGAGGGGAAGGATGGGTGTTGTAATAATATCCCCAAGTGCATGTCGTGTTTGTATCCCTATACTTAAATGATGAAATGTAACAAATAAGCCAGTAATACGCACCAGATAAACAACAGCACATATTTTACATATTATACCCAGTTATCATCATCATCACCATCTTCCACTTCTGCCGTCAAGCATCGTGGGGAGGAATAATTTGCGTTCCAGCGCCCGGTGGGAGGCACTGGATAGTGTCATTCCGTATGGTTGTACAATGTCTTTGATGTCGTCAATCCATTTTCTTCTTGGATGGTGGCCTCGTGGTCTCGTCGCAGATGATCTTTGATGTAAGGCCAGTGGTGGTAGTTGCTGGTGTTGCATTCTAACGACATGGCCAAACCACTTGATCTTCTGTCTTTCAATAAATGTGGCACTAGTTGTTGATCCCACAGTCTGTCTGATAATAACATTTCTTACTCGGTCTCGGATTGTTAAGTTGGCAGCTCTCCTCAGGCATCTCATTTCGCAGGTGTTGATTTTGCGAAGTTGTAATTAGGATAAAATCCAGGTTTGAGATTGGTAGCATAGGGTTGGTGTGAATATGCTGTTTATTATATGTCGGTTCGCGGACATGGATATATTTGCATGTTTCAGTATACCCAGTATTATACCCAGTACCCCCACGAAATCTGAGTGTGATAAACCAAGAAGTAGAGCAGCACTGGTATTCTGCAAGATCTAAAGACCTGTGATAGCCTGACGCGACACATGATGTTGATAATGCTACCAATACCGGCGTCCCTCGCAGTGCCCTAGGGTATGATGGGAAGCTGCTCAGAAAACACTGATAAATAGAGGTGCGTGTCAGTTTCCCGGTCTCTCCAAACCAGACAACCGTGGCCGAAGGAGCGATTATGTAGATCGCTGTAGTATAAAATAGGGAGGCTTTAACCAGCCCTCCCCAGTCACTGGACCAGAGCAGGGAGTCACCAATGCCTCTAGATTTAACCAAGACTGGCTTGTGTGGTCCACACACAAGGACCGAGGAAATCCATCAAAATGACTGGCAATGTGTAAGCCCACTCGTGGTAGTGACCCCTGGGCCATGGTTGTTTGTAGAGCAAACTTGAGCCCCAGCTCTGGTTAATGTCGTTAGGCCACTCACACTCCCATTCGTATACCTGTTTATGTCCACTATATCTCTGCTGTTAGGGTTATAGTTTCTGTTATTTGTTATGTTATGGCTCTTTGCGGTATCTGGTCACAGTCGGCCTATGTGATGCGGGTGTCTTGTGTGGGTATTGAGGGTGCCCTTCGACTCAACTGAACATGATTGAGGTCTCACTGTCATTTAGAGACCGCCCCTGTGGTCAGTGCTAGGCAGCAGTTATCTCTAACTGTGGGATTACAGATTCCCATTTCTGTATGTACCGACTGTCCATGAGTCCTGAGATGATTACAATAGAGAGTCCATCCCTGCTGTTACCGTTGTTTACGTTGGGGCTCTGTTGTTGCCATGTCCTTGTTGGTTTGTGGAGATGGGTACCTAGTCATGTGCATAGCGATGTTAGGCAGCAGTGAGTGATATCACTGTGGGAACATAGGTTCCCATTTCTGTATATGTCAGTTGTGTGACATGGCAGGATGCCTGTTTGTCACTGAATCATGCAGTTCTGTCAATAAAAGTCTAATTTTGTTGTTCTTAATTTGTTTTGTTTAGTCTGTAGTTTGTTGTGTAAACTCATTGATCCTGTTACAGTCCAGCAGTGTAATCTTCTGTCTGGGGTATACAACAGTATATCCCCCGCCCTAAGAACTCCTGGAATCTTCTGTCTAATTCTATCCCTTTTCTTGTTAACTGAGGAGAATATATACAGTGCTCTTTCTCTATTTCTTCTTATTGTCCTTTTCTTCTCTGGCCCATTAAAAGTCAGTGTTGCGCTTCTTTGTCTTTGAGCACCTAAGTATAGGAAATTACATCTTCCTGTCCTTGATATTCTTCCTCCTGTTTCAGATCCAAACACATTATCGAATCTTGGAAACTGAAATAAGTACTTTGGCCATATTAAACGCTACCACAGCTTGGGGGAGAACAATGATGAAAGTCATGGTTCCTGGAAGAAACATATGACGTTTAAGACGCTGGGGGATGAGGTGGAAGAAATGGCAAAAGATTGATGGGCTTTTCGGAGCGCCGTGATGGGCACGACGTCCTGCAGAAGACTTGCTACATGGTGATGATATAGTTATATATAGTAAGTCCCCGGGGCCAGACGACATCACAGTGGAACACAGTTCAGCTATTGGTGGGCTGGCTATATAAATGCAACACAACTGTTGAATCATATATATATATATATATATATATATATATATATATATATAGCTGATCCACGACTATGGTGATCGAGTGAGATGGCAGAACATGACCGCCCACGCTTATTGGCATGGCACATGATGGATATATATATATATATATATATATATATATATATATAATATATATATATATATATATATATATATATATATATATAACTTATATATTACTTTACAAGGGGGCTGCGTATGGTCTCGAGGTATGGTGTCCGCCTCGAGTAGCTGGAGGTCCCAGGGTTCAAGCCCGGTGATGACCGGGATTTTTTCTCGTGGACTTCTAGTAATAAGATTTCCCCTGGTCTCTGGGTAGTGAGATCGGACGCCCGTGTGTATTGTTGCGCACGTAAAATATCCCTTGTCAGTTGGAAATCGAACAACAGTAGCTAACGGCGCTGCCCGGGCAAAATTTCGAGTTAAAAATCTACCCAAAGTATTTCAGGATCCTCGCCGGTGCTACGGAGTTGTGCACTGAGCTGATTGTCTCCAGACTCAGGTTTGAGTTAGGAGGAGAACGGATCACTTATGGGTTGCACCCGTGTGCCGTGATGTTGATCCATCGATTAAACTAACTAAACTAATAGTGTTTTACGCTGTTTAGTGTTTTACGCTGTTTAGTGTTTTCCTGTGGGATTAAGTGGTGTCATTTCGTATTCGTTTATTGTAAGTGTTCAGAAAAAGCCACGGAAGGCAGGTGGTGGATGAAACTTTGAGGGCAGCCGACAGATATTTGTTGGTTATAGTCTCAAGTTTCGCGACGGCAGGCAGAGGATCTCTTTCGAGAGACAAGTTGCGGAGACATATAAGTTGCGGTTATCTGGTCAGTTTGGTCACTGTCATAGAGGACAGCAACAGCAAACTACCTCTTTGAAAGTGCCTAGTACATTATGATTCGCCTAAAGACTGATCATCGCAAGACAAGGACAGAGACATTGAAATTAGCAACATGGAATGTTAGGACATTAAAAGACGACGACAAATTAGAGAACATAAAACAAAAACTGGAAAGAGAAAAAACATTAACATTTTAGGTATGTGCGAAACTAGATGGATAGGAACAGGCATAAAGATAGATGAAGATTTTAAGATTATTTATTCTGGAGGTGAAGATCGACAAAGGGGAGTGGCAATTATTTTGGACCGGAAAACATTAAAATCTGTTCAAGGATGTTGGGCCGTGTCGGACAGAGTTCTACTAGTTAAATTAAGTGGCAGACCTTTTAACATAAATGTTATTCAAGTATATGCCCTAACAGGAGAATCCCGTGAAGATAGTGTAGAGGAATTTTATAATGACATAGAGTCTGCCTTAAAGAAATGTAAAAGTTCAGAAATAAACATCATAATCTGCCGAAATAAAATGGAATGGCGTCATAACTGATCGGTTCAATGTCAATTCGAAGTCATGAAATCAGCTGCACGCAGGATGGTGTAAGTTACATTGCTTAACAAACAAGGAACATTAGATAGTGTATTCGAAGTCATGAAATCAGCTGCACGCAGGATGGTGTAAGTTACATTGCTTAACAAACAAGGAACATTAGATAGTGTATTCGAAGTCATGAAATCAGCTGCACGCAGGATGGTGTAAGTTACATTGCTTAACAAACAAGGTACATTAGATAGTGTATTCGAAGTCATGAAATCAGCTGCACGCAGGATGGTGTAAGTTACATTGCTTAACAAACAAGGAACATTAGATAGTGTATTCGAAGTCATGAAATCAGCTGCACGCAGGATCGTGTAAGTTACATTGCTTAACAAACAAGGAACATTAGATAGTGATGGAGCGATGAATAAGGTAATGTTGATGCGCCATTGATGTACATACAAAATGGGATCGAGCTTAGCCACTAAAGGAATTATATATAAATTATTATTTGTCAATATAGTTTGACTGCCTTCCCGGCGATTGGGAACTGCCAATTATTGTTATTAATGTTAGTATTAGTATGTGCGGCCGATCCACCTGAACAAAGTAAAAGTTTGACGTGGAACATTATCGTCGATGCAAACATTTGTATTGGAGTTTTACGTTGGTTCTTGTTTGGATTTGATGGTTTGGTTTCAAGGGACAGCGAGCGTCAATTCACATATATTGCACAGGACAATTCTCAGCAGTGGATATGCTAGCAGATCTACAAATTGATGGGAAAGACATTAGACTTATAAAAACACATATATTGGAAACAACTATCGCCGCTACTCTTCAATCTGGCTCTAGAGAAAGTTGTAAGGAAGGTAAAGGAGGAATGTGATATTGGAGGAACATCCAAGCTGCTTGGTTATGCAGATGATATAGATATTATAGGGCAAAGTGAACAAAAGACATTAGAAATATTGACTCACTTAAAGGAAAAAGCCCAACAGATGGGGCTGGTTATCAAACCAAGATAAGACAGAATATATGGTAATTTCAAGAGACGGAATGGCTAAAAACTCTGGCCACATACAAATAGATAATATGACCATTAAAAGAACGGAAACATACAAATACCTGGGTACAATCTTCAACTGCTCCAACATCATAAGGGAAGAAATACAAACTAGAATCAACTCCTGGAAATAAGATATACTATGCACTACAACATCTACTAAAATCAAAGGCGCTATCTCGTAACACCAAAATCACAATATACAAAACACTGATCAGACCAAGTGGTGCTGTATGGCTCTGAAACCTGGAGTACAAACGAAAGGAGAACGAAGCCTTGTTACAAACCTTTGAGAACAAAATTTTAAGACGCATCTTTGGACCCATTAGGGATACACAAAGTGAGAGTGGAAAAGAAGAAGTAACAAAGACATTTATGATTTGTTTAAGTCCCCGCTAATCACTGGTATCATGAAGGCTAATAGACTACAATGGCTGGGGCATATAGAAAGAATGGAAGATAATAGGGAAACAAAACTCGCTTACACTCAGGAAATAAATGACCGTAGACCCCGAGGTAGACCAAGAAGGCGGTGGAGAGATAATATACATACAGACCTACAAGCACTTGGAATCAACGACTGGCAAGAGAAGGTCCACCAGAGAGACGAATGGAGACAGATTGTATTTGCAGCAAAGAACCTCAATGGCTCGGAATGCTGAAGAAGAAGAAGAAGCTGCCATAAGGATTGATAATGAAGTGGGACAATATCAGCCTATTAAGAGAGGTGTTAGGCAGGGATGTGTAATGTCTCCAGATCTTTTTTGCTTGTACAGTGAAAATATTTTCAGAATTGTAGAAGATATAAATGGAATCAGCATTGGAGGACGAAACATCAATAACATTAGATATGCAGATGATACAGTCTTGATTACAGACAATGCGCAAGATCTGCAACAATTAGAAGATGCGGTTGTTGTACATAGTGAGCAACTGGGGTTAGAATTAAATTGTAAAAAGACACAGGTTATGGTCTTCACTAGGAAGAACGAAGTACCACAATGTAATATACAAGTAAATGGGAATATTCTTCAACAAGTGAATCGATACAATTATCTCAGAACAGACATAACATCTGATGGGAGATGCCTTGAAGAGATTAGAACAAGAATCGCCATGGTGAAAGTAGCCTTTAGCAAGATGAAAAACATTCTGATCATTAAAAAGATGTCAATTGAAACAAGAAAAAGAGTGTTGAGGGGATACATAAAGCCTGTTCTTTTGTATGGATGTGAAACTTGGACAATGTGCAGTCAAGCTGAAAAACATCTGATGGCTGCAGAAATGTGGTTTCTGAGGAAAATGCAAAGAATACCATGGACAGATAGAAAAACCAATGACCAAGTACTACAGGAGACAAATGAAACTCGTAAATTGATTAGAGAAATTAGACGTAGACAGTCAAACTTTTTTTGACATGTTATGAGAAGAAATGAATTGGAGAACTTGGTGACAACTGGCAAAGTCGAAGGGAACAGACCAAGAGGAAGACCGAGAGGAAAATACCTGGATGGCTTGGCCACATGGCATGGACGAGATAGGAACACTGAGCTAATTCACGACACTGGTGATCGAGTGAAATGGCGAGTTATGACCGCCCACGCTTTTCGGCATGGCACATTATATATATAATATATATATATAACGGTGGATATATATCTGAAGATCTCTTGACATCTATTGTCATAGCTGTACCAAAAAAAAAAAAAAAATCTGGCGCATCAAACAGATTGTGGAGAACATAGCAAACTTAGTTCAATGAGTGATGTGACTAAAATACTGATGAGAATTATAATGAGAAGTATAACCAGAAATTGGAGATGAGGAATGTAGATTTGTGGAAGGTAAACACATAAACAACATCATTTACATCTTGAAAACATTTACAGAAAGAATTATAAAATGAACATGGATCTATAGTTGTGCTTTGTTAATTACCTTAAGGCTTTGATAAGATCAAACACGAAGAACACATTAGAATGTTGGAAAATTTAAACATTGATGGTAAAGATCTAAGAATAATACAGAACATATGGTCGCGACAAAGAGCAGCCATAAGATTTGACAACTTATATTATGCCTTCCAACACATTAAACAAGGCATTAGACAGAGATGTGTACTATCAAAATATCTGTCCAATTTGTGTAGCGAAATAATAATGTGATCCATAGAAGACTAACAAGAAATATCAGTTGATGGTCATAATTTAGACAATCAGTGTTATGCTGGTGACATGAATGTGGTCGCTGAAAATGAAAAACAGTTACAAGAAGTGATGCATTGAATTACAATATCAAGTTTAAAAAAATGGATTTAGTATGAATAACAGGAAACAGAAGTACTGGTTGTTACATTAAAAAGTAAATACACAAATGCAACTTCAAAGTGAATGGAACCAATCTTAACCAAGTCCGTGTATTTAAGTATTTGGGTACTTTAATAACAGCAGATGTACAAAAGATGTATTAAGAAACTTAAATGTAGAATAAGCCAAGGCAAGAACTATATTTTACAAGAAGAAGAATATTCTCTGCATATTATTGTTAACAGTCTAGGTGAGGAAAAATGTTCTTAATAGCTATATTGTGATAATCCTGATGTACGGAAGCGGATCATTGACAAGCAGACAAGTGAGGAATTATGTGGAAGCTGTTGAAATGTGGTTGTATAAATGAATGATGAGAACATCATTGGCAGATAGAAAAGAGCAATGAAAATATCTTGAAAGAAAAGAACTCGTTGCTCGTATCAGAAGAAGACAGTCTACATTCTGGGGACATGTCATGAGTAGGGGAAAGTTGGGGCATGTCGTTACAACGGGGAAGTTGGAAGAGTGTAGGGGACAGGGAAGACCAGGAGAGAAGATGCTGGACAGTTTGACATCATGCCATATAGGAACCATCTTGAATCTTGTATACATGTGGTTGCGTAATCTATTATGTCCTGTTCTGAGGCGCAGAATAATGACTTGTTCTGGTCTGTCCATAACGTGGTAGTCGTCTTGAGCAGGCTTTGGTGGCCTTCTGACTGATTTGATCATTCTTTTCTTTTGGTGGTATGTAACGGGCACATCAGGCTGTTCTTCTTTTGCTCCTTCCTTAGCCAATCGATCAGTTCTGTCATTTCCGGGTACTCCACAGGGAGATAGTATCCGCTGTATGGTGACCTTATGCTAACTGCTAAGTTTAGAAAGTAGTGTCCTTAGTACAAGCAATTTCCTAGACATCATTTCGTTTTCATTGAGGTGAGTTTCTTTTAAGCAACATACGATTACCCTTTCTTGGTCCAAAATGTTTTCTAGTTCTATTTTCTTGTTGTTGCTAACCCCCTCCGCATTCCAGTGCATTAGTTTTAGTCTTTGGTATTGCCAGACGCTCTATTCTCAGGTCCCCTGGCCCCACAGGACATCTGAGAAGGACCCCCAGTAGCTGTGGTTGGACCCTTTCGAGGCATAGGGCCCGGCACTGCACCTGCCTGGGGGTCCAAAGCAGGGCGAGCACCATAACATTTAGCAGCAGTCGACATATTTCATTACGCGTGATTGCGTGGCATCCTGATTTCTTGGGTGCGCCTCCTGGCTGGTTGCCTCCGTCTTCAGCACCTTTCCTTTGCTAGAGCTGACTGTGGTCTTACTCGAGTTTAGGTGTGTAGGCACGCACACACATGTCTGCGCATGCATGTACGTGCATACACATCTAGAGCGTTCTGGTTATTTCTTGGCGCCAGTGACTCGCCGCCGCCCCTTCTCCTGTTAATTAAAACAGTTCCGCAAGGAGAAGGCCAGGAGTTGGACTTTTGCTGCATAGGTGATGAATGCACAAGCCATTGGGGTATTTATGCAACCCCGCCCCTGGCTACACACAGCAACATTTGGAACCATGTATTGCTAAAATGCGAATTTATCGATTTTCATATAGAGAAATATTTATCGAAAAATAAACATTTAATAAGGATGATTTTATTAAAAACAGATATTTCTCCGGTGATGTATGTGATGTATGTTTAAATGTATATAAATGATGTATTTTGCAAGAAAATATAAAATTTAAAAATTCTTTGCTGTTATAAATTATTTCCACATCTACAATGTTCAAATTAATTTATTTGTTGTAGTAGTCTTGATATATTTCTGAAATTTATTCTGAGTTTACTACTTGTTTTCCGAATATTTTATTTTCACACACAGCTGGAAGTAGGTTTCGTTTCATTTCCGTTTTAAAGTTCTGTACAATTCTAACCGTTCGAATTTTATTAAAACAATGAGTGTCAATAACAATCGTAAGATTGAAGATGAATGCCGTATTTTTTATTGATGCTTGCTTGCTTGCTTGTGTTCGTTGGCTTGAGCTCCAACGCGAAGTCCTGTATGTCGGATGAAGGCATCCTGTTGTCTAGCACCAGTGTGATGTCATACAGGACCTGAAGTTTGTGTGAGTATCCGTTGTCCCATGTCTGGCTTATTGGTGTGCAAACTGGTGGTTCCTCGCCGTACAGGCAGACACTCTCCGACTTCGGAGGAATCGGCGATCCTATTGACTTTAGCCAGGACCCCGAAGGGACCTGTTGCCCAGGACGCTCGGCGAGGACGCGTCAATAGGTCTTGGCCAGTATATAACCCGGCCCTGGTGCCTTGGAAACACCTATGCGTCCCTTTTTATTGATGAATGGACAACTAAGTACTATTTTTATAAAAGTTGGTAGCAAATTAGTTTGCTTGTTGTGTCGTGAGTCAGTGGCTGTCTTCAAGGAGTACAATTTAAAAAGACATTATCAAACAAAACATTCCGATGTCGGATACAATTTAACAACGGAAGGGAGGGAAAGGAGATGACTGGAGTTGGTGACAAATTTGGAGAAACGGCAAACCGTTTTCACTAAACAGTCTTCAATTCAAGATGCTGCAACTTAAGCTTCTCTTGTGCTGTCACAGAGAATTGTAAAACAGAACAAGCCATTTTCTGATGGCGAGTTCATCAAGGAATGTTTGCTAGATGCAGCAAACATTATGAGTCTAGAACAAACAAAAAAAAAGAAAAGATTTGACAACATTAATTTATCAAAGAGAACTGTGGTCAGACGTGTTGACAAGATAAGTGACAATTTGATGCATAAACTTCAAGATGCAAGGAAACAATTTTTGTGGTACTCTCTTGCATTGGATAAGAGTGCCGATGTACATGATACTGCCCAATTATTGATATTTATACGTGGAATAAACACTTCTTTCAAACTCACTATATATTCAATGCTGTTACTACCTGTATTGAAAGAACTGGGTTGGTTTGGAACAAGATGGCAAGTATTACAACTGACGGAGCTCGTGATTTGACTGGAACAATTTTTAGGTCTGGTAAAGTTGATAAGTGATAAGAATAAAGCAGAACATCCAGACCACACATTATTACCACTTCACTGTGTGATTCATCAAGAAAGTTTGTGTAAAACTGTTTTGAATATCAAGCATGTTATTGACCCAGTTGTCAGTGTCATCGACCTCATCAGATCAAGAGGACTTAATCACAGACATTCCAAGGCATTACTTGACGATTTGGAAACTGAACATTCCGATGTCCTGTACCACACCAGTGTTCGATGGCTGAGTCTCGGCAAGGTGTTGAGGCGAGTGTGGGAACTCAGAGAAGAAATAGTGATGTTCCTAGAGATGAAGGGCATTGAATGTGACTTTAATACTAACATTGTCAATAAAGAGTGGAAGTCAGACTTTATGTTTGCCATTGAAATTATGGAAAAGTTAAATGAACTGAATGTCAAACTTCAGGGCAATGGTGTGTTTGCACATGAATTGTATGTACATGTAAAATCATTTCAGGCAAAACTCTCACTGTTCTCCAGACAAGCAAGTGAAAAAAGATTTTGTCACTTCCCTTTGCTGAAATAAGAAACCATTTCTGGTCAAATGACTGAAAAGTACAAAGCCCAATTAGATGCATTGATTGAAGAATTTGGATGGAGATTCCAAGATTTCAAGAACTTAGAGCCACAGTTCAATATTCTCAGTTCCCCTTTAGTGCAGAAGCTGATACAGCCACAGAGGACATACAGTTGGAGCTGCTTGACTTACAAGCAGATCATGACCTGAAAGAGAAATTCAAGTCAGATGGTTTGCTGGATTTCTATGGATCTTTATCACAAGAATCATTTCCCAACTTGAAAACTTTGCAGCTAAACTTTTATCATTGTTTGGATCAACATACATTTGCGAACAAGCATTCTCTTGCTTGAAGATCAACACATCTAAGAATAAGTCTTTATTGTCATACTGCAACTTGCATGCTGTCATGCGAATTTCAACAAGTAAACTTGCTCCAGATTTCAAGAATATTGTCAAAAATTGCAAGCAGTTACATACATCTCATTAGAAATCAACAATTATAGTGATAATGTAGTCCGTTTGTGTCTAAATTAAAGCCATTGATAGATAATAAAGAATATTTGTTATAATAACACGTAAAATCTTGTTAACAAATTAGTAACAGTGTGTGTCCATATTGTCAAATATAATGTATAAGTGTATAAGTAAAATAAACTTGAAATAATTAGTTGTTTATATTGCTTAATAACCTATAAATAATTAATACTTACTTATTGTTATAGGTTGCTGTAAACAAAATTGGCATTATATATATTTTCTTATTCAATCTTAATCACATATATATGCGGCCCCCCAATAGCTTTACATTTGTCAATGCGGCCCTCCGCACAAAAAATTTGCCCACGCCTGGTCTAAGGGAAAGAACTATATTATTAATTATTCCTCCCCACGACGCCTGATTGCAAAAGTGGTAGATGATGATGATGACGATGATGATGATGATGATGATACATTAACGGTACAGTGTTAAATCTCTAATAATGCAGTGCTAAACTTGAAGCCAAACTGGATGTTAAAGATGAACACTAATAGAGAGATAAAATGTCAATAAAACAATGGTACGATATATAATATATTATTGGGTGCCACTTATGAATAACTGCCAAACTGTCAAACTGTCATTTACTGCCAATATAGTACATTGCAGTGTATGGCAGGGTTGTTTTTGAGCCTGAGGAATTAAGGCCGCCTGGCTAGTGCAGTCCCCGCGAACTGTGCAGGTTAGGATTTTCTTTTTATCCCCACACCTTAACCGAGGGATCGGACCCGGGTCTCCCGAAGGAGAGTCCAGATTTCCAGCCACTCGGCCCGGATGAATAACAACTGTAAAAAAAATATCACTGAACGATAGCGACAAAATGCACATGGTGGGACTAAAGTACTAAAGGCCCACAACAAAAACATGGATATAAGGACCCTCGATGGGTTGGCTCTGGCCCCAGGGAAACCGCGAACCCTGAAAAAATAATTCAGTTATGATACTTATATTTATAGGCTTATTATATAAAACCAATTATTATAGGATAAAATAATTTATGCAGTGCCATACTAAAAATATTATAAAGTGTATTGCGTTGCACTGTTTCGTGAAGCCTATGGCTCAGTACACCCGACTTCGACAAGCGTCTTTTCGGGGTTGCTTTCCCTAAGCCTTCACTGTTTCTAGTCTGCCTACAAGACAGCAGGATTGTGTCTTCCTTCATCTGGGACCTATTGCCTGACCAGTCCGACATGGAAGTCCTTACTAGTAGTTGCATAGGTCTCAGGGTCACTGGAACACACATACACACATACATACACCCCCCCCCCCCCCTCTACCACTGTAACATGGCTACACACCACTAATAATTATGTTACGAGGACGAGTTAATAAGTAAGTCACACAGTTCTTTGGGATGGCAGGTAAATGTAGTTGGTGTTTTCTACAGGTGGCATTAGGTGAGAGGAACATTGAACTTTATATTCCTGTTCGTCAGGTGGCGCTAGGTGTCTCATGCGCATGCGCAGAGCATAAACAAAATGGCGACTGTACTTACAGCGTGTACAACCATGAGTAACGTGCTGTTGTGCGTTTTTTTTTTTTTGTGTGTGTGGGAAAAAGGACTGCCTGCAAAGGACATTCATAAGGAAATGCTTCCTGTTTATGCTGACATATGTTTGTCCCGTAAAGCGGTGCATAGCTGGATAGAAAAATTTTCTCAAGGACGCTCTAAAATTGTTGATGAAATCCGATCTGGTCGTCCTGTTGAGATTGCAACAGAAGCATCCGTGCAGCGGGTGGAGGAGATTATTAGAGGTGACAGGCGAGTAACGATAGACTCTGTAGCATCTGCAATAAGGTGCTCACATGGTTCAGCATACAGCATAATGCATGATCGATTGAAATTTAAGAAAGTGTGCTCAAGGTGGGTACCCAGACAATTGAAGGAGGAACACAAAATGAACCGATTTGGCCTGTCCTTGCATCATCTCTGTCGATACGAAGATGAAGGAGAAGACATGCTGAACAGGATTGTTACTGGGGACGAATCATGGGTGCATCACTACCAGCCCGAATCAAAGCGTGCTTCAATGCAATGGAAACATCCTTCTTCGCCTTGTGTCCAAAAATTCAAGGTTACGCCATCAGCAGGGAAGGTTATGCTGACAGTGTTCTGGGATTGTCAAGGAGTGCTTTTAACCAATTTCAAGAAGAAAGGTGACAATGTGAATTCTGAATCGTACTGTGAAGTTCTATCGATGCTTCATGATGCAATTCGAAGAAAACGTCCAGGATTGCTGACTAGAGGAGTGTTGCTTCTTCATGACAATGCCAGACCACATACGGCTCGATTAACTCAGGAGAAAATTAACCAACTAAGGTGGGAAGTTCTGGAACATCCACCTTACAGCCCCGACTTAGCCCCTAGCGATTTCCACCTTTTTGGTCCACTGAAAAACCACCTTGGCGGGAGACATTTCGTGAATGACGCCGAAGTTGAATGTGAAATGAAAACGTGGTTTAGAAAATAGAGCACTCAGTTCTATGCAGTCGGTTTGGGACGACTGATAAAACGATGGGATAAGTGCATCAATGTTCGTGGATATTATGGTGAGAAATAAAGGGACAATGTATATATAAAAATAAACTGTTTCAAGTTGTTATCATAGTTAGTTATTTTTCTACAGCCATTTGTGACTTACTTATGTACACCCCCTCGTATGATGGGTCAATCAATCAATCACGTGCCATGCCGGAAAGCGTGGGCGGTCATGACTCGCCATTTCACTCGATCACCAGGTGTTTCATGTCGACTATTGCTGTAGAACATGAGAGTTGCGATTAGACTACATGACTTAGAGCTGTTACAGTACCCAGCTCTCGCAATGTTAAAACGCATGCCTTAAACACAAGTTGGGGGATGGGGTGAGGGGAAATAAATGCAATTCTTGCGACTTTACGGGCGTTTAATGGAGTACTTGTATACGCCAAGAGAGATAATATGCTGCTAACTCACTGAAATAGCTTAGGAGCCGCGGTAACATAATGGTTACCTTGCCTGCCAGCGAAATAGTCACGGGATCGAATCCGTATCGAGCAGGATGTTAACAATTACCAGGTCCGCCCAGCCTAAAATGGCTTCCATGAAATGGCTTGGGAAGTGAAGGTGGATGGTACGGTACATAACACATGACCCCTGGACTGCCGATGCGTCTGTAAATTATGGCTCTAGGATGGTGACCGGATGTACACATATTACACACCGAAGACGTTGCTGGTGAACGTGGCGGAGATGAAGCTGTGTAGCTAGGGTGTTTGCCTCAAACTACAGACTTACCGGGTTCAAACCTCAGAAGAGGGCTTGTGTGTTTGCGTATTAATTTTGTTATTTGCTGATGAAGGCTTCTCTCTGCAACGTCCTCTGTTTTCATAATTTTAATTTGGTAAAGTAGTCTTTCTTTCCTATTGCAACATACGATTGTGAGACCTGGACATTTACTAAACAAGCTGAACAGCGCATACATGTCTTTGAATATAAATGTTATAGACGGGTTCTAAGAATATCAAGGATAAAGAAAAAAAAACAAAACAAATGAATCCATACCACAAGAGAAGAATATTGAACAAGATTGGCTACTCATCATCATCATCATCATCATCATCATCATCATCATCATCATCATCATCATCATCATCATCATCATCATCATCATCATCATCCACTTTTGCCGTCAAGCGTCGTGGGCAGAAATAATTTGCGTTCCAGCGCCAGGTGGGCGGCACTGGATAGTGTCATTCCGTGTGGTTGTACAATGTCTTTGATGTCGTCAATTCATTTTCTTCTTGGACGTCCTCGTGGTCTCGTCGCAGATGATCTTTGATGTAAGGCCAGTGATGATAGTTGCTGGTGTTGCATTCTAACGACATGGCCAAATCACTTGATCTTCTGTCTTTCAATAAATGTGACACACGGTGTTGATCCCACAGTCTGTCTGATAATGGCATTTCTTACTCGGTCTCGGATTGTTAAGTTGGCAGCTCTACTAAAGACGATAAAACAAAGAAAACTTAAACATTTTGGTCACTTGAAAAGCCATGAAAGTTTGGAGAGAACAATCATTAAGGGGTATATGCCCGGGAAGATAGTAAGAGGATGGCGAAAGAGAAGATGAGATGGGTGCAGGATGAGGCAGATGATCTCCAGATGCGTGTATCGGACACGGGACATCTTGCTTATGACTGACAAGTTTTCCAGAAGGTTGTTATGGGAGCTAGGTTCAGCAAAGAACATGATACTGAATGAATGAATGAATGAATGAATGAATGAATGAATGAATGAATGAAAGTAGTCCTGCACTTCGTAGTGCCAATTTGTTTCAATTTTTACAGCTACACCTCCGTTAGACCTTTTCTTTTTTATTTTGTTCGCATATCCTTTACAGGACATCGCTGTCAACATCAGCATCTGTCATCTGATTGTTGATTTCTTGACAAGATTACGCTCAGTAGTTTGCCATTGCTTTCTGAGCGACCGGCTCACATACCACGTATGTTATCGCCGCGGAGAGAACCGTTACCAATTCTCGCGCACGTCACGTTACTCATGAGAGTATACGGGATTACGGAGAAAGTCGTGTAACTCCTAGACCCGGGAGACCGGCTCCGTTAGACCTACTTCATTCTTATATGTAGCGATATTTCGACAAGAACCCCTATTTCTAATAATGTGAAACTCTCCTTGATCTCTTAAGTAGTGAGAACGGATATCCATCCTCCTCGAATAAGGGCGAAAATATGATGTCCCAAGTTAAAAACCCACGGCACTTGGAAATCACAAAGACTAAGATCTCAAAACTTAAGTCTCAGGCAACATTGTTGGGAAAGAAAACGAACGAAAAGGTGTATAGAGGACAAAAACCTGACAGAAATGTAAGCTAATCTCTGACGTGTCTAGCGGAAACAAACCTGAAACTAACCCATGCTGAAATGGAACACACCGACCTCTGATGGGCACAAGAAGAACGAAGAAGTTAAAGAATAATTCTGTCTACGGCTAATTTCTCTAATCAGTTTACGGTTTTCATTTGCCTCTCGTAAGGACTTGCTCATTGGATTTGCTCTTATTCCTTGGTAGTTTTTAAATTAAATTTTCCTCAGAAAACACATTTCCACTGCCATTATATGCTTTTCAGCTTGTCTGCTCATCGTCCATGTTTCACATCCCTGCAAAAGAACAGGTTCTATGTAGCATGTCGACACTCTTTTTCTCTTTGCATATGACATCCTCATTTTATTGGTCAGTATGTTTTCTGTCTTGCAAAAGGATGCCTTTGCCTCAGGGATTATTGTTCTAATCTCTTGAAGGCGCCTCCCATCAGATGTTATGACTGTTCTGAGATAGTTGTACCGATTCACTTGTTTAAGAATATTTCAGTTTATTATTACATATTGTTTGGCAAGATAGAGGGGAACAGACCAAGAGGAAGACCGAGAGGAAAATACCTGGATGGCTTGGCCACATGACATGGACGAGACAGGAACACTGAGCTGATCCACGACACTGGTGATCGAGTGAAATGGCGAGTCATGACCGCCCACGCTTTCCGGCATGGCACATGATTGATTGATTGATTGTTTATTTACATTCGACGTGTCGTCACATGCCAATCTTGTCAATCCTCCCAAGAATTCAGGTAACCCGACTTTGATAATTCATTCTCGAGGCTTTAAGGTTGCTGTAAGTGTGATTTATTATAATTTATCTTTATTATGGTAACAATTGTTAACACATACTAACTATCTACACGCTCCCGAAAACAGTTGTTCAACGATTTCGTGGTTAGCAGGTTATCATTTAATTTCAGTGCAATGTATAGAGGATATAATTGCTTCAATGCCATTTATTAAGTCAAGACTTCACATATATCTGAGTGGATGTGAATGCAGGACAACGAGTAGTCAGATGATGAAGAAACAGCCAGTGAAGATGTGATGTTTAACAAGACCGTATAGAATGCCGTGGACAGAAAGGAAAACACACTTAGTGGTATTGAGAACTGTTAGTTAGTTAGTTAGTTAGTTAGTTAGTTAGTTAGTTAGTTAGTTAGTTAGTCGACAGATCATCCTCATTGCACATCGAACCATTCAGTCCATAAGTGCTCGGATCCTCTCTTCAGCAAATCCCGCAGCGTGTAACGGCTAACGACACAAGTTCTGTGTTGGTTTATCAATCTTCTTTGGCTTCCTGCGTAGTGTTCTTATTTGTCCACAACTCTTTTAATTTGCTGTTCTCGAAGTCTGACCATGGTTGTAGATTCACAGTCATCACTTGGTTCACGCAAGTCTTACTTCTCGTAGAGCATTCAGAATGCCAGTCTGGTCCACGGCGCGTCCACACTCAACAGCAGCCTTACCTGCGAGCTTGTCAGCCCGCTCATTTCCATGTACTCCAGCATGCCCTGGCACGAAGATGAAACTAATCTTTGTCAACCGAGACCGCTCCAGAGACAGAATCCACTCTCTTCAGATCCACCCCATCTCTATCCTCTTGAGCTTGCTCATTGAGTCGCTAAGGAAACATACCCTAGTGAATGTCTGTGTCTCGAGCCATGTTATTGCTTTACTTATTGTCATGACATCCATAGTTAGGCTACTTGTGGTATCAACAAAAGCACCAAAGTCCTCCTTCACAAATCTCCCTCCGGCCTGAGCCGTAAAGGCCCATGAGCTTCTCACATGTCGGACGACCGACCCATTGTGTAAATGACAGCATCAACGTCTAACGAATTCTCGAAAATCAACGCTTGTACTTCCGCCTCCACAGCAGCCGTATTTTCTTTCTTGTCTGCATTTTCTGCCTAGTTGGGTGCAACGAGCTTGCACCAGATTGAGAACTGTAAGTGTTGCACGACCAAAACCACTAGGAAATGACGCATAAAATGCAGGAGTAGAATAAACAGAAGAAGTGGAATATGGTAATTATTTATATATTTATTACCGCAAATATACATTCATTTCTGGGTGGTGCTATTGCTGTACAATGTGTTATAAAATGGCGAGGTGCAACAGAGAAATTAGCCTCATTTGGAAAATAGTAGACAGTAGAAGTAGTTGAAGACAGAGAAGGATGACCATGGAAAGCCTACACAGCTGGGAAACAAATAATAATATAAAGAACACTGTCACCATTAGTGACAGAAAGGATTGGGGAGTCATGACCACAGATGTATGCTTCAGGCCTGGCACAGGAAGAAGAAGAACGTTCTAAAGCAGTCCCTGCCTCACCTTTCTCTGGTATATTATTGCTATGAAATTGGTAGTAAACTCTTTTTCAAAATGATTTAAAATGTCGTGGCGAAGGGGTTACGGACGCAATTCGTAATCCCGCATACCGCGTTCGAAGCACAGCTGTGAGCGATTTGGCAGCAAACCGCCTTGCGTTGCTTTTTCTTAAATGAAATCGTGCCTGTTGTTCAGAAAGCAATGGCAAACTACTGAACGCAAACTTGCCCAGGAACCACGAGCAGTTAACAAATGCTGGGGTTGACTGCTACGTCCTGTAAAGGATATGCAACTTTTAAAAAAAAGCTTTTGTAGTGTCTTTAACTGACGAGCTTGCGCCACGCGATGAAAGAACTAACTAGCGCATCAAGAAACGTGGAGGATAGAAAATACCGTGGAATCTCTCCCTTTGTATCCATCTCAGCGATAGTGCAAGCTGTTCTTGGGGATCATTTGTGATATTTTCCCTATTCCCTTTCTTCTCCAATCTATCACATTAGCACATCATCACCTGCAAAGCCACAGACATCTCCATTGTTGTAGACTTTATATTAGTTCCCTGCTTTCAACGTTATCATTGCTTGTTGAACTTCTGTAAAAGGACGCCAAGGAGCCCTGTACACGCCTTAAGGCACGTTGGACATATGGTGCTAGACAGGACCTAATGTGCTATGATACAAAGAGGCGACCGCATCGGGCGCCACCGTGGGGAGGCGGCATAAGCAGCGAAGGAGGGGCGGCATTTGCAAGACTTGCATCATTAAGGGGCGGCATTTCGAAGAATTGCATCATTAAGGGGTGGTATTTGCAAGACTTGCATCATTAAGGGGCGGCATTTCCATGACTTGCATCATACTGAGAAAATCTACCGCACGGCCCTGGTGCTAGACCCAGGTTGTTTTAGACCAATGGGCACTCGCTGGGTGATGTTGTCAGTGTCAAGGCTGTCGGTTTCACTTCCCAAGACAGCTCCTGGTATTCATTTTACGTTGTATCGACCTGGGCGCCAAGATACATTGTAAGCATCCGCCATCATGCGGAGTTCCCATGTTCATATTGGCTTGTAAAACTTTTCTGTTGATTCCGGATATTTTAGAAAGAAATAAAAGAATTTATAATAATACCAAGAGTATTATAATGTATTTCTAGTGTACTGCTAATCTCAGAATGTCAGTGTCTAGGTTTCTACACCTGTAGACGTGACATAATCTTGCTAATCATCTCTAGACATTTCCCGGGAAGGTTAACCAGGTCAACAAATGCCCGCAGAAGTCTGATGTGTCGGCCTAACGGCGCAAGAAAGCAGCTCTGCTGTAAACAGGCACAACGCAATCACGTCCAAAAAAAACTCTCCGGATGAACGCAGAAGAAGAAGAAGAAGAAGGAGGAGGAGGAGGAGGAGGAGCAGGAGGAGGAGGAGGAGCAGGAGGAGGAGAAGAAGAAGAAGAAGAAGTTCTCTAGTCATTTTAACTCTTAAAGGACAGTTAGTTTTCGTAATGCTTGATACTGGATATTTCTGTCTCACTGTGTTCACATATAGCTTAAGTTTAGAGTTAGATATTTCCACCATTTGGTTTGTTTGTTTTTATAAACGATGCGGGTAAAACACATGATATATGTGGTTATACATGAAACATTAACAAAGGATAATCATGATTAAAATGCTCAACAAAAGTAAAGGAGACTTAGTCACAAGTATCTGAGCAGTGTTCACAAATGATGCAAGACTAGATAGTGAAATAGAAACGAGAATACAAAAAGCAAACAATATAAACTTATCCCGAAACATCAAAATATCAACAAACACAAATGAAGCTGACATATGTTTTATTCGTCCCATAGATCTGTTATCAATATTACACACGGACAGTCCTAGAAACACATACGCAAAATTCTACCACACGAGCTGAGATGCATACGAAACGCAGCTGTAAGAAACAAGAAGAGATAGAGAGACTAATTAGAAACCAAGAACAAGTGTAGGGATAACATGGATTTCTGACTTTATAGAACACCAAAGAATGAAATGGTTCGGACATTTAGTTAGATCGGAACAAGATCACTCAGCGGCTGGAGCGTTCTACACGAGAACGGCGAGCTACAAGGCTAGAGTACCACCCAGGAAGAGATGACAAGATGGAGTAAAAGACACTGAAGAAATAAAATATGACATTAGCACAAGCAACAAATCAAACGAAATACAAGAAGATATCATCCACCACCTCTCTGCAACGCTTCATGGCAAAAGATGAAGAAAGAAGAAACAGGGCCAAACGAAAGAAGGAGTTTTTGAAAGTTACTGGCCACGATTACTGATTTACATTAACACCGACAAATAATGGCTCAAAGGCCTTGAAGAGTTAATGTTTAGACGTGCAGATGCAGAATAATTAAGATTTCAGATGTCCCTCTTTTTCTAGAAACTTCCTCCATGTGGCGAAGGAGGCGGCCAGCACGCCAGGAACGGTGGAGTCCAGGAGATAGCGCGGGATCTTTCCCTTTGGATCCATCTCAGTCACAGTGGATACTCGAATAAAACCAGGTTTGCTGAAATAATTAAAGGCAAACTGTATACATCGGCTTTCCTTAAATATTTGGTACCGTCAACACGATTCTAAAACAATGGTAGGATATACTTACACACAGACATAATAAAAATACGGATGCTGATTATAGTTATTTTCAATGTTTTGAAGCCATTCTTATTTGGCTGTAGTGCTAAGCTGCTTTTGTATATAGTCAGTATCGTAGTTTGGTTTGGTTGTTAGTAACACGCAAAGATTGAGTGTGTTCGTAGATCGATCTCTCTCTCTCTTCCTCTCTCTCTTCCTCTCTCTCATTCTCTCTCTCTCTCATTCTCTCCCTCTCTCTCTCTCTCTCTCTTTCCCTCTAGCAATCACTGTTTATTCCCACTAACTCTATTTTTCTCTCACTCACACTCTTTATCTCATTTACCCTCTCTCTCACGCTCTCTCTCTCTCTCTCTCTGACTCGCTATTACTCTTGCTCTCATCCATTGTCATTCTCTCTTTTGCTCTCTCACTCTCTCTCATTCGCTCTCTCTGTGTCTGTCTCTCTGTCTGCCTGACTCTTTCTCTCTCTCTTTCGCTCTGTCTATCTCTTTCTGTCTCTCTCACTCTCTCTCGCACTCTCTCTCTCTCTATCACTTGCCATGTCAGTCTCTGTCTCTCTCTCACTCTCTCTGTCTCTCTAAATCGCTCTTCCGGTCTCTCTGTCTCTCTCTAATTCTTTCTTTAATTTGCTCTGCCTGTCTCTCCCTGTCTATCTCACTCTCTCTCTCTCTTTCATTCGCTCTGTTATTTCTCTCTGTGTGTACCTCTTTCACTCTCTCTCTAATTAGCTCTGCCTGATTCTATCTGTGTCTCTCTCACTCTACTTCGCTCTGCCTGTCTTTCCCTCCCCTCTCTCTCTCTCTCACTCTCTGTCATTCCCTCTGTTTGTCTCTCTCTCACTCGCTCTGCCTGTCTCTCTGTGTGTGTCTCTCTATCTCTCTCATCCGCGTTGCCTGTCTCTCTCTCCCACTCGCTCTTTCTCAATCGCTCTGTCTGTCTTTCTGTGTGTGTCCCTCTAACCTTTTCTCTCTCTCATTCGTACTGTCTGTCTGTCTGTCTGTCTGTCTGTCTGTCTGTCTGTCTTTCACTAAGTCTTTCACTATCTATCGATCGATCAACTGACCGAGAGGTTAGTCGATGGGTCGGACGTTTTTCGGTCAGTCAGTCGGTCGGTCGGTCTGTCTGTCTACTCATCTCTGTCTGAGACAAAGAGGGAGGGACATGTAGATATATTAATATACGAATACAAAAGGCAAGAAAGGCAATCATAGCACTAGGAATTAATGAAAGTCAAAAGAAGTTAAATGTAGCAGCAAATAGAATATTTAACTCTAACGTCAAATCTGCACTGCTGCGTGGATCAGAACAACGACTAAAACACTTACTACGAGCAGGATTCAACTGAAAACCTTAAAAGTGTGACAACAATTACAATAACCATGCCATTGTCATGCATCCTGTCAATATTATTGTTAAGGATATCAAGAATGTCAAGCACGTGACATTACGTTTTAGACTAACATGATGACGTCATAATGACAGTTTAAAAATGGCCGCCATACTTTTAACATCCACAAAATAGGAGTAGCGTGATGTTATCTATTTTGCTTTTAATCAGTGAAGTGGTGACACCTATAGACATTCGTCGGCAAATAAAGGTCCAGTAATGTGATGCATGCCTGTCGGTCCAGGAAGTGTATGAGTGGAGTTTTATCGGCGTTGGGGGGACAGAATGCAGTGGTGATGCATTTATTCCTTAACTTTTGAGAATATATTCACATCCCTCCCCCTCCCCCCCCCCTCTCTTAAAAAAATAAGGCTTCAACTTGAAGCTCCCTTGTAGTAAACTACAAGCCATTCACTCGTTGCTGCGGAGAATAGGACTAACATGGTATGACATAATCCCGAGTGCGCAGGCTATGAGATAACTACACATTTAAACTAATCAAGAAGTGAGGAAACGACGCTGACGCTGGATAGTACTTGAATAGATAGATAACCTGTTGATAGTATCACTATAAAGGCCCTTCTATGTTACCCACAAGACACAAGAAATAGATGGATATCTAAAACATTAGGAGAAAAGAATTAGAGACCTACATGAACAATATAGGAAATATATGGAGGGGGCTGCAAGAGGTGGCAAAAACATAGGAGTGCTTAGCACAAGTTGGTTGAAGTTCTAAGCTCCATTTGGGAAATATGGGGCAAAAGAAAAGAAGGGGGTATTGTAATTATCATTAGAAGTAATAACGATGTAAGTCAATATCAGCCTATTAAAAGAGGTGTGAGACAGGGATGTGTAATATCTCCAGATCTGTTTTCCCTGTACAGTGAACATTTTTCAGAAATATAGACGATTGAAGGAATCAAAATTGGGGGACAAAACATCAATAACATTAGATATGCAGATGATACAATCTTGATTGCAGACAATGAACAGGACCTACAAAATTTAGTAGATGCGGTTGTTGCACACAGTGAACAGCTAAGGTTAGAACTGAATATTAAGAAGACACAGATTATGGTCTCATTGGGAAGAAGGAAATAGCCACAATGTGATATACAAGTAAATGGGCATATTCTTTAGCAAGTGAATCGATACAGTTATCTCGGCACAATCATAACATCTGATGGGAGATGCCTTGAAGAGATTAGAACAAGAATTGTCATTGCGAAGGTAGCCTTTTTCAAGATGAAAAACTTACTGACCAATAAAAGGATATCAATTGAAACGAGAAAAAGAGTGTTGAAGTGCTACATAGAACCTATACTTTTGTATGGGCGTGAAGCGTGGACAAAAAGCAGTCAAGCTGAAAAACATCTGATGGCTGTGGAAATGTGGTTTCAGAGGAAATTGCAAAGAATACCGTGGACAGATAGAAAAACCAATGAACAAGTCCTTCAAGAAACAAATGAAGATCGTAAACTGATTAGAGTCATTAGACATAGACAGTCAAAATTGTTTGGGCATGTTATGAAAAGAAATGAATTGGAGAACTTGGTGACGACTTGCAAAATCGAAGGGAAGAGACCAAGGGGAAGACCGAGAAGTAAATACCTGGATGGCTTGGCCACGTGACATGGTCGAGACAGGGACACGGAGCTGATCCACGACTCTGGTGATCGAGTGAGATGGCAAAACATGACTGCCCACGCTTATCGGCATGGCACATGATGGATGGATGGATTGTAATTATATTGCACACATTAATTCATATTTTCTACATATTCTATACGTATTCTAATCCAAAGTAAAATTATTTACAGACATGATAATATATAGCTTATACATTACCTTGGATACGATACTATCTGACACGCTTTGTGCGTGTCAATTAAATGTCTCCATACGGTGGTTTACATTAGCAAATGTAGCTCAGCAATGCAATCATAAAGCATTTATTTACCTTGGGTCCTTTTCAATTTTCATAAGCATGCAGCCACTGAAGCCTCGAACGAAACTGTCGTCTGACTTGAAATCCGGGTACTCCACTCCACAACCTGATTAACGAATGGACGCAGACACTTAATGGAAACCCAATACACGCCAGCGGATTCGAATCTGTTTAACTGACCTGGATTCCCAGGTGGACTCAGCCTGGAATGGGTACCAGGAAATGTCTTGGGACATTAAGGCGAGAGGCCTGATACTGACCATACTACGCACCGAGTGCTGATGGCTGTATGTGGCTCTGGTACGATACTTACCATATTACGCACCGAGTGCTGATGGCTGTATGTGGCTCTGGTACGATACTGACCATACTACGCACCGAGTGCTGATGGCTGTATGTGGCTCTGGTAGGATACTGACCATACTACGCACCGAGTGCTGATGGCTGTATGTGGCTCTGGTACGATACTGACCATACTACGCACCGAGTGCTGATGGCTGTATGTGGCTCTGGTACGATACTGACCATACTACGCACCGAGTGCTGATGGCTGTATGTGACTCTGGTACCTTACGCCAAATGTGCCTTAAGGTGGGTTAAGAGGTGCTTTATTTATTTACTAATACAGACATTTAATTTTAAAAAATGCGTCTTTTGCATAACGTTTTCGATCATCTCCAACCCATGTTGATTTTCTGGACAATTTTACTTTCAGTAGTTTGCCATTGCTTTCTGAAAGAGAAGTCAACTTTGAAGTCCAAACTGACGGAACTGTAGGAAACGATCCCGCTACCTCGTCACCAGTGTACCGGAAGTTTCATAGCTACAGCCCTTTTATGCAGTAGGCAACATCGAAATCTAGACATTTCATAAAGAACTTATGCACGCAGACGTGAGAAGAAACGAATACGACAAATCTAACAAAAGATACACATGGAAACCTTGGGAAATAACACGTAGTCAATGAATTATGTGAGGGCATGAAACAGTATTCATGTCCTAGGTCAGGGGTGGGCAAACTACGGCCCGCGGGCCGCATGCGGTCCGGCAACTGATATTATGCGGCTCTCGACGGCATTTAGAAACAATTTTAACTTCGTTGTTAAGTTATTGTGTTGAATTTTACAGAATTTCATGTACCGTTATGATTGTTTTGACATCTTTGGTAAAATTTATGTTTAATTTCTATTTTTGTAAACAGTCCTTAACCTTGGTTATATAATGCTATAATGCGAATTTATCGATTTTAATATACAGAAATATTTATCGACATGTAAAAATGTGCAGAAGCTGATACAACCACAGAGGACATACAGTTGGAGCTGCTTGACTTACAAGCAGATCATAATCTGACAGAGAAATTCAAGTCAGATGGTTTGCTGGATTTCTATGGACCTTTATCAGAAGAAGCTGTCGTAGGCGTTCATGGCTCTCCACATATCTCGGTCTTTGGTGTTCTGGATCAACTCTGCTGATGATATTTCCCATGCCACCATCTCAATCCATCCAGCATCATTTCTCTTGGTCTGCTTCTGCCTCTCTTCCCCTTGATCTTTTCTCTTCCCCCTTTTCCCTTTTCTCTTTTCCCTCTTCTCATCACATGACCAAAGAAAGCTGCTTGTCTCTTTCTTATTGTTGTATTATAATGTTTCTCTTTCAGGCAATCGTTGTTAGTTACTATGGCAGTCCAAGAAATTAGCATAATTCGTCTCATGAACTACATCTCTATTGCTTCTAAGTTCTTCCTAATTCATTCATTTACTTTCTAAGTTTCACTGCCATACAGAAAAACTGGTTCTATATAGTATTACAGCACTCTCTTTCTTACATTCAGTGATAGTGACTTATTGCATAAAATACTCTTCATTTTCTGTAATGCGGTTTTTGCTTGAAGTATTCTGCTACTAATCTCTGTTGTACATCTTCCATCTGATTGTATATTCTGTCAAATTGATGATGGTCCATCTCTTGATGTTATCTTCCCACTTGTATCGTTTTCTGGATCTTGCTCACTTGCCCTCAGCCCTGCCATCCAGTATGGTTTTTATAAGAGATTTATGTCTTTTAACAGGATCGAGGTATTTCACTTGTCTCTTTTTTATTTCTTTCATCAACTGCCTTTTCATTTGCAGGTTTTCTAGAGCCTCTGTATCTGATTGTTTTTGTTTCCATGAAATAGGACATATATTTCTATATATCCACATCTCCAAGGCCTCTATTCGACTTTTAGTTGCTTGTTCAATGTCCAGGCTTCCGAGCCATACAGTAAGTAGTTTTGAATATACGTAGCATTTGATAATTCACATTTTTAATGCGTTGATAATCTTTCTAGATGCTAATACTGATTGCATGCTGTTCAAAGCATTTTTGGCCATTCCTATTATCTTTTTAAATTCTACTTCTCTTCTGTCATCATCTGTTATTAAATGTCCATGATAGGAGAAACTTGTTTCTTGTTCTAGTATCTCCCCGTTCACTGTGATGTTCATTGATGACCTTTTCTTTCTACTACTAATTATTATAGTCTTCGTTTTTTAGGACGCTAATATATAAGCCACATTATGCACTATGCCTGTTTACTTGTTCGGCTAGGTCTTGTAACTCTTGCTCGCTCTCTGCTAGTAAGACGGTATCGTCAACATACCTACGATTGTTTTTGATTCTTCCAATGATGTTAAGTCCAGGCAGTTCAACTTGTTTAAAAATGCTTTCTATGTATAGGTTGAAGAGGCAAGGGGACAACACACATCCTTGCCTGTTTATCTATACAGGCGATAATAATTATTTCCGCATCTAATTCGCGCCACTTGTTCCCAGTACAATAAGTCTGATGTCCTTTCCGTCTACTCCCATATCCTGAAGACATGTAGGCAGACTCAGACAGACAAATGTGCACTCACCGGTTATCAGAAAGAAATCACTGGTTTCTTCCCAGCTGGCAACATTGATAAACTCTCTGGGAGAAATGACACCTTTGGCCACCGGGTTCGTTCTTGTTACGTAGAGAATGGTGGTCTGATGATAACAATATACACAGTAACCGAAAGGTTATAACAATATCTGTTGTTGTGGTCTGGTCTTAACAATAGACACGGTAATCAAAATTAATATCAATATATGTTGTGATCTGATGACAACAATACCCATAGTAACCAAAAAGCTAATATCGCTATCTTCTGTGATCTGATGACTATATTAATCACAGTAATCAAATGGTGTCAACAGTGGCTATTGTTCTAACTGTCAAGATACTAATTCATGGGAATTAGAAAAATAGCCGCCATGACGTGGTGGTTAGTGCAGTTTTCAGCTGACCCGGTGGTCCTCGTCCAAATTTCAGTGCGACCAGAGTTTTTCGTGACTAATATGCACGCACGCACTTCTGTACGAATATGGATACCCCATATGTCGTCACGCGAACTGACGAGCATTTCTATAAAACAAGTTTGTTGCGTGAATTCACTACATTTTCGCCAAAGCATCAAAGAAATGTCGCCAATTTCAATGATTACAGTTGCCTTTGGACCTATAACAGCCATATTCCTTGGATGGGGGTAAATATAAGATGGCAGGAAAAAATTTCATAACGATGCAACAGACAGTTTAAAAAAAAAAAAAACTTCATCGTGAATGAGAGCAATCATTTGAGAACGGACTGTTGATAGCTTCGAGGTAGATCTAGTCTCATAAAATGGATATTACCAACAGCGTTTACCGGAGCTCAGGTAGCCGGTGTGATGCTGACCACATTGTCCACCTAGTGCCATTTCGCTCAGAAAATAATGATCTGTCAGCACACGTGCATTATGTCACATTGGCGTGAAACGTGTTTCTGACACCACCTTTCGCCGTCTTGAGTAAACACATATTTACACTTTTACTGAGGAATAGGCACGAAAAGTGCCGTCTGTGTGCTGTGTATAAATGATAGTAAACCCAGAAGCGCGAAACCACCATTACTGAATATTCGATTCTACCATTATTGAATATTCGAGCAAAAGATTACATCTAGAATTGTACTCATACATAATGCTAACATTTGTTATTTGTCAGCTGTTGGGACTATTTTTTAGATAATGGGATAATCATTATTATTTTTTATCTGTTTTTAATTGTGTGTGTGTGTGTGTGTGTGTGTGTGTGTGTGTCTGTGTGTGTGTGTGTGTGTGTGTGTCTGTGTGTGTGTACTTTCGTCGATATACCTAGTCTCATTTTGTGTTTCTATTCGTCTGTATTCTGTGCTCTCACTGAGGGCATCGACCCTCAACCAAACAACGCCGAGCCGTCCTGTATATTGCTATCTCCTGCAGCTCTTCCCCTCACCACCGCTGCCCAATATTATTCATGTCTATAATTCTCTTCTGCATGTGCCTTTAGGTTTCCTGCTATTTCATTTGCCTAGTAGGTCCCAGACAAGACAGTGTTTAGGTATATTGTCCACAGGTTTTCTCAGTGTGTTCTATCCAGCACTAGCGTCTTTTCTTCATCTCTTTGTCCCCTTGAATTTATCTAGTAATCTCCATGAGCTCTACACTGTTGATTTTGTCATACCATTTTATTCCCACTATTCTGCACAGGCACCAATTAGTTTCCCACTCTTATCCATTATAAAAGAAGACCAGCATCACACGGAAACTGGTCGTTTAATTCTGATATGTTTCCAGTATCGACATCATGACAGACAAGAGCCAGAATTACAGGTAAACCTTGACATTTGCGATCTGTTTTCACCGTTATTCATCATGAACGAAGACAGAGAGTCACACGTAAATACATTTGACATTCCCCCTTCCTCTTACGCACCACTTACTCTTTTTTAGTCATTAGTCGCAGTTCCAGCATCACGGCAGCGGATCATCTCATAATGCTCCGTTTCTGTACCAGCGAATATCACGCAAAAGCACCTCATTGTCTCATGTGAAAAGTGGAACATACAACAGTCCCAACGAAACCAACAACAAACACACATGCATACATGCATGAGGAGACCGTTGCCAGAATGCCAACACGAACAGTCAGCCACTAGAATTGCACAGTCTATCGTCGATGGAAACAGCTAGAAAAAAAAAGCGAGCAGTTGCATACGCAATACTGCATAAAAGAAATATTTTTGTTGCGTATCCCTTACGGGACGTTGCAGTCAATACCAGCATTTTCCAGTTGCTGTTGATGTACTAGGCAAGTGTTACGTTCAGTAGTTTGTCATTGCTTTCTGAACAACCGGCTCCCATACCAGCACGTTATAACACAACGTGACACATTCTGCTGCACAAATCGGTCGCAGCTGAGCTTCGAATGCCTGGTACACAGCTCACGAACAGCGTTCGCAAGCCTTTAGCCACGGAGTCGGCTGCATAAGACAAACCACTTATTTCTGCAACTGACTTTTAAAATATGGATTTGACAACACAAACTACCGCAGACAGATTGAAAAGCTTTCACATGTCATCCACAGTTCACAGTGCCGCACCAAGCACTAAGCTCAGTAGCTGGGCGACGAAACTATGTACAGTGAAACTTCGATTAACCGCCACCCGTGGACCTGTCAGTTTCTGTTATCGGTCATAGTCTTTTTAAACACTGCTTGATTAACCTTTTTTTGGCATAATTTTACAATAGTGCTATTGTTCTGTATTTTTAAGTGTTAGTTAGTTAGTTAGTTAGTTAGTTAGTTAGTTAGTTAGTAAGTTGGTTAGTTAGTAAGTTAGTTAGTTTAGTTAGTTAGTTAGTTAGGCTACTTTGTGTGTGTGTGTGTGTGAGTTAGTTAGTTAGTTAGTTTGTTTGTTAGTTTGTTTGTTAGTTAGTTAGTTAGTTAGTTAGTTAGTCAGTCAGTCAGTCAGTCAGTCAGTCAGTTAGTTAGTTAGTTAGTTAGTTAGTTAGTTAGTTAGTTAGTCGACAGATCTTCCTCATTGCACATCGAACCACTCAGTCCATAAGTGCTCGGATCCCCTCATCAGCAAATCCCGCAGCGTGTAGCGGCTAACGACACCAGTTCTGTGTTGGTTTATCAATCTTTGTTGGCTTCCTGCGTAGTGTTCTTGTTTGGCCACACCTCTTTTAATTTGCTGTTCTCGCAGTTTGACAATGGTTGTAGATTCACAGTCATCACTTGGTTCTCGCAAGTCTTACTTCTCGTAGAGCATTCAGAATGTCAGCCTGGTCCATGGCGCGTCCGACCCTCCACAGTAGCCTTACCTGCGAGCTTTCCAGCCCGCTCATTTTCTTGTACTCCCGCATGTCCTGGCATAAAGATGAAACTAATCTTTGCCAGCTGAGACAGCTCCAGAGACAGAATCCACTCTCTTCGGATCTACCCCACCTCTATCCTCTTGAGCATGCTCATTGAGTCGCTAAGGAAACATGCCCTAGTGATTGTCTGTGCCTCGAGCCATGTTATTGCTTTACTTATAGACATGACTTCCATAGTCAGGCTACTTGTGGTCACAACAAAAGCACCAGAGTCCTTCTTCACAATTCTCCCTCCGGCCTGAGCCGTAAAGGCCCAAGAGCTTCTAACATGTCGGACGACCGACCCATCTGTGTAAATGGCAGCATTTACACTGATGCTGTCATGCTGTCATTTTAAAGCTGTGTTTTAATTTAGAAAGGAACTGAAACTGTTTGTGTTGACGAAATTGTGCAACTGTGCAACATTGTAGGACTAAACAGAGAAAAGATTACTCCAGAAGAAGTAACAGATTGGTTGGAACGTGACGAAATGGATGGAGGCTTTGAAATTTGAATGATGATGAAATTGTTTCAAGTGTGACTACAAATGAAGAAGGAGAAACTGATGACGATGAAGGAACTTTTCTTAACCAAAAACCTACAAATAGCCACCCAGAAGCAGAAACAATGTTATCAAAGTGCATCTCCTGGATTGAAATGCAAGAGGAGGATATATGTGTGTGTGTGTGTGTGTGTGTGTATGTGTGTGTGTGTGTGTGTGTGTGTGTGTGTGTGTGTGTGTGCGTGCGTGCGTGCACGCGTGTGTGTGTGTGTGTGACTTCAGATCTAGATTTTATTCTTAGTGACAGTATGTTCCAATGTTAATGTTTACGTCAATTGCTTGTTGATGTTTGTACAACAGTGGTTGTTCTACAGGTTGTAAACAATCAATGTCCTCTAGCACTATATTATATTCAAAAGGTGATCTAGTGGGAATGGAGAAGTACGCATAGACACAGTTATTAAAAGAAGTGAAGTATTTTCCTTCTTGTGTTTATGGTAGGGTGTATCGGACGCGGGGCATTTTGCTTATGATCGAGAGGTTTTCCGGAAGGTTGTTATGGGAGTAAGGTTCTGCTAAGGACATTCTACTGAATGAATGAATGAATGAATGAATGAATGAACGTTTGTGGTAGAATTCCATGATCACCTCAACTGGTGAAATGAGTGAGAATCTAAAATAATCCCATTAGGGATCCCCTAGACAAACTAAGCAAATATTCTCCTATATTAAAACTCACATCCCACATAGTCTATAGAAATAAAGGTTGGCGGCGAGACACTGACCACGTCATACTCCGAGTGCCGACTTTTTTTTGGGTTTTGTTCGCATATCCTTTACAGGACATCGCTGTCAACATCAGCATCTTTCAGATGATTGTTGATTTCTTGGCAAGATTACCCTCAGTAGTTTGCCATTGATTTCTGAGTGATCGGCTCACATACGTATAAGTTACCGACGCGGAGAGAACCGCTACCAATTCTCACGCACGTCACGTTACTCACGAGAGTATACGGGATTGCGAAGAAAGTCGTGTAACCAGGGAGATGGCTTGAGTGCCGACTAGTCTATAGAAATAAAGGCTGGCGGCGCGACATTGTCCACGTCACGTCACATACCGAGTGTAGACTAGTCTACAGAAACGCGAGGGTAACACCCTGTATTAAATACACCCCAGGGGGTGTAAAGCAGTTGTTTACTTTTTTAAAACAATGTATTTAACATAAAAATGTAGAAAACGACATGGAAACACATGTCATGCATCTGCTCTCTGTTTATACAGCTTTTGAACTTGAACAAGACAGAGAATCACACATAAATAAGTGGCTATATCTGCTATCTGCATCCACTTTTTTTTGTTTTGTTTTGTTAGCATAAAACGAGAAGCTCACGCAAACACCTGATATAGTCTGCTCTGATTGAACATAACAAGACAGAATCACACATAAACATGCAGCTTACGTCTGTGATCTGCTTCAGAAGGATGAGCTCCTTGAAGTCTGGATCCCACTCCTGCCGTCGCCCACCAGGTAA
>JACEFZ010018248.1:77500-165000 GCA_014155875.1 Cepaea nemoralis | reverse complement strand
AAGATGGACCAAAAATAATATAGGCTGAAATAGAAAAGGCTATTTGAAAGATGAAAGAATGAAAGGCTGCAGGTTCTGACAAGATAACAGAGATGATAAAATCCTTATCCAGCTTTGGCATTGAAACTATCACAGAATTATGTAATGATATAAATAATACTGGGTACATCCCCAAGGATTTGAAAACATCCATTTTCATCACACTACCGAAAAAGCCAAGAGCTGTTGAGTGTGAGGATTACAGAACTATTAGCTTAATAAGCCACACAACTAAGCTACTACTCAAGATCATACAAGAAATCAAGAAATAATTCAACATAAAATAGATGAGGAAGTAGCTGAAGAACAATTTGGGTTCCGCAAAAACAGCGGCACCAGAGATGCAATTACCTGTTTGAGGATGTTAATTGAAAAATATATTCATTCATTCATTCAGTAGTATGTCCTTTGCAGAACCTCGCTGCCATAACAACCTTCCTGAAAACCTCTCGATCATAAGCAAGATGTCCCGCGTCTGATACACCCATCTGGAGATCATCCGCCACATCCTGCACCCATTTCTATATATGTACTCATATATATTGTTATGAGGAGAGTCCTAAAGTCTGGGTGGACTGATATGCGAGAACGCATATACACACATATACACCGCTCGACAGACAAAATGCTCGTGTATATGGGCATGTGCAAGGTATATATATATGAAGAGAGAGAGAGAGAGAGAGAGAGAGAGAGAGAGAGAGGAGAGAGAGAGAGAGAGAGAGAGAGGTGGAGTGAAAGGGAGAGAGAGAGAGAGGTGGGTATTGTCTCCTGTTACATGCCTGCGAGGATTCACTCATACTTTTTCCTATGAAATAAGGTAAGTAAGGTTGATTGTTATAGCACACATAAGATCGTATCGCCCAGTGCTTGTGTTATCAGGGTTGTATAAGATCCAACTACATAATGGGGTTTTGGTTAGTACCACCATCGCGCCCCCTCATGCTTCGTTAGTACATCCTATGAGGTTGCTCAGTCACCGTCCTGCCCTCCTGCCCCCTTTTTTCTTTCAACGTGCTCACTGAACCGTGGCACCTATCACCGAGAATAAAAAGAATACACCGGTGATTTTCTGAGTTGCTTACAGATCGTCACTGTGAGGTGAGTATGAACATTTTTTCAATTGACATTTTTTAAATTCTCATTTTCTTCACTCCTTTCATTTTTTCATCCTTTTGTTCTTCTCGCCCTGTCGTCACCTTCTGATGTAGTCACAGGAGATCTCATTGACTGTATGTTGTGTTTGTGAATGTGTTTGTTTGCTGATGAAGGCTAGTCGCCGCAACGTCCTGTATGTGTCTTAATTCTGTTATGTAAAGCTGCACTACTTTGTGTCATTTTATATTGTTTACACTTTCACAGCTTTACCGCAGTTCCACCCAATTTTATTCATATTTGCCTTGTTGACATATGACAGAATTTATTCTACATGGCGCCACCATTCTCGTGTGGTGTGTTGACAGGACTGTGCATAATCTACGAGCGCTACACTGTGTCCCCACGTTGTATGGACTGGGAACTGGAAGGTCTTCTGGCTTAGGGAATTTGCGTGAGGTTGGCATCCGGACAGTAGTACTGACGCCCAGCTAGGACTGTTTCACTGTGGACGCTGTGTTGAGTTCATTATCAAGACGATCGCAAAGCAGGGTTTCTCCCGGGGTTGAAAGAGTCTAAAGAGAGAGGAAAAGAGCTAGTGTCTACGGGGTCGGGAGACTAACAGCACCTGTGGCCTGACTAGAGCTGGTCCTGATATTAACAGTGTAACATTTATACGTTCTACCCCAATCTATCCTGTTACAGATTAATAACGCATTAAAAATGAGAACTGTCAAATGCTACGTATATTCAACGCTACTGTATGGCGCGGAAGCCTGGACATTGAACAAGCAACTAAAAAGTCACATAGAAGGCCTGGAGATGTGGATATACAGACGAATAGGTCGTATTTCATGGAAACAAAAACAATCAAATGCAGACGTCCTAGAAAAACGGAATGAAGAGAGAGTTGATGAAAGAAATAAAGAGGAGACAAGTGAAATATTTTGGCCACATTAAAAGACATGATACTCTTATAAAAACCATAATGGAAGGCAAGGTTGAGGGCAAGCGAGCAAGAGGTAGACACGATGCAAGTGGGTGGATAACATCAAGAGATGGACGAACATCAGCCTGACAGAATGTACAGTCAAGGCGAGAGACAGAGTTGGAGATCCATTGCAGCCAACCTTCATTGCGGAGACGGTCACCTTATTGATTGATTGGTTGAATATATGTATTAATTATTTTTATAATTTTTGGCTTGACCGAATTTATCTTTTCATTTCTGTGGATCTGGTCATTTTGCTGAAGTTTTGTTTCGTTTGTTTTGTTTGTTTTCACAATTAAACATTTGTTGCGATAAGTCCAACATATGCAGAACAAAGAAAAGTAATTGACCATACACTGGCTCCATTTGGGGACAAACTGTACGGGGATGCCAACAAGTCTACATTGACTACTGCTTTCTTTGCATTTATTTATATAGAGGTTGGTGTGTGAACGAAGAATAGGTTTGTTTTGTTTGTTTGTTCTTTGCTTCTTTAATTAAAAACCTCTGTGATTTGTTTCTAACTAGCCAGTATTGGATACGGTTCTAGATTTGACGTCAATTAATGCCTTTAGAGTCTTTGATTTCAAACATCCTGTGTTTAATCTGATTTGTCTGTCTAATCACTGATTTGTCCGTGCATATGTTTGTGTCTGTAAGAGAATTTGTTTTAGTGTTGGTGTTTCTTTTGTCATATGTTTGATAGCATCAGTGACGTCTTTGTTTAAAACTGATGGATTTTCTAAGCGATTCTCTTCCGTTAATTCCGCCCCCCCCCCCCCCCGTTCATTGTAGATTTAGAGACATGTGTACTGGAATGCCACAACTGCATTTATCTGACGGTTAGGTAATAGATGGTTAAGTAATTGTTTAAACAGCACATGTACTCACGTGGTAGACTGAGCTAGTACAACAGTTATATAATAGGTAAGTAATTGGTTCAACAATACATGTACTCACATGTTACAGTTGAGCGTGTCCAACAGTTATATAATAGATACATAATTCTTCAACGATACACGTACACATTTATTATAATTGAGTTTGTGCGGAAGTTAGAAAATAAATAGATAAGTAATTGGTTCAACAATACATGTACTCACATGTTACAGTTGAGCATGTCCAACAGTTATATAATAGATACATAATTCTTCAACGATACACGTACACATTTATTATAATTGAGTTTGTGCGGCAGTTAGAAAATAAATAGATAAATAATTGGTTCAACAATACATGTACTCACATGTTACAGTTGAGCATGTCCAACAGTTATATAATAGATAAATAATTGGTTCAACAATACATGTACTCACATGCTACAGTTGAGCCTGTCCGACAGCTTAGACTCTATCGTCCAGTGTTCCTGACAGATACAGCCAACATATTTTCTGCATAATTTGTTTTTATTTGTACCCTTATATCCTTAGCCTACGTCAAAGACATATCTATTCCTGTCTACTTCTGTCATTCATGCAGATAAATTTACAGGGAATACACGTGAAATTACACCGACAGGATCACTATCGAGTGTTCTGCCTTCACAATTACAATGCCCTTCATCATCATCATCAAGTACCGTGCCAGCTGGCGTATGCGTTCATGGCTCTCCACAGATCTCGGTCTTTGGTGTTCTGGATCAACTCTGCTGATGATATTCCTCCATGCCACCGTCTCAATCCATCCAGCATTATTTCTCTTGGTCTGCCTCTGCCTCTCTTCCCCTCGATCTTTCCAGTTGTTACGATGTTCTCCAATGCCTCTCTTCTCATCACAATGCCCTTACTTTACGTTTTTTTTTTTTTTAATGTTCAAGTGATAACGCAGCATGACGTTTTGATCAACCCCAAAATTCTAGGCAATATTACGTTGAGTAGTTCGCCATTACTATCTGAACCAGAAGTCAACCTTTAAGTGCTACTGAAAATACAGCAGAGTAAACAGTCAGCTGCAGGTAACTTCATACCAGATACAGATGCTTTGAAGACAGCAACAGAAATACTGCGGGCACCAACAAATACAGAGAAACTCATAGCTGTTTTCACAGATGCGAAGTCGGTTGTCTCAAAACTGAAGAGCAAAACATGGCAGAACTAGCAGGCCTATGAGCAGCACTCCGTGAACTATGCCATCGATATTAAATATGATATTCACTGGTTCAGGGCCAAACAAAAAGTAGGACTGGACCAAACATGGGACACAATCAAACGAACAAATGTTGTAATGTAAGTTTCATTTCATTTAGAAGTGGCATTGGCAGGCTTGTCCATGGGAGTGGGATTCCCATGGGAATCCCTTGGGAAACTTCCCATGGGATGGGATGGGAAGGGACAGCAAAAAGTTTGTATTTCCCATGGGACACATGGAACATTAGCCATGTCACAGCAACATTTTTTAAAAACCTTTTTAAAGCCGTTTATCCTTCCTTTTTCTTTATATACTTGTATCAATTCTTTATCTCGTGGTGGGACACCGGATATATTAATAAATGCGGCATGCGATCATATTACCAACGCCGGGAAGGTTAACCCGATCAACAAATGCCCGCAGAAGTCGAATGTGTCGGCCTAACGGCGCAAGAACGCAGCTCTGCTGTAAACAGGCACAACGCAAAGACGTCCAGAAAAAAAAAAAAACAACTCTGGATGAACGCAGAAGAAGATATTACCAACGTTTCAATGCCCATTAAAAAAAAAAATTACTCGCATTACTTTAATGAAGATGATGAAGAATTCTTAAACCACATTCCGAATATTGTTCAGATTAATGGAATGCTGTACATACATTAGAAATTCAAAACTTTTTTTGACAAACTAGAAATTGATGGTACTACATCTCATTTAATTTTGCTGTTATACTTCCTCCTAGACTATCAGTTGTACAAAGTTATTGTTGATATTGACGAGGAAACTTCCAGCAGCATGGTGAAGAAATATTGTCAGAACTTTCAGAAAATTATTGGAGAAAAACTTTGGCCATATTGCGGCAGTTCTTTGGCAGTTACTGCAGCATTTCTTACTGGAGTTGACATCAAAGCCAACATAGAAGACATGGTCAAGTCAGTTGTTACTGAAAAGAAAGGGAATGTGGACATTAATAAATGGGCCAATGATTGGATCGCTTTTTCTAAGTCTGTTGTTCCAACTGTTATTTCATTCATCAAAGATTTATATATATCTTCTGAATCATCTGCTGTATGTGAATTTGCAGGAATTGTAGAACAAACGCTGAAAAGTGATTTTGACTTATGTTTTGATCCTCCACCAAACAAAACACTTAAGTTTAATGACCCCAGAAACAAATTGCCATTGAGAATGAAGTCACCATGTTTCAAAAATTACGGCAACCAAATTTACAACCATTAAATAATTGGAAAAATGAACATAGGTTTCCACTGCTAACAGCAAGTGCGAAAATTGTCTTGGCCATACCAGTGTCCTCAGCGGCAGTAGAGAACTTATTTAGTGCAGCTGGATTGTTGTTGAGTAAATTACGAAAACGGATATTACCAGCTCTCGTTAAAAACTCTGTGTATATCAGATTTGCATGTAAGATGAAAATTGTGGAAATGGTTCAGGATGGACAAGGATTAACTGAATTATTAGAAACAGTCGATCAGCAGGAAACTGATAATGTGCTAAATGAGCAGAGTGACTCTGAAACAGAATGAGAGTGTCAGAATGACACTGAATTGTCATATTTAGATTAAACTTTTTAAAAATAAAATACTTTTGAATATTAAAATTAATACATTCTGTTGTTTTACACATCTCTTTGTACATATAGTCCTATTTAGTAGACACTAACCCTGAACTTTCATAAATTTCATAATTTTATTTGAACTGTATTCCACATTAGTATTATCATGGGAATCCCATGGGAATCCCACGGGATGGGACAGGCAAAATGACTGTGGGATGGGATGGGAAAAATGTGTCCCATGGACAAGCCAGGAAATTTGAGAAGATATCAAGAAACAAAATAAATTATTACACGATGACCCTATTATGGCGATATATCGCCCTTCTGTCTAAATATCAGGTCACATTAGACGATATATTATCATCTGCGCCGAATCACTAAATTATTGGATTTGATTTAATCTTATGTTTCATCCCACAAAGCTAATGTGCGCCGTTCTCACAGTCTGAAAAATATATTTCTTTATATGAGGAGACTGAATATTAATAATTAAAATCTTTTCTAATTTCCTTCTCTATGCTAGTTTAAACAGCATCCTAGAAGATTATGGACATGGAGGAGTCCAGACAGCAGGATTAAAAACCAGATAGATTACATCCTGATTAGCAAAAGGTTTCGAAATGCGTTAACAGTCGTAAAAACAGTTCCAAATGCAGACTGTTACAGTGATCACAGATTAATTACAGGCACATTGAGGGTAAAGTTAAAGAAAGTCAAGTATACAGCAGGAAACCCTAAATATGACTTGTGCAAATTGAAAACTGACAAAGAAATACAAGATAATTTTAACATAGAAGTAAAGAACAAATTTGATATATTGTCTGATCTAGAGATCCTGTTTCAAGATGTAGATGATCAATGGGAAACAATGAAGAATTCAATCAGTTGCGCAGCAGAAAAAACTATTCCAAAAGTAAAGAAAGTGGGCCGTAAGACATGGATGACTGAAGAAATTTTACAACTAATGGAAACAAGAAGAAAGAACAAAAAATAATCCTGCCAAATATGAAGAAATTCACAGAAAAGTGAGAACCTTATGTAAGGAGGCAAAATAAACATGGCTTGAGAAAAATTGCAGAGAAATTGAAAAACAACACAACAGTAACAATGCGAAACTAATGCACAAAATAATTCAGGAGCTTACTAATCAAAGAACACGTACATCAGCAGGCTGCCTAAAGACAAAAGATGGAAGAGTCATAATAGAAAAAGATCAGATCTTACATGAATGGTCAGATTATGTGAAAAACCTTTATGACGATAACAGAGACGAACAGTATGATGTCCAAAATAATAATGAAGGACCAGCAATTTTAAAGATGGAGGTTCAGAATGCGCTTAACCATATGAAATCTGGCAAGACCCCCGGTTCAGACAGCGTCACAACAGAAATGATTAATGCTTTAGAAGAATATGGAATAGATAAAGTTACCAGTCTGCTTAATACAATATATGATACTGGAAATATACCTCAGGAGTTATGTAATTCTGTATTTATTGCAATCCCAAAGAAATCAGGAGCCTTGGAATGTGATCAACATCGAACAATTAGTATAATGAGTCACATCACGAAGATTTTGCTAAGAATTATCATGCAAAGAGTTAGGAGGAAAATACAACCTGAAATAGGAGAAGAACAATGTGGGTTTGTGGAAGGCAAGGGTACAGTAAATGCTGTGTATATACTGAGAAACATAATCGAACGTTCTATAGAAGTAAACAAAGATCTACACCTTTGCTTTATTGACTACACAAAGGCTTTTGATAAAGTGAGACATGTCAACATGATAAGGTTGCTTGAAGATCTACAAATTGATGGAAAAGATCTTAGACTTGTAAAAAACATATATTGGAAACAACAAGCTGCCATAAGAGTTGATAATGAAGTAAGCCAATATCAGCCTATTAAAATGGGTGTGAGACAGGGATGTGTAATGTCTCCAGATCTGTTTTCCCTGTACAGTGAAAGTATTTTCAGAAATATTGAAGATATGGAAGGAATCAACATTGGGGGACGATGCATCAATAACATTAGATATGCAGATGATACAGTCTTGATTGCAGACAATGAACAGGACCTGCAAAATTTAGTAGATGCGATTGTTACACACAGTGAACAACTAGGGTTAGAATTAAATTGTAAAAAGACACAGATTATGCTCGTCACTAGGAAGGACGAAATACCACAATGTAATATACAAGTAAATGGGAATATTCTTCAACAAGTGAGCAGGTACAATTATCTCGGAACAGTAATAACATCTGATGGGAGATGCCTTGAAGAGATTAGAACAAGAATCGCCATGGCAAAAGTAGCCTTTAGCAAGATGAAAAACATATTGACCAATAAAAAGATGTCAATTGAAACGAGAAAAAGAGTGTTGAGATGCTACATTGAACCTGTACTTTTATATGGATGTGAAGCGTGGACAATGAGCAGTCAGGCTGAAAAACATCTGATGGCTGTAGAGATGTGGTTTCTGAGGAAAATGCAAAGAATACCATGGAAAGCCAGAAAGACCAAGGAACAAGTCCTTCAAGAAACAAATGAAGATCGTAAATTGATTAGAGAAATTAGACGTAGACAGTCAAAATTTTTTGGGCATGTTATGAGAGGAAATGGATTGGAGAATTTGGTGACAACTGGTAAGATCGAGGGGAACAGACCAAGGGGAAGACCTAGAAGCAAGTACCTGGATGGCTTGGCCTTGTGGCATGGTCGAGACAGAAACACGGAGCTGATCCACGACTCTGGTGATCGAGTGAGATGGCAGAACATGACCGCCCACGCTTACCGGCATGGCACATGATGGATGGATGGATGCTATTTTCTTTCTGTCCCGCCATCTCTCCTCTTTTGCACTAGTTGTAGTATGTGATCATTTTCATTTTCATCTTCGTGGATGTTGTCTTCACATCTCAAATTAGATTCCTACTGGGTGATTCTAGAGTGCTTGCTTACAGCTGTAGGTGGTTAGATGCCAGATAGAGCACCTATATTCCAGTCCACGTTATTGGGTTCAGTATGATCGTATATTCCCTATCAGTACTTCATCTATAATATAGTTTACGGTAAATAAATCTACGAGAAGTAGAACTGGTCAGCTTTACCAGAGCACAATCACAAGTGATATAATTGGCGTTTCGGCCAGAGCCTTCGTCAGTACACACACACACACACAACACACACACACACACACACACATACAACTGCATTAAAAAAAGAACATACACACACCTACACACAAACATAAACTGATACAACTACATTAAAAAAAATCACACACACACACACACACACATATATATATATATATATATATATATATATATATATATATATATATATATATATATATATATATATATATATATATATATATATATATATATATATATATATATTTACTGCTGTTCGTCCATCTCGCTATGTTATTTTCCCATTTGTATAGTTTGCTTACCTCTTGCTTTCAACCTTACCCTCTAGTGTGGTGTTATGTCTTTTAACGGGGCCGAAATATTTAAGTTGACTCGTGTTTATTTCTTTCATCAACTCTTTTCATTCCCGGTTATTCTAGTATCATATTAGATTCTGTAACATGCCAATAAATGATTCCTGGGTATTTGGCAAAACATGCAGTACTGCTGTCGGGTAGAAGATAACAGTGTTCACATAATGGTTGGTACCGTAGATATATGATATGCAAAGTACCTGGCCACTGATGTTTTAGGTGTCCAGTTATCTTTCGTAACTCCTGTTCCGTTCTCAGTGTGGCATCTATGATACGACTAAGTTAACCGTTGACTAAATGTTAGTTAATTAACATGTTCTCCATTTATCACTTAAATTATGTTTCAATTGCAGACATAAGAGAAGATAACTCTTTAGCATCTCATACATTGATGGAGTGAACAAACCGTACTCGGTTGTAATAATAACTGTCATGTGACATGTCACATCCAGGTTTGAGAATACTAACTAAAACTATAGAAACTTACGTTAGATTTTGAAGACACCTTCCAACCATCTTTCTCTTTGAGAAGACCAAATGCTCGTTCTCTGGCTGCCTTCAGGTTATCTTCGAAGCCCATGATTGTGTCTAAGAATGTCTACCCGAACACTGGACAAATGGCAATGGCACGTCTAATGTGGCGAAAAAAGTGTAATTCGCGAATTTATAATAACCAGGTCACGTGACAAACAGCCGCAATAGCAATATTCAGCTAGGATTACGTCCTTTACATAGATACCGCTTGCTGTGAACGTATATGCTTGTTTGCATAGGTACTTGAACTCACAGTTGAGACAATGTCCAGCGTCCCATTAGAACCGATAACATAACTGTCACACAATCCATGTTTGTTTAGATAGATTGTGTAAACCAATCCTATCACCATATTTTGCCCGATGTTTGAATGGACGTATTGGGACCTGGTGTTTTCATACACAACACTTGGCACAATAACTATGTGGTCACAGCTGGGTTATGAAGTTTCGTGCTGCAGTCGAGTTGATAACAGGAAGACTAACATCTTAAATATTTGTAGTTCATGAATACATTTACTAATGAGCGTAAGGGATATGCAAAAAAAAACAAAAAAAACATTTACTGACGGTCTCCCTGGCCTAGGTGTTAGCGACTTCCTCCGTAATCCTGTATAATCTCGTGAGTAACGTGACGTACGCGAGAATCGGTTGCGGTTCAAGCCGCGTCGGTAACGTACGGGGTATGTCAGCCGGTCGACCAGAAAGCAGTGGCAAACTACTGAGCGTAATCTTGCCAAGAAATCAACAATCAGCTGAAAGATGCTGATGTTGACAGCCATGTCCTGTAAATGATATGTGAACAATATATATATATATATATATATATATATATATATATATATATATATATATATATATATATATATATATATATATATATATATATATATATATAATATATATATATATCCTGTAAAAAATATGTGAACAATATATATATATATATATATATATATATATATATATATATATATATATATATATATATATATATATATGTAAGTAGTAAATGGGAATATTCTTAACCAAGTGAATCGGTACAATTATTTCGGAGCAGTCATAACATCCGATGGGAGGTGCCTTGAAGAGATTGAAACAAGAATCGCCATGGCGAAAGTAGCCTTTTACAAGATGAAAAACATACTGACCAATAAAAAAATGTCAATTGCTACAAGAAAAAGAGTGTTGAAGTGCTACATAGAACCTGCACTTTTGTATGGATGTGAAGCGTGGACAATGAGTAGTCAAGCTGAACAACATCTGATTGCTGTGGAAATGTGGTTTCTGAAGAGAATGCAAAGAATACCATGGAGAGATAGAAAAACCAGCGACCAAGTCCTACTAGAAAGAAATGAAAATCGTAAACTGATTAGATCAATCAGACGTAGACAGTCAACATTGTTTGGACATGTTATGAGCAGAAACAAATTGGAGAAATTGGTGACAACTGGCACGACCGAGGGGAAGAGAACAAGAGGAAGTACAGAGAAGTGAATACCTGGATGGCTTGGACCACGTGGCATGGCCGAGACAGGAACACTGAGCTGATCCGCGACTCTGGTGATCGAGTGAGATGGCGAGACATGACCGCCCCACTGTTATCGGCATGGCAGATGCTGATGATGATGTGTACTGGGGAACCGGTCAAGGGCTCTTATACTCGCCTTAAGACGTATGTGACATAAATTGCTAGACCGGTATGTTATTTAAAGATCAGCGGGCACTCGGTGGATGATGTGACAGGTATCACCCCGGCCGCCGTCACCTCATGAGACATTTCTTGGTCTCCTCTTTAGGCTGGGTCGAATTGAGAGCCCAGGTCAATGTTTTAAAGTCAGCTCTGATTCTGATTCGAACTTATGACCACAGACGTCTAGACACTGCGCTACCACGGCTGCCAATGACTGAACACTTAGTTGCATATCCTTTGCAGGGCGTTGCAGTCAACCCCAATATTTTTTGGCTGTGATTTCTGAGCAAGTTTACGTTCAGTGGTTTGCCATTGCTGTCTAAACAAACGGAGATAGGCGGCCTGCTACCAAGTCGCGCACAGCTGTGTTTCGAACGCGGCATGCGGGGTTATGAATTGCATAATGATGACTGAAAGAAGAAAGAAAGATATATAAACAGAAAAATTATCCAACATCCCTAGCTGCCACACACACCAACATTCCTACAGACACGTGTTCGGATGTTAGTATTAGTCACGTGTTTCTAGGGCGCCGTCTTTGTGCCGTGTGTGCTGTTATCACAAACTAGAACAATGTCTATTATCAGGAGCTTGTGTCAACAAAACGTATTCTAAACAAGATCGGGAAACTGGATCGCACACACGGAAACCACCACGACACTTCAAGCTATCACCGATATGTCTTGGACCGCTAACACTTCAAGCTGGATTAATTACGTCATTTAGCAGTTGGCAATAATTAACCCATTGCTTTCTAATCGAAAGGGTGAGTTCTCCCCCGATGTGTCTCCACCTTGCCGTGGTGGGGGAGCTTGTGTGTCCCTCTGACCCCATGTGCTTGCCGATGGGTGAAAACTACATATCGGACAGCTTATGGGATAGGGGCCATACTAAGAGAGACACAACCTGCTGCTCTGCAGGTAGACTGAGGATAACAGTCAAAAGATTAAATCAGGTACACGAAGGCAGAAGACCTTGGTCTGAACAATGCTCTAAGGTTCTCTGTCGAGGGTTGTGGCTGAACGCCGCTAAGCCACAAACCCGCGGATCTGAGAGCCGGGCCATTACACATCTACCGATAAATAGAGGTAGATACTGAGCACGCTACATGCCCAGTTCTGATACTGTGAGGTTGAAGGCTCTCAGCTGGGGGATATGACGGATTCTCGGATGAGAGGGCCTGGCCGTTTCTCGCTCACTGCTGCACGGAGGCAAGGTGCTGAGCCGGCAGCACATGTAGCCTACCTCATGAGCGAGAATAAACATGCAGAAAGTGTCCCAGTCGAATGAAATGGCTACGAAAACTCTCTGTATCTAACACATAGAGTGTAGACAAAAGTGAAAAAAACGTCTCAATAACACAAAATGGGACGCACGGCTAGCGAATCCATTGCGTGGTTCGAAGTCAAAAGCAAAAGCTTACCGAGTGGATGTCGCCCGCAGTTTGACCGTTCCTGGTGTGTGCTTGAGCGACCAGTAAGTAACAAGCGAGATGCCCAACACATGGAAGTGACGAACTAAAGCAGCCATGAGAAGGACGTCACAACTCCTTGGGTGAACCCAGTCTCAGAGCAATATGTGCCGGCTCTGCAATTATGGAAGCCTCCCTGGATAGCCTTGGATAGGCCCATGGTCTGCCCCTGCCTTCCCTTGAGGGTTAACCGTGATGTCGATGATCGTTCTATCCTGACCAGCTGAGATGTGGGCGACATCACAACAAAAAGTCTAACGTGCCTCGAAACCCGAGGAAGCTAACCTCATTAAAAATGCCTGCTGAAGCCGGAAGTGCCGTCCTACGGGTGGCAAACTAAAAATTGGCACTACGCATTTACGTCCGAGTGAAATGTCTCGTCCGAATGTCTCTCGTGCTAGGAACAGCTCTGACTATCTATTTTCCGAATGCCGCTCTTGTTCGGAACAGCTCTGACGAATGTCTGTCGTGCCTGGAACTGCTCTGATGGGCGCAACGACAAGCACATGTCCGATGTAGTAATGGCTTGTTAAAAGTAGAGGACCCGTGTACACTCATTAAGGCATACTGGGCATACAGTACTTAACTCATATTTGTATAGAACAATAGGCATTCGACGCATAATGTGGTGGTGATGACACCGGCTGACTTTACTTCCCAAGACATTTCTTGGTACCTATGTTATTCTAGGTCGACCGAGGAACCCAGGTCAGTTGTAAAAATCCGCCTCAATGCTGATTCAAACAATGATTACCGAACCAACGAACCGGCAGTCGTGCGTAAACCCACAACGCTACCGCGACCACCAATAAACACATTCTTTCTGATCTTTGTGACTGATGAAGAGGATGAGAATTTTCCCGCGACGTAGCTAGCACTTAGTTCATGACATTATGACTGAATAGACCGGGATGTTTCCGAACTGTATATGAACAAACAATCAAAGAGCTTTCGTATTCAACTTAGAAGTATGATAGTTATCATGTTGCTGAGTTTAGGATAACAATAAGCGTCTAGCAGGTGTCTCAACAAGCGCACACACTACAAAGATCTAAGGCAAGAGAGCAGTAGCCTATTTACTTCCTCCAAGGAAATAAAGTGTTTCCAAGATGAAGAGGTAGGGTCGCCTGCCTCGTGTTCAGAAGATCATACATGCATTGTCATTCGGTTCTCGATTGCAACAACTATGGGAGAGACCTGGGGATAGTGTCTGGAGCTACGGATTTGGTGATCTGTGCGACACGTTAAGCAGGCAGTGAGCTGTTGGGCTGAGAGAGTCCTGGGAATGGTCTCCGGAGCGACGGATGTGGTGATCTGTGCGACACGTTAAGCAGGCAGTGAGCTGTTGGGCTGAGAGAGTCCGAGCTAGGCGAGATACAATCCCAAGCAATGAAGTCGATTCTCTTGCCCTTTAACCACAGTTTATTTCCCGAGTGTATTAGTGAGATTGGTAACAAACAGATTTTAAATTACCTACACTATGACATAAATGTGTATGCCTTAGCGCCATTAACATATATAAGAAAACATGTATTTAACCTGGCAATGCTATATAGCTTTCTGTTAGCGCCGAATGCTGGGTGCTCAGCAAACCCGACACCCCACATTGTGCCAACGGCCTCGGGCGGTGGAGCGCAATTGGGAGAGTACAAGCCATATTCTGGTGGGAGGAAATGCAGCCTAAAGACTACATGTCATGGTAGGTCAGACTAGGTTATAAGCCGTGGTCGGCAACTGGTTTAGGATCGAAGCTCTAGCAGGTGGACATTTAGCGCATTGCTTTGCTAATCCGCTAGCTTCTGCAGGTTGTCCTGTAATAGATGTGTTAGTATTACCTTTTCTCTCGAGTAAACTAGGCAAGCCAAGAGAAGGATAATGCTGCATGGGTAACGTATGGTCCCTACAATGTAGCCCAGGCCTTATGCCTTTTGTGAAGCACAATGTAACAAAGTATCAATTGTCAAGACGGCAAGGTGCCAGTGTGTGCTTGTGTTGTGTAATATATAGCTATAAATTCATCAAACATCAATAAAGCACAAGCAAAATACAAAATAAAATTAATTAAGATTTTATTGATGATGTTTCACATGAATCAACGACATCAACATCATCAGTAGCTATAGCTTGGCAGAGATCAATACAGCTGTTTAGCTGAGTACTGAAACAATGCATTGAATTAGAAGAATACACTTATTGTTTAACGTAAAGCACGATATGCCACAGAATCATAAAAAGGTAGCAACATAGATTTGACAATTTGTCATAAAACTTGTCAGAAATGTAAAGAAAACCAGATTCTTGTTGACGGGATTTGCTAAGATTAATTGTAGGCTAAGGTTACTGGCTTGGTTTCTTATTTAAACTTTGATAAATGAAAACTACCGCCACCTCACATCGAGACAGCAGCACAATTATTTGCCATGTTGGCTAAGTTTCTTATTTAATCTCGGATTGATCAAAACTCTGGCCCAATCAGCACTCCATGTCTCCTGACTGAAGAGACCAGTATTCCCACTGCCAACCAACTTGCATTGAGACAGCACAATTATATTCCATGGTAAGAAAGAAGACCATATGCACAGACAGAAAACGCTGTACTGTATTACAAATTATACACATGCTACAAAATGGATATAGTTGGAAATAAAGTATGCTATGCACTGAAAAATAGTTCAGAGTGGATAAAAATAACACAAGGAAACCAAGGGCTTACCGGGAACCACGAGGACAGCAAAGTATAATTACACTGATACCCACCATACATGTTGTAAGAGGTAACTACGAACGATTGGTATGGGGTTTTATATCCCGTAGAAAACTTTAGCGCTAAATTAAAACGAACCATGAACAAATCTAGGTACAAATGGAAGAAAAACAACTCAGCCAGCTAAGATGAAAGGAAACTCTTCTCTTAGAATATACATAGGAAAACATTCAGAATTGGCGCCAAATATGCTAGAACTATGTATGAATTAGGAAAGACACGGTGAATTTTAAGGGAAATAAAATAGTTTAACAATATAATTTTGGGATTTTACGAAACAAAATGGAAGGGAGAAGGTAAACAGCTTCCAAATACACGTGAAAAATTCTGTTCTCATGTTATATAAAGGAACATATCCCTAACACCACCTAGCGAAGCGGAGAAAGCACTTATTGAGTGGGAAGAATTGAGTTCCAGGGGGGTGGGGGGACTGGAAAGAAGAATATCCGGCAAAGCTGGCGACACTGTCAAAGAAAGGCGTCTTACAGTTTTATGAAAACTAGAGAGGAATACTGTTATTGTCAGTTCCAAAGTAAAAAATAAATAAATAAATAAATAAACAGAGTATTTCTGGGAAGATAAACAGATGCCATTAAGCAAACAATTAACGGATAAACAAGCAGACTTCATATCACCCGATCATGAACTAACCATATATGTCAACTACACACACTAACAGAGCAAAGTATTGAACTTCATTTTAGATTTTAGACTATGGAAAGACCTCTGTCAGCATTAATATGGAATCTCGTTTTAAACTGTGGAGACACTGTGGGTCCCTCAGAAGATCATAAACTGGACAAAGGCAATATTTAAAACCGTTAAATGCAGAGTTCTTCATGAGGTAAAACTACCAGATAAGTGTGAAATAAGAACAGGAATGACACAGGGACACCGTTGGTCACCTACATTGTCATTACTGAATATATAATAGAATATGAAGACAACAACAGCTGCTCACAGCAATGGAATGCGGTTAACTCTGATTGAGCGTCTTGATGACTGGACTTAGTTTTCGACATTGCCCTCCTGCTTTACACACAATATTAGATGCAAGAGAAATTAAACACACTTCATGTGAGGACACTTAAATTATGTCTAAAACTAACTGAGGAAAGACAGAGATGATGAGAGCAAATCAAGAAAATGATCGCCCAATCTCCCCTAGCAATCTATTCAAAAGTGAGGAAGCAGATAGAGATATTAAATTAAGAATAAAACAGGCAATATGAGCTTTCATAAGACTAGAAAGTTTGTGATAGTCACAAGAAATTAAATCTAGTACCACGCTTAGAATGTCTAACTTTAACTTTAAATCAGTTTTGATTGTAATGAATTAGAAAGACGGAGAACGATGAAAGGTAATTACCGATAAACTACAACTATTCATCAGTTATTGCCTACCTATAATAATGGTGATTGAGTGATATGGCGAATCATGACCGCTCACGCTTACCGGCATGGCACATGATGGATGGATGGATAATAGGACTAAAATAGATTGACAATACCATTAACGCGGAGGTGAGGAAAAGTCCCTGGCTGCCGGATTAGACACACATGGAGGACACTTGGTAATCATATAACTTAAAAGTCCTCTTCTATGACCGTCACAGGCAAAAGGCATAGACACGGAGAAAACACACGGAGAAGAGAATTAGAGACACAGATCAATATAGGAAGGACGTGAAGGAAACATGTGGGAAATAGCAAAAAGAAGGAGAGCTTGACTGTCAGCTGATTGCGGATAAAGGGCAACTGGAGGATAAAGGCAGAACAATACGAAGAGAGTAAGTGCTATCAGAGCAGACATACAATCACGAGCATTGATTGCAAGAATACGGTCAAACATGACATTAATGAACTGAACCAGACAGAGATCATAATTTAATCTAAAAGCGATAGATGTATCAAAGAATGGTAAAAGTGGGCAGAAAGACAAATCGAAGACACCGTTGAATAGTAGTCTTTAAGGGCATTTTAAAAGAGAAAATCCTGAACAGAAATGTTGAATATTATTGCTGAAGTTAAATGAAGCTCAGGAGAAAAGAATATACGCAATATACTTGAATTTCAATAACAAATATGTTATCTATAATAAATAAATTCAATATTTACTGGTCTCATCTCTCTCATCTCATCATGTTCCTCTTGTACCTTGCTGCGGTGAGGTGAAATATAAACAGCGGGAGAGTGCCCGCTTATGGGCTTCATGTATCTTAATGGTTTACTGGTTAAAGTTCAAATTATAACTAATGCTTAGAAAATTAAAACCAAAACCACATGTTCAACAAAAAACACTGTATTAAAAAAAAAAAAAGCAAGACATTGCTAACTTGACACAGTTTAGATCAATATGTTGCTTGAAATTGTGGCCCAATTTTACAGCAAATGTTGGTTTCTTTTCTCCATGTGTGCAACAACTGTATTTTACTGCTGGCCCTGTGGTCATGTGTTCGAATCCGTGAGGCGAGGATTTCTGTAAGAATTGACCTTGGCTCCCAGGTCGGTCCAGCTTCTAACAGGCACCGTGAAATTTTCTGGGAAGTAAAGGCTGTCCACGAGATGTTGGCCACATCGGGCATCGAGTGCCGATTGGTCTATATCAGCATCATAAACTCAATAATCTCAAATAGTGAAATGGTGGCCTTTACAATTCTTTACTGTTCTCAATGTAATGCTTACCACAACCCCATTTCAAAATATGTACAGACTGTCTTAAAGTATAGTCAAGTTATAATGAGGTTTTATGATTGGCTATATTTGAAAGAAATACATAATTTAAATACATAAATAAAAGTTCAGTAAGAGGAACCTGTTGTGGGTATGTGAAGTGTAAATACCATCGTATTTTGTAGGTCTGAGTGCACGGAGGACATAGGTGGACAGTCTTTCTCTTTTGTAGCAAACAACGAGAGCTGGCATCGAATCCTCGACCGGTCAGATTAACGGTATAACCGTTACACCAAAGCAACCGCTAAATCAGGTCTGTTCATAGGTAAATACAACGCAATCAACATCAATTATTTTACTTCTTCCGTACACTGTCAAACCAGAACTGTCATTTATTGCCAATATAGTACCTTGCGGAGTATGGCGGGGAGGGTCTTGAGCCTCGGGAATTAAGGCCGCCTGGCCAGTGCAGTCGCCACGAACTGTGCAGGTTTAGAGTTTTCTTTTTGCCACCGACAGAAAAAACCAAACATCCACACCTTACCTAGGACTCAAACCCGAGTCTCCCGAAGGAGAAGCCGGCATTCTAACAACTTGACCAGCCGTTCATCAAACCGGAACAAGCATCTACATATTGACAACCTTCATAAACAATACAGATACAATATTTTACTGCCTGTTATATTTCTGACTTCTGTGTGTATAGCTTTGAAGAGTCAAACATTAGTTACCACATGTGATGAAATACTGTTAGTGAAAAACAGAATCATTCAAATATTAACAACAATTATCATGATACATATTACAATTACCTTTCTATGTTTAACTGGTAGCCATCAGACTGCATATTTGTTGTTGTTTTTTTTAGTTCACGTGATCAAGTGTAAATGTTTTAGTTCACGCTATTTCGTGCCGATGTTTTAGTTCACGCGATCACGTGTAGATGTTTTAGTTCACGCCATCATGTGCAGAAAGTTTAGTTCACACGATCCTATATATATATATATATAGTTTAGATTACATGATGATGTGTAGATTTTTAGTTCATACATTCATGTGTAGATTTATAATATCCATTTTAAAACATCATTCAAGCATCAATATATAAATAAGAGAATGATCGCATAAGCGAACATCTAACCAATAAATATAACACAATACTAAAATAATATTTGTTCGTTTAATTTATGTCCAGCAGATTGCTTGTCTTCAGCCTACGAGATCATGTTAATGTCTGCAATAATATTCATTTCAGAAGAACTACACGAACACTTCATACAATGTAAGTAATATAATACAAAGAGAACAAACATTAAACATCCATTTTCATCTGTAAAATTATTAGTAGTATATATATAGCGAATGATTGTATATAGCGAATGTTGACAACACTAAACAAGTATAGGCAAAACCTACTAGCATACATAGTAATCACGTAACATGGATACAACACAGATGTAATACTGGTATAATTGAGTTGAAACATCACAGACTTCAGCCATGATGACTTCCAATTTTATTCTTCACAGATTGGAAAGAAAGGGTTCAATGGAGAAATAATATTCTATATGTTTCTATGAGTTTAGTTAAGAAATCTAGAAATAAAACTTAGCAACAAACGTGTCAGTTGACGACCGATAAACTGACATGTTAACAAATTTCATGTAAGTGATTGGTACAAGTATTTACATATATAATTTTATGTACACTGGGCAACAAATAAAATAACCGAAATTGTGGAATAATGAGATGTTCATTGAGATAGCTGACGGGCATTCTCTTTCAATAAAAAAAGTGTATTTGTAGGTATATCTATATAATTGTACTTGAGACAGACAGACAAATACATAGAATGACAAATATATATATATATATATATATATATATATATATATATATATATATATATATATATATATATATATATATATATATATATATATATATATATACGCAGGTAAAGATTGACAAACAGACAAAGAGTCAGACAGGCATGCGGGAAGACAAACAGAGAGGACAGACAGACAGAAATACCGACCGATGCACGCCGGGATACTGCAAACTTCAGTGTTCATACACCTTTTTCCGGATCTTTCAAATCAGTCTGCTGACTGGTACCTTGCCGTCTTGACAGACGATAGTTTGTAAAATGGAGTTATACCGCTCCATAACACAAAGCCTGGGCTGAATTTAGAGACCATGTGTTGCTCATGCAGCATGATCCCTCTCTCGGCCTGTCTAGTGTAGACAAGCTGCAGAAGCTGTTGGATCAGCAAATCAATGCTCTAACTGTCCGCCTGTCTGAGCTACTCTCCCCTGTATGCTACTCTCCCAAATACTAGTAAACTATTCCTTATTTAATGTATTTCATTAGCCCAAGTCATAGAGATGTTCTCCTTGTTACTTGTATCTTTATGACAATCACCAACAGACTTGACACTTACATGATGTGTTATTCTTCTAGTGAAGATGTTACTGTTTAAGCCAAGCAGATGTTATTTTGTTACAAATGGTTATCTCTACTTTCCGAAGGTTATCAGCCATAAAAAAAGGAAAAAAATAACAAGTGGAAACAACTCCTGTATATGCATTGTTGTTGTTGTTGCTGATAATGTGAATGTTTTACAGTCTCCGATAATAGTTCTGAGAGAGATGTTTAAAATGACCTTCCGCAAACCGATGCCGGAGTGAAAAAACCAAAATACAAAAAACAAAAACAGATTCAAGTGAATATTTCAGGTAATCGTTAGGAAAGAAGACTAACAATACACGTAAAATAAAATGTGAAGAACATTATTTAAAAGCGCCCATACAAGTGCTAGATTTTGAAAACGTGTGATAATTATTTAAAGCATGAAAGCTATGAGCAAATCGGTAATATTGCTGAATGTATAACATTGACTTCAAGTGTTTGAGAGCTTCAAGAAGGCACATAACCCTAGATATTTAAAACAAGTAGACTACACCGATTAATAGTTAGTATCATCATCATCATCATCATCAAATGCCATGCCGACAGGCGTGGGCGGTCATGGATCGCCATCTCACACTGTCAGCAGTCTCGAATCAGGTCTGTGTTCTTATTTCGATCATGCCATGCTGCCAAACCATCAAGGTATGTCTCCCTTTGTCTTCCCGTTACTCTCTTCCCATCAAGCTAGCCATTTGTCACCAAATTTGTATGTCAATTTCTCCTCATATGTCCAAAAGATCCTAACTGCCAACGTCTAATTTCTCCAATCAATCTCCGCTTTTCATTTGTCTCTTGAAGGACTGTCTCATTTGATTTTCTGTCCGTCCATGGTAATCTTTGAATTTTTCTAAAAAAAAAAAAAACACTCCTTTTCTCAATGCAATTTACTTTTTGTTGGTAAGTATGTTTTCCATATTGCAGAAGGCCACCTTTGCCATGGCATTTCTTGATCTAATCACTCTAAGGCATCTTCTATCAGATGTTACGGCTGTTCCGAGATAGTTATACTGATTCACTTGTTTAAGAATATTTCACTTGTATGCTACAATGTGGTATTTATTTCTTCTTGGAGATGACCATAATCTCTGTTTCCTTACAATTCAATTCCAAACCTAGTTTTTCACTGTGTATAATAACCACGTCCACAAATGATCCTGCGCATTGTCAGCAATCAATTGTTAGTATACTCTGCCTTAAAATAATGTAGTAATACTCTATACGCAACCAAAGGGGAAACAATCTATTATTCATTTGGCTAGTTTCAAAATCTAGATTGTCCTCCTCAAATTGAAGCAAAATATGTGCTGATTTTCTAATTATTATTTATTGTAATTAATACCTAGCCGGGGCTACAGTAACTACTCAAAATATGGAAAAGAAGCTCATGGAATAGAAAACACACAGAGAAAGATGAACGTTTCGACCGAAGTCTAGGCCAATGATACAACAAAAACACAACCGATGTTCATCCCCAGATTTCTTGATCGAACTATCTCTGAATTGATAAGTATTCCTTTGTGTTATTTGTTTTATTATTATTATTATTGTATTTTGTTGTTGTGTTTATTACTTTGATGAAGACTACGTTCGCAACGTTCAACTATATCTCTGCGCTTTTTTCTATTCGAGGAGCTTCGTAGTTTTATTGTGTACTTTATTCGGTTCCAGTAATAGCTCGCTTTACTTCTTAGCACATACCGAATATGTCTCCAGGTGTAAAGAAGGCGGATTTTCTCGCTTTACTTATTGTCACATACCCAGTATGTCACCAGATGTAAAGAGGGGTGCTTTTCTCGTTTTACTTCTTGTCACATACCCAGTATGTCTCCAGACGTAAAGAAGGGCGTTTTTCTCGCTTTACTTCTGATCATATCCCCTGAACGCCTCCAGCCGCTGAGAAGAGCCTTTGTTTCAGTTTACTTACTTATTTTATGAAAAGCCACATGTTCATTGTTCTGATGGTTTTTATAACTTTTGTACTTTAATAAATAGACGAAAGAATTTTGATGAACTAAATTGTAAGGGAAATTAATTCGTGTTAATTTAACAAGAAACTATCTTTCATCTTGACCCACAGTGAAACATCAGATCTTTCTTAAAGGTCACACAATATTAAGAATCTAGGTCACATCAGCAAGCAAATTAAAGCAACCTTTTTCCGGGAAGGTTAACCCGGTCAACAAATGCCCGCAGAAGTCGGATGTGTCGGCCTAACGGCGCAAGAACACAGCTCTGCTGTAAACAGGCACAACGCAGTCACATCCGGAAAAAAATCCGGATGAACGAAGAAGAAGAAGAAGAAAGCAACCTTTTTGAGAACACGCAGCTGTCCTGTGGCAACATACGCTCGTGACTCATGGACCACTTTGAGAACATGCAACTGTCCTGTGGCAACATACGCTTGTGACTCATGAACCACTTAGAGAACATGCAACTGTCCTGTGGCAACATACGCTCGTGACTCATGGACCATTTCGCTATCACTCACGAAGACAGTCGGGGCTTTCCAATTTAACTGATTCAGTACCGAAGGATAATATATCGCCATACTAGGGTCATCGTGCTATTTGTTTTGTTTCGTGGTGTCTTCCTCAATTTTAAAGCCGGATGAATGGAAATCAACATAATAGTACTTGTTCACTTGATCATGTGTCGTGTTTAGTCCAGCCTACGTTTTGTTTGGCACTGAATCAATTACATGTTACACAGATGTTCTTAGAATATTCTCGACCAGTCATAAGAAAGATACTGACATTCTGTTAGATCTGAACGTAGAATAAAACTGCCTCATTATCAGCATCAGCATTTAGAAGCTGAAACACTCTGACCTTATTACACGTCACAATGGCACGAAAATAGCGGTGATGGAAGGTATGCTTGCAGGAAGAGACAGGGGTTTATCAGCACAGAGATGGATATGACACACTGCAAACACCTTCTGCTTAATGGTGCATACCGTGACACTGGAAAATGATCGAGACACTCTTCGGCGGCCTTCGCGAGAGCGATGTTTTGCGGAGGACTTGTACATAATGTTTTGTGTCGAATTATATTTGGAATTCTTCAAATTTTCATACTCCCAGTATTAAGAATTGGAGCAGATAATGAGGGATAGGAGAAAATGATTATTAAGAATGTCATTACTAATAGCGAGACAGCTTAAAAATTACAGTGAAAAAAGTGGTGATAATACTAATTATCTTTGTGCCATACTAAAAGCAAAGAATCATACAATCTATTTTGGAATGAGAAAGTGTACAGTTTGGTGAAAACAATCTAATGTAAAACTGGTGACTGCAAATTTTCTCGGAGTGGAGTCGACCTGCACGACACTGACCAGATCACCTTTCGAGTGCCGTTTGTTCTAGAATATATGCGCTTGACATAACACTATGGCCTTAAAATATGGGCCTAGTATCTTACCTTCAACAAGACAAAATAACAATATAATGCAAGCCTGATATTTTATCCTCAACACGACTTAATGACAAGATAATATAGGCCTGATACCTGATCCTCAACATGACACAATGATAAAATAATATGTTTGATATCGTATCCTCAACATGACACAAAGACAACTATCTCTTAACTATTCTTTTCCCGAAATTGTGATGACGTAAATACAGGAATAGCAATTAACTTGTAGGTTAAATGACACCTGATGTGCCTTGTTCGCATATTGATAGTAAATAATCTAGTGAAGCTAATATCTCATATATATATATATATATATATATATATATATATATATATATATATATATATATATATATATATATATATATATATATATATATATAATTTAAAACCACCCGTGAAACAATCTTTTGAATTACTTTCAACAGAAAGTACATTACAGTTTTTTTCATGGTTAATAAAGACTAGCGTCGCTTCGATTCGGAATCACAGAAGATGGCAGATTGGTCAGAGAAATCGAAATCAGATGTCAAAAAGCTATTGCACTTACTTATCAACTATCACCCTTGCTGAAACATCCAAATATACCCATGTCCGCAAAACGACAGATACTAAACAGCACATTCTCACCAACCCTATGCTACCAATCTCAAACTTAGACTTTATCCAGATTACACCTTCGCAAAATCAACAGCTGCGAAATGGGATGCTCGAGGAGAGCTGCCAACTTAACAACCCGAGACCGAGTAAGAAATGCTATTATCAGACAGACAGTGGGATCAACATCTTGTGCCACATTTATTGAAAGACAGAAGGTCAAGTGGTTTGGCTATGTCGTTAGAATACAATACCATCAACTGCCATCACTGGCCTTACATCAAAGATCATCTGCGATGAGACCACGAGAACTTCCAAGAAGAAAATGGATTGACGACATCAAAGACATTGTACAATCAAACGGAATGACACTATAAAGTGTCGCTCACCCGGCGCTGAAGCGCAAATTATTCCTCCCCATGACGCTTGACGGCTAAAGTGGAGGATGATGATGATGATGATTATGATGATGATGATGAATAAAGACTCGACACAAAATTACTGCGGCAAACTAATAGATCTCTGTATCCAACGGCAAATGTAGCAAGATCTGATATTTTTAGTAACATACTGGTTGTATAACCACTTTGGATTCATCCTCCCATTGGCCCGTCCTTACTGGAACCACACTCCATCACACTTAAAACACAACTTAAATAGGTTGTTTAATCAATTAATGTGTCTCCGGACAGCATTCGTTCAAAGATAATTGTTAAAATGTCTGCATTGTCCATCGTGAATGTTCCACTTAGTTGGGCTCTAAAATGCAATGTGTCCACACTGGTTTTATCCTGGCACTCCAGTATGCCTTTGCAGTACATAAAAGATCATTTGCCTTTCTACTATTCTATTACAAAACTAGAATAAAAACAATAACAAACGAATTAATATTCTTAATATTGTATGACTATATATGCAGCTAGACGTTTAATTTGCGTTTCTCTTCTATCATTGTATGCGCATCATTCTTGACTTAGAAACTGTACCTTGATTTGCAACTTGATACAGCACGGTAAACAGTATGCCACATTTAACGTTAAACCCTAATTAGCAGAGCTTAACTCTTTCATTCACAGGTAAGTAGTTACTTTTACTCTTTCTATCCTGAACAATTGTTACTTACACTAATCAATTTTGGAACAATACCGCTTCGAGACAGGAGCAGTTGCGTTAACAATCGGACTAGAGTGTGTTATTGTACCAACTAAATGTGGAGGAATTACTGTAACAGTCGGACTAGAGTGTGTTATTGTACCAACTAAATGTGGAGGAATTACTGTAATATCGGACTAGAGTGTGTTATTGTACCAACTAAATGTGGAGGAGTTACTGTAACAGTCGGACTAGAGTGTGTTATTGTACCAACTAAATGTGGAGGAATTACTGTAACAGTCGGACTAAAGTGTGTTATTGTACCAACTAAATGTGGAGGAATTACTGTAACAGTCGGACTAAAGTGTGTTATTGTACCAACTAAATGTGGAGGATTTACTGTAACAGTCGGACTAGAGTGTGTTATTGTACCAACTAAATGTGGAGGATTTACTGTAACAGTCGGACTAGAGTGTGTTATTGTACCAACTAAATGTGGAGGAGTTACTGTAACAGTCGGACTAGAGTGTGTTATTGTACCAACTAAATGTGGAGGAGTTACTGTAACAGTCGGACTAAAGTGTGTTATTGTACCAACTAAATGTGGAGGAATTACTGTAACAGTCGGACTAGAGTGTGTTATTGTACCAACTAAATGTGGAGGAATTACTGTAACAGTCGGACTAGAGTGTGTTATTGTACCAACTAAATGTGGAGGAGTTACTGTAACAGTCGGACTAGAGTGTGTTATTGTACCAACTAAATGTGGAGGAATTACTGTAACAGTCGGACTAAAGTGTGTTATTGTACCAACTAAATGTGGAGGAATTACTGTAACAGTCGGACTAGAGTGTGTTATTGTACCAACTAAATGTGGAGGATTTACTGTAACAGTCGGACTGGAGTGGGTTATGGTAACAACAAATTGTGAAGGTGGTATAGTAATAATCGGGTTGGAGTGATGTACTGTAACAACTAAAAGAGAAAGAATTACAGTAATAATCGGGCTAATGTGGATTACTGTAATCAACTAAATTGGAGTACAGGAAGCTAAGAAAAGCACATCGTGTAAGGAGTAACCAGGAAACACATGGTGAAATATCTGGTACATGAATCGTTAACATCTTACACGGCAAATACACTCTTACGTTTCTCCGACAGCTGTCATCATCAAAAGAAATATCATTCCACATACATTTAGCAGCAATTATATTATTTTTCTTAACGTTATCAGGATTTTAACAATTTGCTATCTGTGATTACGTAACTGACTTCCAATTGGTCAAACATAGTGTAAGATACAAAGCGTATACCACACCTTTACCACAACGTGATATAGAAACAGTATTATATGTTAACACTATTCTTGGTGGAATAACCGCTTGTAAATTACATTTACTCATATATATCTTGTATTAAAAATGCATTGCCTTTAATATACATTCACAAAGCTAACTGTTGAGTAGAAGTGTTTTATATAGTTAAGATTTCCCTGTGCATGCAACTGATAAATGTATGAACAACATGAAAATAGTTATGTCCATTATAAATCAGCAACAAGAGTATTACACTTTTCAGAAATGATCCAAACAAACCATACAACGGGAATAACATTATTAAAAAAAGAAAACATCATTGTATTTTTGTTTACATACCACATTCTAAAATGCACAAATACACAGATTGGTTCTATATTACAACATACGAAGAAAAGCAAATGAGCAAATTAAACAATTTCGAAAGATGTATTTATGAAGAAGATAATAGTTGATTCTCCGTAATTAATTATGTATAGTTCTAGAAATGAGTATACATCCGCGAATCACATAATTTATTAATGGCAAGTCACATGGCTGTTATAACAATGCAATGATGCCATACACTATTTAGGCAAATAACTATATATATACCTGTAATATATCGAATCGACGTCAAATAAGACATGCAAAAAGACGAAGCCCTGATTACATACACAATATATATTTTGTTCAAATATTATTGATTCGCTGATGGCTTATTGGATTAGAAAAGCTATCAACCTCCTATAGGATGGGAAAGCTGGTGGCCCAGATGGTATCCCTGAAAAGCTGAGAGCCAGAATAAACACGTCAACTAAATGTCAGCAGCACAAATTATTTAGCTGTGTATGGGAGACTAAAGAAATAACAGGAGACTGGAAAGAAAGTTATCTGGTAAAGTTTCAAGAAAAGGGAGACCACCCGAAGTGAGAAAATTATGGAGGAATGATGTTACTGTGAATTCCTGGAAACATATTAAGCATGGATCATTCTTGCAAGATTAACAGATGCATTGACAATCAACTAAGGGATGAACAGGTAGGATCCCGAGCAAACAGATCCTATACTGACCACATGACGCATAATTATAGAGCCTCACTGTAATGAATTCTTCACTTGATGCTGGATTTGTGGAATACGAAAAGGCCTTTGACATCACTAATGGTAAATATATTTGGAAATTCGTGAGCCACAATGGAAATCTGATAGATGCATATGCTATAAGACCGAAGGGTTGTGCAAGGATGTCTTTTGTCGCCTTCATAATTCTCACTGACAATAGACCGGATTAAGAAGACACAACAAGTTACCACCAGAAATCGATTTCCAAGTACTCTGACAGAACACCACTTCTCTGGTGACATTTCCCCTATGTCCCAGTGCACGAAATCATATGTAAAATAAATTAAACACACACGATGAGAGGTCGCAGCAATTAGAAAAGAAAATGCAAAGAAGAAGAAAGACAAAGACCATGAGAATAAATCAAGCCATGTGATAATCAGATTTCCCCCCAATAAAACCTGACTGCAGAAGGTGTAATCGTGTAATATTTAGGTAGTATTGTATACAAATACAGGAAAACATATATACACATTAAACTAATAATACAAAATGCCAAATGAGTCTTCATAGCAATAGAACATTTGGGAAAGTCAGCAGACATTAAGTCTAGAACCAAACATAGAATATTTCACTGTCACGTCAGACCTGTACAGCTGTATGGCCTAGAAACAAGGAGACCGACTAAAACAGTCATCAGTAAACCATACACATTCATTAACTGGTGCCTGCGCAGAATAGAAGAATACAATTGTATAACAGAATCACCAATATGGAGCTCGCGGAGTGAACTAAAGATATTCCGGCGAATAGAGAAATGAGGTAACAACTCTGGCGTTGGATATTACGAGTAAACATATTCAGAAAACATTTTAATATTATAACTAGAAAGTTCTTTACATGAAGAAAAAGTAAGACATTCATAATAGAGGCAAGACATGGGAGGAGCTGCTGTTGGCAATAAAGAATATGAGGACTTAGCGTAAGGCAGTTTCAGGGTTTAAATTCCCGTGAAAGATACAAGGAAGAAGAAGAAGAAGAAGAAGAAGAAGAAGAAGAAGAAGAAGCCTTTTAAAAACAGAACGGGGATTGAGACCTAGTGGATTGAGAGCTGAAGGTGGCTGTGTAATTCACGTAGGCGTCAGTCTATGCTGTGGCAGCGCTGACTCTGATATGATGACTCAGTATGGTTGGAATCTATGCTGTGAGGTCCTGGAGACTCGTCATCACAGAATTGTATCAAATATGGACATCCCTTTGGTTATGTTTTCATCCTGCATACAAATAAACGCAATGTTATATTTTATTTCCAGAAAGTATTATATAGAAAGTACAGCATGGCATTAGACAAATAATACACGTTGCTTTGTATTTAATTTATAGAAAACATGATACAGAAAATACAATATGACATCATGTGACCGACCACCTAATTGTCCAGCTGGGAATGTATTATAGGAGAATTGCTGCAGTTTGCTCCAAGTTCTAAGAATAGTAACGTACTTGGACTCATCCTGCTCTTGACTACTCAACCTTGACTTTGGGATGTAAATTACAAGTACCTCTGAAGTCGGAGTTGGTTCGCCTGATGGCGAGGGACACTGGTAATAGGGAAAGCTCATCCACGTTCAAAATTAAAACCTCGCTAAAAGTAGCGTGTATGAGCTATACGCTTGAGTTTAAAAAAGCCAGCTAGCGCCAAAAAATAATAATAGTGGATACAAAGGTAAATGTGATTAAAGAGAGGGAATCAGAGAATGGTGAGAAAATCAAATCTCCAGGTGTACGAGTAATGATAGACCTGATTGAAGTGAAGATAAATAAAGAAATTGGGAAAGATGGAGTTAGGAAAACATTGGCTGGGGTCGGTCGATATCCCCTCGCTGCCAACCGTATGGAAGAATCTGCTGGAAAAAGGGCGGGAAATCTTGCGAAAATCTATTTAGAACTGTGCGGGCGAATGACACTCTACAATTTGTGTAGCTGTAACCTGCAAAGTTGGGGACAAACACTGAGATCCGAGAGATGAATGGTTCAAACTGGATCCTAACCTTGTGCCTGAAGACAATTGTATTTTGTAGGAATTGTTAATACCGGATCCCAACTGTGTCTGATGATGGCTGCTCTGTGTACGTGGTTGTACTAAATTCCGTACAATTTTGTTAAGATTCGAGCCAGTATTTTCTGTACACACTACATACTGAGATGGGTTAACATCCTGTTAGAAATACAGATTAGCAGGAAGTCTTCATTTGGGAACAATTTACATCATATTTATATTTCAAACTATATACAGATATAGCCTTCTCTTAAAGTCCATGTAACAAGTGAATTATATTATGTTTAGTTATTAGAAAACATGATGCAGAAAATAAAATATGATACAGTTACATATTAAACTATACACAAATATAGCCGTTCCTCATAGCCCTGCCAAAAGTTGTAACATACTTTTATATTACATTTTGAGAAAACATGTTGCAGAAAATAAAATAGGACGTTACAAGCAATAAGTTACTTTTATATTTAATGTATAGAAAATATTATAGGGTCCAAATAATACAATGTGAATTAAGACAGGTCACTATCACTGAGTGTAAGAAAGAGAGTGCTGAAATGCTATGTAGAACCAGTTGTGCTGTATGGCAGTGAATCTTGAAATGTAAATGAACAAATTAAGAAGAAATTAGAAGCAACAGAGATGTGGTTCCTGAGACGAATGTTGAGAATTCCTTGGACTGCCTGAGTAACTAACGACGACTGCCTGAAACAGGCTAATGAAACTAGAACACTATATACAACAATAAGAAAGAGACAAACAGCTTTTTTTGGTCATGTAATGAGAAGAGAGGCATTGGAGAACATCGTAACAACTGTAAAGATCGAGGGGAAGAGAGGCAGAGGCAGACCAAGAGAAATGATGCCGGATGGATTGAGACGGTGGCACGGAGGAATATCAGCAGCAGAGTTGATCCAGAAAACCAAAGACAGAGATCTGTGGAGAGCCATGAACGCCTACGCCAGCTGGAAGGGCACTTGATGATGATGATGAATTAAGACAAACAGTAAAAGTTGGTTTATATCTCTTTTTTTTCAGAAAACACCCCCCCCCCCCAAAAAAAAAATACAATAAGACATGACAATAACAATTAATGGTGTATTATATGTGCTTCAAAATAAAAAAAAACAGTTTATATAAAATACAATTTGACGTGATACAAACATTAAACTGTTTGATATTTCACTTCCTGCAGACACTATACAGGACTTCACATTGGTGTTTCTGTTTGACGATGATATTCTTAGCATGCTCATCAGAAACCACATTTCAACTGCCATTAGAGATTTCTCACTTTGTCTGCTAATTGTCCATGTTTCACACGCACATAACAATCTGGGTTATATAAAGCACGTCAGTACTCTTTTTTCTCACTGCAAATGACAGTCTTTTATTTGATGAGTAAGTTTTCGGTCTTGTCAAAAGCTACCTTTCCTATGCCAACCAACTGTTCACCCTTTGGCAAGGTGCTGTTGATCCCTACACCCCCGCCGAACTAGGATAATGTGAAACCATGCCATCAAGTAGTGGATTGAGCTTCAGAGCATCCGACAGATGGTTATTGGTTGGTCTCATACTCGTGACGTAAGGCAGAGGTTATCTGTACAGAGACCATGGCTACGATCACCGACCAGTTTGGTCACTTCCAAGAAGGAAAACAATGGCAGACCACCCGCTTTACAGTTGCCTACTGATCACATATCTACAGTTTAACAACACACATACTTATGTTATATCATTATATATTTACAGTCCACCAAAACACATACTTAACATATATCTACAGTCCTCCAATACACATACTTAACATATATCTACAGTCCTCCAATACACATACTTAACATATATGTACAGTCCTCCAATACACATATTTAACATATATGTACAGTCCTCCAATACACATACTTATCTTATATCTACAGTCCACCAACACACATACTTATCACATATCTACAGTCTACCAAAACAAACTTATCACATATCTAAATTTCACCAACACGTATACTTATCATATATCGTTAATCCAACAACACACATACACATAGCTATCACAATTCTATTCACAAGCATAGGTAGCATAAATAAGAAACACACATACAAATAACGTCACACAAATTTACTAATACAGATACGTATGTCAATGTTCCCAATACTAAATACTTGCCCTTTTGCACGTGTCCATAAATTCTTCCACTGATATTACGCCATCCTGGTTAATATCCATTTTCTGTTGACGTCCAGAGTTTAGGTTAGTACAATGAGAATGGTTGTTCGTATAAACATTTAAGGGTGGTAACATTAGAACATTAGTTAGTAGACACGTAAGTATACACATTTCAGGGTAGTAAAATGAAAATGTTGCTCTTATACACAGATGTCAGGTTAGTAAACTGAGAGGACTAGTTCGTGTACACAGAGGTCGGGTTAGTAAACTGAGAAGACTAGTTCGTGTACAGAGAGGTCAGGTTAGTAAACTGAGAAGACTAGTTCGTGTACAGAGAGGTCAGGTTAGTAAACTGAGAAGACTAGTTCGTGTACAGAGAGGTCAGGTTAGTAAACTGAGAAGACTAGTTCGTGTACAGAGAGGTCAGGTTAGTAAACTGAGAGGACTAGTTCGTGTACACAGAGGTCGGGTTAGTAAACTGAGAAGACTAGTTCGTGTACACAAAGGTCAGGTTAGTAAATTGAGAAGACTAGTTCGTATACACAGAGTTCAGGTTAGTAAATTGAGAAGACTAGTTCGTGTACACAGATGTCAGGTTAGTAAACTGAGAAGACTAGTTCGTGTACACAGATGTCAGGTTAGTAAACTGAGAGGACTAGTTCGTGTACACAGAGTTCAGGTTAGTAAACTGAGAAGACTAGTTCGTATACACAAAGGTCAGGTTAGTAAACTGAGAGGACTAGTTCGTGTACACAGAGGTCAGGTTAGTAAACTGAGAGGACTAGTTCGTGTACACAGATGTCAGGTTAGTAAACTGAGAAGACTAGTTCGTGTACACAGATGTCAGGTTAGTAAACTGAGAGGACTAGTTCGTGTACACAGAGTTCAGGTTAGTGTCGTGTCCTCCTTTAAAGTGTCGTCCCTGGAGTGAGGAGATCCGACACCCACATTATAATATTATTATTTTTTTTTCCCCTCAATATTCTGGAGAATCCACCAGCTTCCGTCCAACACACTCCATCAGCCTATGGACACCTTTTCCTATCACTCTCACACTGTCGTACTATGCCCCCTTCTCATACTTCCCCAACGCAACATACTCAACAACTCTTACTTCTAGAAATTAATAAAGATTAATTTATTAAAATAAAAGTGTAACGTGTATGAGACGTGTATGCGAAGAAAATGTGTGACGTGTTCTATAAAGTGTAGAGAATCTGACTCTCAGACATCAGATCAGTCCGCTGATCACAGCAAAGATAGACCACAGCACGTTACGTCAGAACAAGTACGTCTCACCCGTTGCCGGAACCATCCTGCCGGATACTGCTTTGCTTCTGTAGACCTCTGGTAATCCCATTTCATGAACATGAGAAATAGACACCGGTGGTATGAACAGTTACTTATGGACCGGATTCACTCTACACAATGTCCGTTCCTAATGTTCTCTAACCAACTGCACAAGTTCTTTTCTAGTGTTTACACAGTTAGTAAAGTTAAGTGTTAGTCGACAGATCATCCTCGTTGCACATCGAACCATTCAGTCCGCAAGTGCTAATTACTAATGTTAATTGTTACTGTACTAACACTAGTTACTCTTAACCGGTTCTCGGTTCGTTACCACTGTTTAATGCTGTATGGTGCAACTGTAATCTTCACTATGTTGGGTGAATCAACCTCCCTCTAGCTTTTAATCACGTCTGTAAGCAATCTTTATTGATTGCCGAACTGGTGTTCTTCCGACTGGGATTTTCTTCCTTCCCAAAACTTTATTGAGCTTCCTTGGATCTGGTAGGGAACCTAGGATAGAAACAACACACCTGGTGATAGTACTAGTTCATGATTCTTTCGGCTGAGTGTAAGCCTATCACCTTGCCTAATGATCGTTAGCTAACTAGACTTAGTCATAGAGCAGATTAGCTACCCACCTAGAGTCGAATCAGGTTATGACAAAGAAAAAATCAGCAAACAGAATGTGGAACCCCTCCCACAAGGGACACCTACGGGAAATCCCAATTATCCCTCATTACTCAATTCTCAACTAGTAAAGCTTATCAACACTTCACTAATCTATTCTAGCTAACAGAGTCAAGTATCACTTCCCTACTCTAGCTAGTTTCCACTAACAGTGCTAATCATCACACTATAGTTTAACAAGGCTACTGCCTAAAGTAATTATAACGAATATATTATAATAGGTTATACCTTAAATGGCACCACTGCAGTCCTATCAATCATATCTACATCTGCCATTATAGGCACGTGTAAAATTAAGTCACTAATTAACACACGGTAGATATTATTTCCACTAGGCGCTGCCGTGCCCTGGCACTCTGACTAAAGCATAATTTCAAGTCCTCCCTAGCTGGTCCCAACTAGAGTTTATATGGCAAACTACCAAAGTTGTCCACGTGACTTTATCCTCTTCTCCCCCACACAGGTGTTATTTGGACATATCAACCATTTGCAAGGATCTATTTTTCCGGGCTTAAATCCTGTCAAAGTTGTCAGTAATTGTTAAGATTCTCAAAACAAGCCAGCGAATTTTATGACGACTTCCAACAAACAGTTGCAAATAACCCCGTCAAACTCTTCATGTTCCGGAAACCAAGAATTGACATATGTACTGTTTTCTCCCTACTAAGTACTTCCGTTTTACATCTGCCATTGTGATCTCACGGCTTCCATCTGCATTCAAATGTTGACAAACTTGTCAATCTTCTGTTCCGTGGTGACAATATATGTGATTCTAACTGGTAATGAACTGCCAACTCGGTGTATCCCTTCCTTCTCACTCAACACCAAATGTGTAGATGGGCTGACCCCACTGCTTCCATTTACATTCAAATGTAGACAAACTAATCAAGGCGATGCCAGGACCTGTCACCATCAACACCGACCGTTCCAAATCCGTTATAGATGTACACGTGCAGCTACAAATATTGTCCTGAGATTTTGACATCCGCGGTGTTTTTCCAGTTAGTAAAATAATGGTGCTGAAAATACACGCCAAGCAAACGTCGGGAATATTTATCTGTTTAACTCATGGCAATCTCGCGACATAGGCCCCCTCTTAAGAGAGTAGTCCATCTCACTCTCCTCCACCATGAGTTAAATCCAGATAATTCATTCCTCTTCTTCAGGAGCTGGGTGTCTTGACAAGAAATCCGCTCCAACATTCTCCTTCCCAGGAATGTACTCTACTGTGAAATTATACGGTTGAAGTAACAACGACCACCGCATCAAACGTGCGTTGAGCTTCTGAGAAGTAGCCAGGAACATCAGGGGCTGATGATCCGACTGAACCCGAAACTTAACTCCATACAAATATGGCTGAAATTTTTGCACTGCCCATACGAGGGACAAGCATTCTCTCTCGACGGTTGAATAATTCCTCTCCGCCTGTAGAAGTTTCTTACTTGCGTATGCCACAGGTTTCAAAACCGAAGCATCGTCTTTTCCTTCCTGTAACAAAGCGGCTCCAATTCCAATCCCACTCGCATCCGTTCTCAACACAAATGGTTTGGAAAGGTCAGGGAGCTGTAATACAGGTTTGCTGACCAAGGCCTCCTTTAACTGACTATAGGCATTCTCACATTCTGGTGTCCAAATGATTTGATCCGGGAATCCCTTTTTCAAGGTTTCGGTCAACGGAGCTCCCAGTTCCGTGAAATGTGGGATAAATTTGTGGTAGAACCCACACAACGAGAGAAAAGATCGCACATCCTTCTTCGTTTTTGGCCTTGGTGCATTTCTGATTTTCTCCAGGTTCTTCTCTTCTGGAACAATGTGTCCTGGAGTGATGGTGTGACCTAGAAATTCCAGAGTCTGGTAACCAATCATGCACTTGGTTGGACGAGCAGTAAGCCCTGCTTCCTTGAGCCTATTAAACACTCTCTCCAAGGATTGTAAGTGGTCATCCAGGCTGTCACTGGAAATCAGAATATCATCCATAAATGAGATGATGGACGGATCCTGTAACGGATCTAGTAAAGTCCTCATCATGCGTGTAAACACACTAGGTGCATTGCTAAGTCCAAAGGGCATGACCTTAAATTCGTAGTGTCCACTGGGTGTACTGAAAGCTAACAGTGGTCGAATCTCCGGTTTGACTGGTATCTGATAGTACCCCCGACTCAGATCCACCTTTGAAAAGTACCGAGCCTTATGGAGCCTAGCGAATAGCTGAGTTGGATTCGGCAAAGGTTCCACCTGAAACTGTGTATGACTGTTCAGCAGTCGGTAATCTATACACAACCTGTGTTCTCCACTTGGTTTGCGTAACAAAACTACCCCCGCATTGTATGGGGATGTGGATGGTGCAATCACGTCATCCTCCAGCAATTTTTTTATTTCCTCCTCCAGGGCCTTTTCTTTAGAGAATGGCACTGGGTAAACCTTCTGACGAACCGGCTCCTGTGTGGTCAAAGTCATCTCAAACTCCACCAACCTCGTTCGTCCAGGTTTATCAGTCAGTATCTCCTTATGAGACTTGAGAACCTGGGTTATCCTTTCCCTCTCCTGGGAGGTCAGATCAGGGTTCACTTGTACATCCCTATAGGTTTCCTGGTGTACTAAGGGATATTCCCTGCCCTCGCTGGTTCCCACTTCTGTCTCCACTGCAACTGCCATTGCCATGAGGTGAGCTGCCTTGTCTCCGGGTCTCTCTTCGTATTTCCGCAAGAGATTGATATGGAAAATCTTCGACTTTCCCCGGATCCGGATTTGATAGTTGGTTCTGGATATCACCCTTTCCACGGGAAATGGTCCTTGCCAACCTATCTCCAGTTTGTTGTTTCCCGTTGGGAGTAGCAACAAGACTTTATCTCCCACCTCTAGAGATCTTTCTTTAGACCTACGGTTGTAGTAAGCCGCATGTCTTTTCCTGGCCTTTTTCAAGTTTTGATTTGCCAGAGTCCATCCCTTGTGGAGTTTTTCTTTCAGTTCCTCCACGTATTGATAGGATGAGATCACTTCTTCTGACGTCCCCTCTTCAGTCCAACTCCTCAACATGGCTTCCAACGGTCCTTTGATTGGACGACCAAACAGCAACGTAGCGGGTGGTAGTCCTGTTGAGCCATGAGGAACTTCCCGATAGGCAAAGAGTGCTGCTGGGATATATTCATCCCACCTATCAGGTTTTTCCTGCGCTAATTTCCTGAGCATTGTCATCAACGTGCCGTTGAAACGCTCTACTTGTCCATTGGCTTGAGGGTGGTAAGGGCTGGTATGTATGTGGTTAGAGTGAAACACCCTAAATACCTCCTCCATGAGTTTTCCACAAAACTGAGATCCATTGTCCGTCAGAATTTGATCCGGAAAGCCTAATCTGGTAAAGGCCTCCATCAGTGCGTCCGCCACTCTTTTCGAGTCAATCGTGGTCAACGGTATAGCCTCACCCCACATTGTACAGCAATCCACCATTGTGAGTATATACATGTTCCTCTTCCTAGTCCTGGGAAGTGGACCCACGATATCGATGGCTACCCTCTCGAAAGGAGAGTTCATGATGGGCATCTCACCCAACATCACCGGTGCTGTCCAGTGTTTCGGTGCCACCCTCTGGCACTCAGGGCATGACTTCACATACCGACGCACATCATCTGTCATTCCCGGCCAATAGTAGTGGCAGGAAATCCGCTGCATGGTGGCGGCAATACCCATGTGTCCACTAAAGGAGATGGTATGCCCCATATGAAGAATCTGGGACCGATGAGCTTTCGGGACGACCAACTGACCGTATAGGTTGTCTCCCCTTCCTGCTCTCCTGTAGAGTATCCTATTCTTCATGTAGTACTGCCCCCGTCCTGGTGGATCAGCACTTTTCTGCAGCTTTTTGTAGCAAGGACGTAAAGTATCATCCTCACTCTGGGCAGTTCGTAGCTCCCCCGGCATTGGGTTAGTCACAATTGCGTCTGCCTCTTCCGTTTTCGCCTGAGAGCGAGTCTGCATTGCTCCCATATGAATAGGCTCCCTGGGCATTCCCAGAAAGACATACCGGCAACCTAGGATGACTGGAAAAATGGGATCGGTCAATACAGCGGCCTTGATGGTGCCGGTGACGTACCGTGACCGAATCTCCACATTAGCAATGGGCAACTTCATGACTACAGCACTCTTCTGTGCAGGCTGTATATCCAAGGTTTCACCTGTGAATTGTTCTGGATGTACTAGATCCGCAGAAATCACGGCCTCCCCGTCCAGTCCTGTGTCGTATAAACACTCCACTTGACGACCGTTAACCTCTACCAATTCCACTACAGGTGGTTTTTCCTGGTCTGGAGTCTCTTCCTCGGTCTCGACCTGTTCGGTGGGCTCCACCTTAGGTTTTCCTGAGCACACGACGAATTGAGTGTCTCCTGACTTTCCCCTGCAGTCAATAGCATTGTGCGTGTTTGACTTGCATTCGTTGCACCATTTCCCTGTCCTAGATTTTCTATTGTCGGACTTGAATGAGCTCTCCTGGTGGCGAGCTTCCTTGTTGACCTTGGCATTTTCCGTGACAACCTCCTTGGAAGTCACTTGACATGCTGCAAAATGAGGGTTCTTAGCCTTCGATTTGCAGTCCCTCGTATTGTGAGAGGGTGACTTACAAATTGAACACCACTTCTCCGACCACGGTCGTTTAGGTGTAGAGCTTGAGGTGCTCTTGCTTCCCTCCTTCTTCTTCTCTGAATTATCCTCTGATTTTTGCACATAAGGTTCCCACTTTTTGGTTCCTGAGTTTTTGGCTTTCTTCTTGTCATGTTTCTCTTGACTTTTGGTGTTGGTTGAAAGGTTTTCCCCTACCTCCCCATGTACCTCGACGAACCGTTCTGCTAATTTATTCACGAGGTCAATACGTTCCGCTCCTTGTTCTCCCAGGAACGTCCTGAGAGGTTTAGACATTTGCTTCTTCAGCTGGTCGACCACCATGAGCTCTTCCAGACTCTCATAGTCATGTGCGAACCCAGCCAAATCCATCCACTTATGGAGATAAGATTTAAGACGCAAACTGTAGGCGGCAAACAACTCTCCCGGTTCTCGTTTCGCTGCTCGAAATTTTTTCCGGTAGGTATGCGATGTAACCTCGAATCGTTTCAGCAGAGCCGTCTTTAACTCATCATAATTGTTCTCATGTCCTGGTGGCAGGCGAGTATAAACCTCGTATCCTGTCCCGCGTAATCCCTGGGATAGCTTAAGATTCCATTTGTTACGCTCCAGACCCATAGCAACTGACATAGCCTCGAAGCGTTGAAGGTATTGATCAATCTTCTCTTTGTCCTCCTCGTAGACCGCTAAAGGAAACTTCATAGCATGGTACCCATGTCCACCTACTGGTGTTGATCCTGGGATGGAGGAACCTCCAACTGCTCCCTCAGTTTCTCCATTAGATTGACTCTTCAACTCGAGTTCCCTCATCCGGTACTCGTGCTCCCTTTTCTGTGCTTCCTGTTCAGCTTCTAATTTCCTAGCTGCTTGCTCAGCTTCAAATTTCCTAGCTGCTTGCTCAGCTTCCAATTTCCTAGCTGCTTGCTCAGCTTCCAATTTCTTAGCTGCTTGTTCCAACTCCATCCTTCTCAATTCCAGCTCGGCCTTTCGATCATCCCTTTCTGCTTGACGATACTCTCTCTCCACTTCCTGTATGTAATCCGTTAGAGCAGACCCCGCCAATCCCATTTCTTCCCCCCTTTCCTTTAATTCTAACGTGCTAAGTTTAGGGGTGGCCATTATACAGAGAGGTAAGCTAGCAGGTCTAGTACAATATAACTGCAAATTACTATACCGATATATGAACAAGTACTATAAATCTCGATATTACCACACACAGTACATTCACTCAGTGACAAGAGTAGAATCAGGACCACAGACCTATGCAGACGTGTGAAGTGTGAACAGGTAAGATATTAATCCTAACCCCTATCCACATTCACTCTAGCTGGATTCTCCAAAATGATATCTCCCTCTTATAACTAAGGATCCCGTGTCAAAAGACCCCGTTGTCAGAAGATCCCCCTGTCAAACGTTCCTGCTTGCAGGAGATCTCGCTGTCCAAGGATTCCGTTTACGGGAGATCCCGCTGTCCAAGGATCCCGTTTACGAGAGATCTCGTTGTCCAAAGATCACGTTTACGATAGATCCCGCTGTCCAAAGATCACGTTTACGAGAGATCCCACTGTCCAAATATCACGTTTACGAGCCCCCAATAATGTCGTGTCCTCCTTTAAAGTGTCGTCCCTGGAGTGAGGAGATCCGACACCCACATTATAATATTATTTTTTTTTTCCCCCTCAATATTCTGGAGAATCCACCAGCTTCCGTCCAACACACTCCATCAGCCTATGGACACCTTTTCCTATCACTCTCACACTGTCGTACTATGCCCCCTTCTCATACTTCCCCAACGCAACATACTCAACAACTCTTACTTCTAGAAATTAATAAAGATTAATTTATTAAAATAAAAGTGTAACGTGTATGAGACGTGTATGCGAAGAAAATGTGTGACGTGTTCTATAAAGTGTAGAGAATCTGACTCTCAGACATCAGATCAGTCCGCTGATCACAGCAAAGATAGACCACAGCACGTTACGTCAGAACAAGTACGTCTCACCCGTTGCCGGAACCATCCTGCCGGATACTGCTTTGCTTCTGTAGACCTCTGGTAATCCCATTTCATGAACATGAGAAATAGACACCGGTGGTATGAACAGTTACTTATGGACCGGATTCACTCTACACAATGTCCGTTCCTAATGTTCTCTAACCAACTGCACAAGTTCTTTTCTAGTGTTTACACAGTTAGTAAAGTTAAGTGTTAGTCGACAGATCATCCTCGTTGCACATCGAACCATTCAGTCCGCAAGTGCTAATTACTAATGTTAATTGTTACTGTACTAACACTAGTTACTCTTAACCGGTTCTCGGTTCGTTACCACTGTTTAATGCTGTATGGTGCAACTGTAATCTTCACTATGTTGGGTGAATCAACCTCCCTCTAGCTTTTAATCACGTCTGTAAGCAATCTTTATTGATTGCCGAACTGGTGTTCTTCCGACTGGGATTTTCTTCCTTCCCAAAACTTTATTGAGCTTCCTTGGATCTGGTAGGGAACCTAGGATAGAAACAACACACCTGGTGATAGTACTAGTTCATGATTCTTTCGGCTGAGTGTAAGCCTATCACCTTGCCTAATGATCGTTAGCTAACTAGACTTAGTCATAGAGCAGATTAGCTACCCACCTAGAGTCGAATCAGGTTATGACAAAGAAAAAATCAGCAAACAGAATGTGGAACCCCTCCCACAAGGGACACCTACGGGAAATCCCAATTATCCCTCATTACTCAATTCTCAACTAGTAAAGCTTATCAACACTTCACTAATCTATTCTAGCTAACAGAGTCAAGTATCACTTCCCTACTCTAGCTAGTTTCCACTAACAGTGCTAATCATCACACTATAGTTTAACAAGGCTACTGCCTAAAGTAATTATAACGAATATATTATAATAGGTTATACCTTAAATGGCACCACTGCAGTCCTATCAATCATATCTACATCTGCCATTATAGGCACGTGTAAAATTAAGTCACTAATTAACACACGGTAGATATTATTTCCACTAGGCGCTGCCGTGCCCTGGCACTCTGACTAAAGCATAATTTCAAGTCCTCCCTAGCTGGTCCCAACTAGAGTTTATATGGCAAACTACCAAAGTTGTCCACGTGACTTTATCCTCTTCTCCCCCACACAGGTGTTATTTGGACATATCAACCATTTGCAAGGATCTATTTTTCCGGGCTTAAATCCTGTCAAAGTTGTCAGTAATTGTTAAGATTCTCAAAACAAGCCAGCGAATTTTATGACGACTTCCAACAAACAGTTGCAAATAACCCCGTCAAACTCTTCATGTTCCGGAAACCAAGAATTGACATATGTACTGTTTTCTCCCTACTAAGTACTTCCGTTTTACATCTGCCATTGTGATCTCACGGCTTCCATCTGCATTCAAATGTTGACAAACTTGTCAATCTTCTGTTCCGTGGTGACAATATATGTGATTCTAACTGGTAATGAACTGCCAACTCGGTGTATCCCTTCCTTCTCACTCAACACCAAATGTGTAGATGGGCTGACCCCACTGCTTCCATTTACATTCAAATGTAGACAAACTAATCAAGGCGATGCCAGGACCTGTCACCATCAACACCGACCGTTCCAAATCCGTTATAGATGTACACGTGCAGCTACAAATATTGTCCTGAGATTTTGACATCCGCGGTGTTTTTCCAGTTAGTAAAATAATGGTGCTGAAAATACACGCCAAGCAAACGTCGGGAATATTTATCTGTTTAACTCATGGCAATCTCGCGACATAGGCCCCCTCTTAAGAGAGTAGTCCATCTCACTCTCCTCCACCATGAGTTAAATCCAGATAATTCATTCCTCTTCTTCAGGAGCTGGGTGTCTTGACAAGAAATCCGCTCCAACATTCTCCTTCCCAGGAATGTACTCTACTGTGAAATTATACGGTTGAAGTAACAACGACCACCGCATCAAACGTGCGTTGAGCTTCTGAGAAGTAGCCAGGAACATCAGGGGCTGATGATCCGACTGAACCCGAAACTTAACTCCATACAAATATGGCTGAAATTTTTGCACTGCCCATACGAGGGACAAGCATTCTCTCTCGACGGTTGAATAATTCCTCTCCGCCTGTAGAAGTTTCTTACTTGCGTATGCCACAGGTTTCAAAACCGAAGCATCGTCTTTTCCTTCCTGTAACAAAGCGGCTCCAATTCCAATCCCACTCGCATCCGTTCTCAACACAAATGGTTTGGAAAGGTCAGGGAGCTGTAATACAGGTTTGCTGACCAAGGCCTCCTTTAACTGACTATAGGCATTCTCACATTCTGGTGTCCAAATGATTTGATCCGGGAATCCCTTTTTCAAGGTTTCGGTCAACGGAGCTCCCAGTTCCGTGAAATGTGGGATAAATTTGTGGTAGAACCCACACAACGAGAGAAAAGATCGCACATCCTTCTTCGTTTTTGGCCTTGGTGCATTTCTGATTTTCTCCAGGTTCTTCTCTTCTGGAACAATGTGTCCTGGAGTGATGGTGTGACCTAGAAATTCCAGAGTCTGGTAACCAATCATGCACTTGGTTGGACGAGCAGTAAGCCCTGCTTCCTTGAGCCTATTAAACACTCTCTCCAAGGATTGTAAGTGGTCATCCAGGCTGTCACTGGAAATCAGAATATCATCCATAAATGAGATGATGGACGGATCCTGTAACGGATCTAGTAAAGTCCTCATCATGCGTGTAAACACACTAGGTGCATTGCTAAGTCCAAAGGGCATGACCTTAAATTCGTAGTGTCCACTGGGTGTACTGAAAGCTAACAGTGGTCGAATCTCCGGTTTGACTGGTATCTGATAGTACCCCCGACTCAGATCCACCTTTGAAAAGTACCGAGCCTTATGGAGCCTAGCGAATAGCTGAGTTGGATTCGGCAAAGGTTCCACCTGAAACTGTGTATGACTGTTCAGCAGTCGGTAATCTATACACAACCTGTGTTCTCCACTTGGTTTGCGTAACAAAACTACCCCCGCATTGTATGGGGATGTGGATGGTGCAATCACGTCATCCTCCAGCAATTTTTTTATTTCCTCCTCCAGGGCCTTTTCTTTAGAGAATGGCACTGGGTAAACCTTCTGACGAACCGGCTCCTGTGTGGTCAAAGTCATCTCAAACTCCACCAACCTCGTTCGTCCAGGTTTATCAGTCAGTATCTCCTTATGAGACTTGAGAACCTGGGTTATCCTTTCCCTCTCCTGGGAGGTCAGATCAGGGTTCACTTGTACATCCCTATAGGTTTCCTGGTGTACTAAGGGATATTCCCTGCCCTCGCTGGTTCCCACTTCTGTCTCCACTGCAACTGCCATTGCCATGAGGTGAGCTGCCTTGTCTCCGGGTCTCTCTTCGTATTTCCGCAAGAGATTGATATGGAAAATCTTCGACTTTCCCCGGATCCGGATTTGATAGTTGGTTCTGGATATCACCCTTTCCACGGGAAATGGTCCTTGCCAACCTATCTCCAGTTTGTTGTTTCCCGTTGGGAGTAGCAACAAGACTTTATCTCCCACCTCTAGAGATCTTTCTTTAGACCTACGGTTGTAGTAAGCCGCATGTCTTTTCCTGGCCTTTTTCAAGTTTTGATTTGCCAGAGTCCATCCCTTGTGGAGTTTTTCTTTCAGTTCCTCCACGTATTGATAGGATGAGATCACTTCTTCTGACGTCCCCTCTTCAGTCCAACTCCTCAACATGGCTTCCAACGGTCCTTTGATTGGACGACCAAACAGCAACGTAGCGGGTGGTAGTCCTGTTGAGCCATGAGGAACTTCCCGATAGGCAAAGAGTGCTGCTGGGATATATTCATCCCACCTATCAGGTTTTTCCTGCGCTAATTTCCTGAGCATTGTCATCAACGTGCCGTTGAAACGCTCTACTTGTCCATTGGCTTGAGGGTGGTAAGGGCTGGTATGTATGTGGTTAGAGTGAAACACCCTAAATACCTCCTCCATGAGTTTTCCACAAAACTGAGATCCATTGTCCGTCAGAATTTGATCCGGAAAGCCTAATCTGGTAAAGGCCTCCATCAGTGCGTCCGCCACTCTTTTCGAGTCAATCGTGGTCAACGGTATAGCCTCACCCCACATTGTACAGCAATCCACCATTGTGAGTATATACATGTTCCTCTTCCTAGTCCTGGGAAGTGGACCCACGATATCGATGGCTACCCTCTCGAAAGGAGAGTTCATGATGGGCATCTCACCCAACATCACCGGTGCTGTCCAGTGTTTCGGTGCCACCCTCTGGCACTCAGGGCATGACTTCACATACCGACGCACATCATCTGTCATTCCCGGCCAATAGTAGTGGCAGGAAATCCGCTGCATGGTGGCGGCAATACCCATGTGTCCACTAAAGGAGATGGTATGCCCCATATGAAGAATCTGGGACCGATGAGCTTTCGGGACGACCAACTGACCGTATAGGTTGTCTCCCCTTCCTGCTCTCCTGTAGAGTATCCTATTCTTCATGTAGTACTGCCCCCGTCCTGGTGGATCAGCACTTTTCTGCAGCTTTTTGTAGCAAGGACGTAAAGTATCATCCTCACTCTGGGCAGTTCGTAGCTCCCCCGGCATTGGGTTAGTCACAATTGCGTCTGCCTCTTCCGTTTTCGCCTGAGAGCGAGTCTGCATTGCTCCCATATGAATAGGCTCCCTGGGCATTCCCAGAAAGACATACCGGCAACCTAGGATGACTGGAAAAATGGGATCGGTCAATACAGCGGCCTTGATGGTGCCGGTGACGTACCGTGACCGAATCTCCACATTAGCAATGGGCAACTTCATGACTACAGCACTCTTCTGTGCAGGCTGTATATCCAAGGTTTCACCTGTGAATTGTTCTGGATGTACTAGATCCGCAGAAATCACGGCCTCCCCGTCCAGTCCTGTGTCGTATAAACACTCCACTTGACGACCGTTAACCTCTACCAATTCCACTACAGGTGGTTTTTCCTGGTCTGGAGTCTCTTCCTCGGTCTCGACCTGTTCGGTGGGCTCCACCTTAGGTTTTCCTGAGCACACGACGAATTGAGTGTCTCCTGACTTTCCCCTGCAGTCAATAGCATTGTGCGTGTTTGACTTGCATTCGTTGCACCATTTCCCTGTCCTAGATTTTCTATTGTCGGACTTGAATGAGCTCTCCTGGTGGCGAGCTTCCTTGTTGACCTTGGCATTTTCCGTGACAACCTCCTTGGAAGTCACTTGACATGCTGCAAAATGAGGGTTCTTAGCCTTCGATTTGCAGTCCCTCGTATTGTGAGAGGGTGACTTACAAATTGAACACCACTTCTCCGACCACGGTCGTTTAGGTGTAGAGCTTGAGGTGCTCTTGCTTCCCTCCTTCTTCTTCTCTGAATTATCCTCTGATTTTTGCACATAAGGTTCCCACTTTTTGGTTCCTGAGTTTTTGGCTTTCTTCTTGTCATGTTTCTCTTGACTTTTGGTGTTGGTTGAAAGGTTTTCCCCTACCTCCCCATGTACCTCGACGAACCGTTCTGCTAATTTATTCACGAGGTCAATACGTTCCGCTCCTTGTTCTCCCAGGAACGTCCTGAGAGGTTTAGACATTTGCTTCTTCAGCTGGTCGACCACCATGAGCTCTTCCAGACTCTCATAGTCATGTGCGAACCCAGCCAAATCCATCCACTTATGGAGATAAGATTTAAGACGCAAACTGTAGGCGGCAAACAACTCTCCCGGTTCTCGTTTCGCTGCTCGAAATTTTTTCCGGTAGGTATGCGATGTAACCTCGAATCGTTTCAGCAGAGCCGTCTTTAACTCATCATAATTGTTCTCATGTCCTGGTGGCAGGCGAGTATAAACCTCGTATCCTGTCCCGCGTAATCCCTGGGATAGCTTAAGATTCCATTTGTTACGCTCCAGACCCATAGCAACTGACATAGCCTCGAAGCGTTGAAGGTATTGATCAATCTTCTCTTTGTCCTCCTCGTAGACCGCTAAAGGAAACTTCATAGCATGGTACCCATGTCCACCTACTGGTGTTGATCCTGGGATGGAGGAACCTCCAACTGCTCCCTCAGTTTCTCCATTAGATTGACTCTTCAACTCGAGTTCCCTCATCCGGTACTCGTGCTCCCTTTTCTGTGCTTCCTGTTCAGCTTCTAATTTCCTAGCTGCTTGCTCAGCTTCAAATTTCCTAGCTGCTTGCTCAGCTTCCAATTTCCTAGCTGCTTGCTCAGCTTCCAATTTCTTAGCTGCTTGTTCCAACTCCATCCTTCTCAATTCCAGCTCGGCCTTTCGATCATCCCTTTCTGCTTGACGATACTCTCTCTCCACTTCCTGTATGTAATCCGTTAGAGCAGACCCCGCCAATCCCATTTCTTCCCCCCTTTCCTTTAATTCTAACGTGCTAAGTTTAGGGGTGGCCATTATACAGAGAGGTAAGCTAGCAGGTCTAGTACAATATAACTGCAAATTACTATACCGATATATGAACAAGTACTATAAATCTCGATATTACCACACACAGTACATTCACTCAGTGACAAGAGTAGAATCAGGACCACAGACCTATGCAGACGTGTGAAGTGTGAACAGGTAAGATATTAATCCTAACCCCTATCCACATTCACTCTAGCTGGATTCTCCAAAATGATATCTCCCTCTTATAACTAAGGATCCCGTGTCAAAAGACCCCGTTGTCAGAAGATCCCCCTGTCAAACGTTCCTGCTTGCAGGAGATCTCGCTGTCCAAGGATTCCGTTTACGGGAGATCCCGCTGTCCAAGGATCCCGTTTACGAGAGATCTCGTTGTCCAAAGATCACGTTTACGATAGATCCCGCTGTCCAAAGATCACGTTTACGAGAGATCCCACTGTCCAAATATCACGTTTACGAGCCCCCAATAATGTCGTGTCCTCCTTTAAAGTGTCGTCCCTGGAGTGAGGAGATCCGACACCCACATTATAATATTATTTTTTTTTTCCCCCTCAATATTCTGGAGAATCCACCAGCTTCCGTCCAACACACTCCATCAGCCTATGGACACCTTTTCCTATCACTCTCACACTGTCGTACTATGCCCCCTTCTCATACTTCCCCAACGCAACATACTCAACAACTCTTACTTCTAGAAATTAATAAAGATTAATTTATTAAAATAAAAGTGTAACGTGTATGAGACGTGTATGCGAAGAAAATGTGTGACGTGTTCTATAAAGTGTAGAGAATCTGACTCTCAGACATCAGATCAGTCCGCTGATCACAGCAAAGATAGACCACAGCACGTTACGTCAGAACAAGTACGTCTCACCCGTTGCCGGAACCATCCTGCCGGATACTGCTTTGCTTCTGTAGACCTCTGGTAATCCCATTTCATGAACATGAGAAATAGACACCGGTGGTATGAACAGTTACTTATGGACCGGATTCACTCTACACAATGTCCGTTCCTAATGTTCTCTAACCAACTGCACAAGTTCTTTTCTAGTGTTTACACAGTTAGTAAAGTTAAGTGTTAGTCGACAGATCATCCTCGTTGCACATCGAACCATTCAGTCCGCAAGTGCTAATTACTAATGTTAATTGTTACTGTACTAACACTAGTTACTCTTAACCGGTTCTCGGTTCGTTACCACTGTTTAATGCTGTATGGTGCAACTGTAATCTTCACTATGTTGGGTGAATCAACCTCCCTCTAGCTTTTAATCACGTCTGTAAGCAATCTTTATTGATTGCCGAACTGGTGTTCTTCCGACTGGGATTTTCTTCCTTCCCAAAACTTTATTGAGCTTCCTTGGATCTGGTAGGGAACCTAGGATAGAAACAACACACCTGGTGATAGTACTAGTTCATGATTCTTTCGGCTGAGTGTAAGCCTATCACCTTGCCTAATGATCGTTAGCTAACTAGACTTAGTCATAGAGCAGATTAGCTACCCACCTAGAGTCGAATCAGGTTATGACAAAGAAAAAATCAGCAAACAGAATGTGGAACCCCTCCCACAAGGGACACCTACGGGAAATCCCAATTATCCCTCATTACTCAATTCTCAACTAGTAAAGCTTATCAACACTTCACTAATCTATTCTAGCTAACAGAGTCAAGTATCACTTCCCTACTCTAGCTAGTTTCCACTAACAGTGCTAATCATCACACTATAGTTTAACAAGGCTACTGCCTAAAGTAATTATAACGAATATATTATAATAGGTTATACCTTAAATGGCACCACTGCAGTCCTATCAATCATATCTACATCTGCCATTATAGGCACGTGTAAAATTAAGTCACTAATTAACACACGGTAGATATTATTTCCACTAGGCGCTGCCGTGCCCTGGCACTCTGACTAAAGCATAATTTCAAGTCCTCCCTAGCTGGTCCCAACTAGAGTTTATATGGCAAACTACCAAAGTTGTCCACGTGACTTTATCCTCTTCTCCCCCACACAGGTGTTATTTGGACATATCAACCATTTGCAAGGATCTATTTTTCCGGGCTTAAATCCTGTCAAAGTTGTCAGTAATTGTTAAGATTCTCAAAACAAGCCAGCGAATTTTATGACGACTTCCAACAAACAGTTGCAAATAACCCCGTCAAACTCTTCATGTTCCGGAAACCAAGAATTGACATATGTACTGTTTTCTCCCTACTAAGTACTTCCGTTTTACATCTGCCATTGTGATCTCACGGCTTCCATCTGCATTCAAATGTTGACAAACTTGTCAATCTTCTGTTCCGTGGTGACAATATATGTGATTCTAACTGGTAATGAACTGCCAACTCGGTGTATCCCTTCCTTCTCACTCAACACCAAATGTGTAGATGGGCTGACCCCACTGCTTCCATTTACATTCAAATGTAGACAAACTAATCAAGGCGATGCCAGGACCTGTCACCATCAACACCGACCGTTCCAAATCCGTTATAGATGTACACGTGCAGCTACAAATATTGTCCTGAGATTTTGACATCCGCGGTGTTTTTCCAGTTAGTAAAATAATGGTGCTGAAAATACACGCCAAGCAAACGTCGGGAATATTTATCTGTTTAACTCATGGCAATCTCGCGACAGTTAGTAAACTGAGAAGACTAGTTCGTGTACACAGATGTCAGGTTAGTAAACTGAGAAGACTAGTTCGTATACACAGAGTTCAGGTTAGTAAACTGTTAAGACTAGTTCGTGTACACAGAGTTCAGGTTAGTAAACTGAGAAGACTAGTTCGTATACACAAAGGTCAGGTTAGTAAATTGAGAAGACTAGTTCGTATACACAGAGTTCAGGTTAGTAAATTGAGAAGACTAGTTCGTGTACACAGAGGTCAGGTTAGTAAACTGAGAGGACTAGTTCGTGTACACAGAGGTCAGGTTAGTAAAATGAGAAGACTAGTTCGTATACACAAAGGTCAGGTTAGTAAATTGAGAAGACTAGTTCGTATACACAGAGTTCAGGTTAGTAAATTGAGAAGACTAGTTCGTGTACACAGAGGTCAGGTTAGTAAACTGAGAAGACTAGTTCGTGTACACAGAGGTCAGGTTAGTAAACTGAGAAGACTAGTTCGTATACACAGAGTTCAGGTTAGTAAACTGAGAAGACTAGTTCGTGTACACAGAGGTCAGGTTAGTAAACTGAGAAGACTAGTTCGTGTACACAGAGGTCAGGTTAGTAAAATGAGAAGACTAGTTCGTGTACACAGAGGTCAGGTTAGTAAAATAAGAAGACTAGTTCGTATATACATTTCAGATGTGTAAAATGAGAATGTTGGTTCGTATAAACATTTAAGGGTATTACAATTATAATACTAGTTAGTATACACATTTCAGGTTAGTAACATGAGAAGATTAGTTCGTATACACAGAGGTCAGGTTAGTAAAATGAGAGTGGTGGCTTGTATACACATTTAAGGGTAGTAAAATTATGATACTTAAAAGTCGCTTAAAAGTCGACAGGGTCGACTTCATTGTACCGGGTTTCATCCCATATGGCTCAGTCTCTTTCCGCAGTGAACAATCGAAAGCGTCGCACAAAGTACGAACTCAGTAGCTCCAGCGATGACCCCCAGGAGTCTCCGAAAACATGCAATCGTGAACCGAAGAATGCGGCCCGGAATCGAACCCACAACATTCGGAGCCCGAATCTGAGTCGTATACTAGTTAGTTTACACATTTCAGGTTAGTATAATAATAATATTGGTTAGTATACACATTTTCCCGGTTAGTAAAATGCGAATATTGTTCACGTACACAGTAAAAGGGTAACAGAGAGAGTATTACAATGATGTGGATGAAACTGAGAACACACAGATCTGCCGGACAAAAAACTCAACAATGAAGAAGATTGGTTATTCAAACAAAATTGAGGAAAATGAAATATTCTGGACATATCAGTAGACACGTTTCTGTGTTTCAAAAGAGGACACGCAGCAAAGGAAATGTATTGCAGACATCAGGTGGGTACCGTCAAGATATGTTGGCAATATAATTAGAAGAGACACACAGGAATATTTTGTAACAATTTCTTATTCTTTCGTTTGTTATGCAGCTGACTACAGGCTGTAATATCTAGGATCAGAGGTAAATAATAAATTATCCCTAGATCAGGAGATCAACATCAGGATTGGTAAGGCACGCAACAACAATGAACATGTTAGCAAAAAGAGTCTGGGAGAACAGAAGCTTATTGCCAGAACAAAAGTCCTTGTCTACCAAACCTATGGTTCTTAGTACTCTTCTTTATGGCAGTGAAGCCTGGACAACTTACTCACACCAAAAGAAACGTTTAAACAGCCATATGCGGTGTCTGCTAAGAATACTTGGTATTAAGTGGCAAGACAAAATCACACATACTTATGTATTGGACAGATCAAGTTGTGTGACGGTTTGTTCCATGCTCAGTCTTCGTAGATTTAGATGGATAGGACACGTAAGGAGGATGGATGATGGTTGAATACCAAAGGACATCGTTTTTGGTGAATTACAGATGGGTAAGAGATTCCCAGAGTCGGCCTCTACTACGATACAAAGATGTGTGTAAGCGGGACATGACTGATACAGGCATTGATAATGCACATTGGGCGCAAGTCGCCGATGAACGTGTTGCATGGAGGGCAACTATCAGAAATGGAATAAAGACAAAGGAGAAAATTATTGCAGATAAGTCACACAACGAGCGTGCGAGACGTAAGATGGTGCATGATGATGGAAATGACAATGTTTTCACATGCATCCACTGTAGACGAACATTTACAGCCCAAATTGGCCTTATCAGTTACATTCGCCACCGCCATGGGTTGTAGTTATTAAGTCTTTTTGAAGCACACTGTAACAAACTATCGTCTGTCAAGACGGCAAACTGCCAATGAACAGGTAAGACACTTGATAATAATGGTAGTGATGATAATGGTAGTAATGATCATGTTGCAAAAACCCAATTTGTCCTGCCTTGCCATATGAATGCATTGCAACACTACCTAAAGGGGAAACCCCATGACTAATTCCATTCCATGGCTATAGGCTAGTGTACTGTCTCACGTTACGAAGATGCTCTACAGAGAAAGTAAAAAGAAACCTTTTGCTCGCCTCAAGGAGCATTGGACATAAAGTCGTCACTCATAGTTTGATAGACCAATCGGCACTCGGTGGTGATGTGATCAATTACTTCTCAAGTAATCTATCTCAAGTAAAGTGGTGCACACTTTAAGCTCATTCAACCTGTGGAAATATTTAAAATGACAGTCCACCCCGATGCGGATCGATCTCATCCCCACAGGTCCAGCAGGCCAGCGTCTAGCTACTACTCTACCTGACACCTATCGAATCTAATGGCATGAAATAAAATCCTGTGTTCTTTATTGGCTCTTCAACACAATCCATGTAAGACGTACCTGGAAGACCCGCTCAACATGCTCCCTCGCCGTAGTGTCATCAATAGAGGGTTCTGTATAGCGTCCCATCATCTCATAAATTGCTGTCACAATGTCCAGCATTTCTTCTTTGGTAATAATTCCATCTCCATTGACATCATACAGACTAAATGCCCACTGCAGTCGCTCTTGGAATGTGCCTCTCGATAACACAGACAGCCCAGTGACGAACTCCTGCCCAGGAGAGACAATGATGGTCACAGTGATACAGATGATTAATGCAAATGTTCTATGAATAATTAATTATACAGATGAAAATACTGAAACAAAAATACATCGATATAAGGTGGGTTAAGTTGAGTTGAGCTAAGATCTGACATCACTGCACTCAGCAGGACATTTCCATACTCGCGCCGTTCCTCGTTCAACAACCAGCAAATAGTCATACTACTAATCGTTCCCACCGCTACCTGATTGAAAGTTCTCCTGATCATCACTCTCAGTTTTGAGATTCTACCAGAACCCCCGCCAATCCCCCGCAGTCTCATGCCTTCAACACACGGGTTCTCACTCTGTCCCCCCACCTTCTCCATCTGGTCCCACAGGCGCACGATCACCTCCCCCTTGTCATTAGGTAATCGACCACCAAGAGGTGCATTCCCTGCCAGCCTATTAGCCTGTTCATTCCCCCCCCCCCCCCGCACTCCCGCAAGGCCAGGGGTAAAAAATCCATACAATTCTCACAATCTGTGACCTCTGAAGCAAGGTGAGCCATTCCACACGAAACATCCCTTTCTCCACATTACTAAGTATACTCATTGAGTCCGTAATGAATACAATGTGTATTGTGGTGGTCTCCTATAATCAACGGATTGCTACTGTGACTGCTTCCACCTCCATTCTCATGCTGGAGGTCGTAGCACAGACGATATGAATAATGAAACATCTTTCTGCATTTCAGACAACGTCTGTTGCTTTGATCCGTCTGCTAATTAAACAAATGTTGCACATCTTTTTTAGGACGTTACAATCAAAACCAACCCAGGTTGATTTATTGGGCAATTTTGCACTTGGTAGTTTGCCATTGCTTTCTGAACGAGAAGTCAACAGAGACTTTAAAATGTTATTCCTATGTCTGTTAACAAATTAAGTCAACTGTCATTCTGAAATGTCTGCGCTGAATGCTTAAAGATTCAAGACCGCCGAGGCTAAACAAATGATGATCTTAGAAAACAGGTTTGTGTAATACAATTGTGAGAGGCTCAGGCGAGTCAAACACAAGGCTGGCAACGTGTCACAACTATCAACAGACTGTTCTACAGAAGAAATAGTATTCACAAGATGCAGACACATGTCTTCATACATGGTGGATACACGGAATCAACATGATAACAATAGCATTCATATTTATGGAAAGCAATGGCAAACTACTGAACTAACATTGTACGGAAAACAGTCAATAATGGTTGGGGTTGTCTGCAACGTTCTGTAAAGGACATGTAACTAACTTTATAAAAAAAAAGGAAAATATATTTCGTTCAGAACTCGAGTCTTCTTCTGACACTGCAAGGCTAACATTAAGGAGGAAGAGCACAAAAGACAGTGGGAGGAAGAATACGATTAGGAATTACGTTATGACTGAAATGTTATGTTAGCTGCATATCCTGTTACAGGACGTCGCAGTCAACCCCAGCATTTTTATGTTGTTTGTGATGTCATCCACGACTCTGGTGATCGAGTGAGATGGCAGAACATGACCGCCCACGCTTACCGGCATGGCACATGATGGATGGATGGATGTCTTGGCAATTTTACGTTCAGTAGTTTACCATTGCCGGTCTCTCTGGCCGAGGGGTTACAACACTTTCTCCGTAATCCCGTTTATCACGCAGAGTCTCGTAGCAGGGCGATAGCTGGGAGCGGTTCGACCCCCGCTGGTGACTTGCGGGATAACTGAGCCGGCCGCTCAGAAAGCAATGGCAAACTACTGAGCGTAATCTTGCCAAGAAATCAACAGACAGCTGAAAGATGCTGCTGTTGACAGCGATGTCCTGTAAAATGATATGCGAATTAAAAAAAAAAAAGTTTACCATTGCTTTCTGAATGACAGGCACCCATACCATTTCGTAAAAAAAAAACAACTCAAGTCGGTCTGCTGCCAAATCCTCGCAGCTGTATTTCGAACGTGGTATGCGGGATTACGAACTGCGTCCGTAACCACTTCGCCACGGAGCCGGCATGACTGATATAATTGTCAATTATAGCACAACCATTTTTCAGTCACTTGAATTGCAAATATCCATTAACCGCACCGAAATCTATTTGTATTTCTGTTCACGGATGGAACTACGAGGCACTTGATCAACCTCCTACCTACCGATCGTTAGACGTTGTAGAAGTTCTCATCTCCTTTGGACCTAGCAGCTGTTCCTATTGTACACCATATTTCTTGCATGGTCTCATTGTTATCACTCCGTCATTTTGCATTGCTTGGGGCCATGTGTGGGCTATGACGTGAGACTACTGAGCATTATTTGCGTGTGTTCCTGGTTGAGATTTGGCCATTGCTTGGGGCCATGTGTAGGCTATGACGCGAGACTACTGAGCATTATTTGTGTGTGTTCCTGGTTGAGATTTGGCCATTGCTTGGGGCCATGTGTGGGCTATGACGTGAGACTACTGAGTATTATTTGTGTGTGTTCCTGGTTGAGATTTGGCCATTTCTTGGGACCATGTGTGGGCTATGACGCGAGACTACTGAGTATTATTTGTGTGTGTTCCTGGTTGAGACGTGGCCATTTCTTGGGGCCATGTGTGGGCTATGACGCGAGACTACTGAGTATTATTTGCGTGTGTTCCTGGTTGAGACGTGGCCATTGCTTGGGGCCATATGTGGGCTATGACGCGAGACTACTGAGCATTATTTGCGTGTGTTCCTGGTTGAGATTTGGCCATTTCTTGGGGCCATGTGTGGGCTATGACGTGAGACTACTGAGTATTATTTGCGTGTGTTCCTGGTTGAGACGTGGCCATTGCTTGGGGCCATGTGTGGGCTATGACGTGAGACTACTGAGTATTATTTGTGTGTGTTCCTGGTTGAGACGTGGCCATTGCTTGGGGCCATGTGTGGGCTATGACGTGAGACTACTGAGTATTATTTGCGTGTGTTCCTGGTTGAGACGTGGCCATTGCTTGGGGCCATGTGTGGGCTATGACGCGAGACTACTGAGTATTATTTGTGTGTGTTCCTGGTTGAGACGTGGCCATTGCTTGGGGCCATGTGTGGACTATGACGCGAGACTACTGAGCATTATTTGCGTGTGTTCCTGGTTGAGATTTGGCCATTTCTTGGGGCTGTGTGTGGGCTATGACGTGAGACTACTGAGCATTATTTGTGTGTGTTCCTGGTTGAGACGTGGCCATTGCTTGGGGCCATGTGTGGGCTATGACGTGAGACTACTGAGTATTATTTGCGTGTGTTCCTGGTTGAGATTTGGCCATTGCTTGGGGCCATGTGTGGGCTATGACGTGAGACTACTGAGTATTATTTGCGTGTGTTCCTGGTTGAGACGTGGCCATTGCTTGGGGCCATGTGTGGGCTATGACGTGAGACTACTGAGTATTATTTGTGTGTGTTCCTGGTTGAGACGTGGCCATTGCTTGGGGCCATGTGTGGACTATGACGCGAGACTACTGAGCATTATTTGCGTGTGTTCCTGGTTGAGATTTGGCCATTTCTTGGGGCCATGTGTGGGCTATGACGTGAGACTACTGAGCATTATTTGTGTGTGTTCCTGGTTGAGACGTGGCCATTGCTTGGGGCCATGTGTGGGCTATGACGTGAGACTACTGAGCATTATTTGCGTGTGTTCCTGGTTGAGATTTGGCCATTTCTTGGGGCCATGTGTGGGCTATGACGTGAGACTACTGAGTATTATTTGCGTGTGGTTCTGGTTGAGACGTGGCCATTTCCTTGGGGCCATGTGTGGGCTATGACGTGAGACTACTGAGCATTATTTGCGTGTGTTCCTGGTTGAGATTTGGCCATTTCTTGGGGCCATGTGTGGGCTATGACGTGAGACTACTGAGTATTATTTGGGTGTGTTCCTGGTTGAGAGCGTGGCCATTTCTTGGGGGCCATGTGTGGGCTATGACGTGAGACTACTGAGCATTATTTGTGTGTGGTTCTAGTTGAGATGTGGCCATTGCTTGGGGCCATGTGTGGGCTATGACGTGAGACTACTGAGCATTATTTGTGTGTGTTCTAGGTTGATATGTGCCATTGCTTGGGGCCATGTGTGGGCTATGAACGTGAGACTACTTGAGAATTATTTGTGTGTGGTTCTAGTTGAGATGTGGCCATTGCTTGGGGGCCAGTGTGTGGGCTATGACGTGAGACTAACTGAGGCATTATTTGTGGTGTGGTTCTAGTTGAGATGTGGCCATTGCTTGGGGCCATGTGTGGGCTATGACGTGAGACTACTGAGCATTATGTGTGTGTGTTCTAGTTGAGATGTGCCATTGCTTGGGGCCATGTGTGGGCTATGAACGTGAGACTACTGAGCATTATTGTGTGTGGTTCTAGTTGAGATGTGGCCATTGCTTGGTTCCATGTGTGGGCTATGACGTGAGACTACTGAGCATTATTTGTGTGTGGTTCTAGTTGAGATGTGGCCATTGCTTGGGGCCATGTGTGGGCTATGACGTGAGACTACTGAGCATTATTTGTGTGGTTTCTAGTTTGAGATGTGGCCATTGCTTGGGGCCATGTGTGGGCTATCGACGTGAGACTACTGAGCATTATTTGGTGTGGTTCTAGTTGAGATGTGGCCATTGCTTGGGCCATGTGTGGGCTATGACGTGAGACTAATGAGCATTATTTGATGTGTGGTTCTAGTTAGATGTGGCCATTGCTTGGGGCCATGTGTGGGCTATGACGTGAGACTACTGAAGCATTATTTGTGTGTGGTTCTAGTTGAGGATGTGGCCATTGCTTGGGGCCATGTGTGGGCTATGACGTGAGATTACGAGTATTATTTGCGTGTGGTTCTGGTTGAGATGTGGCCATTGCTTGGGGCCATGTGTGGGCTATGACGTGAGACTACGTGAGCATTATTTGTGTGTGGTTCTAGTTGAGATGTGGCCATTGCTTGGGGCCAATTGTGTGGGCTATGACGTGAGGGACTACTGAGCATTATTTGTGTGTGGTTCTAGTTGAGATGTGGCCATTGCTTGGGGCCATGTGTGGGCTATGACGTGAGACTACTGAGCATTATTGCGTGTTGGTTCTGGTGAGATGTGGCCATTGCTTGGGGCCATGTGTGGGCTATGACGTGAGACTACTGAGCATTATTTGTGTGTGGTTCTAGTTGAGATTGGCCATTGCTTGGGGCCATGTGTGGGCTATGACGTGAGACTACTGAGCATTATTTGTGTGTGGTTCTAGTAGAGATGTGGCCATTGCTTGGGGCCATGTGTGGGCTATGACGTGAGACTACTGAGCATTATTTGTGTGTGGGTTCTAGTTGAGATGTGGCCATTGCTTGGGGCCATGTGTGGGCTAATGACGTGAGACTACTGAGCATTATTTGGTGTGGTTCTAGTTGAGATGTGGCCATTGCTTGGGGCCATGTGTGGGCTATGACGTGAGACTACTGAGCATTATTTGTGTGTGGTTCTAGTTGAGATGTGGCCATTGCTTGGGGCCATGTGTGGGCTATGACGTGAGACTACTGAGCATTATTTGTGTGTGGTTCTAGTTGAGATGTGGCCATTGCTTGGGGCCATGTGTGGGCTATGACGTGAGACTACTGAGCATTATTTGTGTGTGGTTCTAGTTGAGATGTGGCCATTGCTTGGGGCCATGTGTGGGCTATGACGTGAGACTACTGAGCATTATTTGTGTGTGGTTCTAGTTGAGATGTGGCCATTGCTTGGGGCCATGTGTGGGCTATGACGTGAGACTACTGAGCATTATTTGTGTGTGGTTCTAGTTGAGATGTGGCCATTGCTTGGGGCCATGTGTGGGCTATGACGTGAGACTACTGAGCATTATTTGTGTGTGGTTCTAGTTGAGATGTGGCCATTGCTTGGGGCCATGTGTGGGCTATGGACGTGAGACTACTGAGCATTATTTGTGTGTGGTTCTAGTTGAGATGTGGCCATTGCTTGGGGCCATGTGTGGGCTATGACGTGAGACTACTGAGCATTATTTGTGTGTGGTTCTAGTTGAGATGTGGCCATTGCTTGGGGCCATGTGTGGGCTATGACGTGAGACTACTGAGCATTATTTGGTGTGTGGTTCTAGTTGAGATGTGGCCATTGCTTGGGGCCATGTGTGGGCTATGACGTGAGACTACTGAGCATTATTTGTGTGTGGTTCTAGTTGAGATGTGGCCATTGCTTGGGGCCATGTGTGGGCTATGACGTGAGACTACTGAGCATTATTTGTGTGTGGTTCTAGTTGAGATGTGGCCATTTGCTTGGGGCCATGTGTGGGCTATGACGTGAGACTACTGAGCATTATTGTGTGTGGTTCTAGTTGAGTGGTGCCATTGCTTGGGGCCATGTGTGGGCTATGACGTGAGACTACTGAGCATTATTTGTGTGTGGTTCTAGTTGAGATGTGGCCATTGCTTGGGGTCCATGTGTGGGGCTATGGACGTGAAGACTACTGAGCATTATTTGTGTGTGGTTCTAGTTGAGATGTGGCCATTGCTTGGGGCCATGTGTGGGCTATGACGTGAGACTACTGAGCATTATTTGTGTGTGATTCTAGTTGAGATGTGGCCATTTCCTTGGGGCCATGTGTGGGCTATGACCGTGAGACTACTGAGCATTATTTGTGTGTGGTTCTAGTTGAGATGTGGCCATTGCTTGGGGCCATGTGTGGGCTATGACGTGAGACTACTGAGGCATTATTTGTGTGTGGTTCTAGTTGAGATGTGGCCATTGCTTGGGGCCATGTGTGGGCTATGACGTGAGACTACTGAGCATTATTTGTGTGTGGTTCTAGTTGAGATGTGGCCATTGCTTGGGGCCATGTGTGGGCTATGACGTGAGACTACTGAGCATTATTTGTGTGTGGTTCTAGTTGAGATGTGGCCATTGCTTGGGGCCATGTGTGGGCTATGACGTGAGACTACTGAGCATTATTTGTGTGTGGTTCTAGTTGAGATGTGGCCATTGCTTGGGGCCATGTGTGGGCTATGACGTGAGACTACTGAGCATTATTTGTGTGTGGTTCTAGTTGAGATGTGGCCATTGCTTGGGGCCATGTGTGGGCTATGACGTGAGACTACTGAGCATTATTTGTGTGTGGTTCTAGTGAGATGTGGCCATTGCTTGGGGCCATGTGTGGGCTATGACGTGAGACTACTGAGCATTATTTGTGTGTGGTTCTAGTTGAGATGTGGCCATTGCTTGGGGCCATGTGTGGGCTATGACGTGAGACTACTGAGCATTATTTGTGTGTGGTTCTAGTTGAGATGTGGCCATTGCTTGGGGCCATGTGTGGGCTATGACGTGAGACTACTGAGCATTATTTGTGTGTGATTCTAGTTGAGATGTGGCCATTTCCTTGGGGCCATGTGTGGGCTATGACGTGAGACCTACTGAGCATTATTTGTGTGTGGTTCTAGTTGAGATGTGGCCATTGCTTGGGGCCATGTGTGGGCTATGACGTGAGACTACTGAGCATTATTTGTGTGTGTTCTAGTTGAGATGTGGCCATTGCTTGGGGCCATGTGGTGGGCTATGACGTGAGACTACTGAGCATTATTTGTGTGTGGGTTCTAGTTGAGATGTGGCATTGCTTGGGCCATGTGTGGGCTATGACGTGAGACTACTGAGCATTATTTGTGGTGTGGTTCTAGTTGAGATGGTGCCATTGCTTGGGGCCATGTGTGGGCTATGACGTGAGACTACTGAGCATTATTTGTGTGTGGTTCTAGTTGAGATGTGGCCATTGCTTGGGGCCATGTGTGGGCTAATGACGTGAGACTACTGAGCATTATTTGTGTTGGTTCGAGTTGAGATGTGGCCATTGCTTGGGCCATGTGTGGGCTATGACGTGAGACTACTGAGCTTATTTGTGTGTGGTTCTAGTTGAGATGTGGCCATTGCTTGGGGCCATGTGTGGGCTATGACGTGAGACTACTGAGCATTATTTGTGTGTGGTTCTAGGTTGAGATGTGGCCATTGCTTGGGGCCATGTGTGGGCTATGACGTGAGACTACTGAGCATTATTTTGTGTGTGGTTCTAGTTGAGGATGTGGCCATTGCTTTGGGGCCATGTGTGGCTATGACGTGAGACTACTGAGCATTATTTGTGTGTGGTTCTAGTTGAGATGTGGCCATTGCTTGGGGGCCATGTGTTGGCTATGACGTGAGACTACTGAGGCATTTATTTGTGTGTGGTTCTAGTTGAAGAGTTGGCCATCTGCTTGGGCCATGTGTGGCTATGACGTGAGACTACTGAGCATTATTTGTGTGTGTTCTAGTTGAGATGTGGCCATTGCTTGGGGCCATGTGTGGGCTATGACGTGAGACTACTGAGCATTATTTGTGTGTGGTTCTAGTTGAGATGTGGCCATTGCTTGGGGCCAGTGTGTGGGCTATGACGTGAGACTACTGAGCATTATTTGTGTGTGTTCTAGTTGAGATGTGGCCATTTGCTTGGGGCCATGTGTGGGCTATGACGTGAGACTACTGAGTATTATTTGTGTGTGTTCTAGTTGAGATGTGGCCATTGCTTGGGGACCATGTGTGGGCTATGGACGCGAGACTACTGAGCATTATTTGGTGTGGTTCTAGGTTGAGATTGGCCATTGCTTGGGGCCATGTGTGGGCTATGACGTGAGACTACTGAGCATTATTTGTGTGTGTTCATAGGTTGAGATTTGGCCATTTCTTGGGCCATGTGTGGGCTATGACTTGAGACTAGCTGAGCATTATTTGTGTGTGGTTCCTAGGTTGAGATGTGGCCATTTGCTTGGGGCCATGTGTGGGCTATGACGTGAGACTACTGAGCTATTATTTGTGTGTGTTCCTAGGTTGAGATGTGGCCATTTCTTGGGGCCATGTGTGGGCTATGACGTGAGACTACTGAGCTATTATTTGTGTGTGGTTCTAGTTGAGATGTGGCCATTGCTTGGGGCCATGTGTGGGCTATGACGTGAGACTACTGAGCATTATTTGTGTGTGGTTCTAGTTGAGATGTGGCCATTGCTTGGTTCCATGTGTGGGCTATGACGTGAGACTACTGAGCATTATTTGTGTGTGGTTCTAGTTGAGATGTGGCCATTGCTTGGGGCCATGTGTGGGCTATGACGTGAGACTACTGAGCATTATTTGTGTGTGATTCTAGTTGAGATGTGGCCATTTCCTTGGGGCCATGTGTGGGCTATGACGTGAGACTACTGAGCATTATTTGTGTGTGGTTCTAGTTGAGATGTGGCCATTGCTTGGGGCCATGTGTGGGCTATGACGTGAGACTACTGAGCATTATTTGTGTGTGTTCTAGTTGAGATGTGGCCATTGCTTGGGGCCATGTGTGGGCTATGACGTGAGACTACTGAGCATTATTTGTGTGTGGTTCTAGTTGAGATGTGGCCATTGCTTGGGGCCATGTGTGGGCTATGACGCTGAGACTACTGAGCTATTATTTGTGTGTGGTTCTAGTTGAGACTGTGGCCATTGCTTGGGGCCATGTGTGGGCTATGACGTGAGACTACTGAGTATTATTTGGTGTGTTCCTAGTTGAGATGTGGCCAATTGCTTGGGGCCATGTGTGGGCTATGACGCTGAGACTACTGAGCATTATTTGTGTGTGTTCTAGGTTGAGATTTGGGCCATTGCTTGGGGCCATGTGTGGGCTATGACGTGAGACTACTGAGCTATTATTTGTGTGTGTTCTAGTTGAGACTGTGGCCATTGCTTGGGGCCATGTGTGGGCTATGACGTGAGGAATACTGAGCTATTATTGTGTGTGGTTCTGGTTGAGACTGTGGCCATTGCTTGGGGCCATGTGTGGGCTATGACGTGAGACTACTGAGCATTATTTGTGTGTGTTCCTAGGTGAGATGTTGGCCATTGCTTGGGGCCATGTGTGGGCTATGACGTGAGACTACTGAGCATTATTTGTGTGTGTTCCTAGTTGAGATTTGGCCATTTCTTGGGGCCATGTGTGGGCTATGACGCTGAGACTACTGAGCTATTATTTGTGTGTGGTTCCTGGTTGAGGACTGTGGCCATTTCTTGGGGCCATGTGTGGGCTATGACGTGAGACTACTGAGCTATTATTTGTGTGTGGTTCTAGGTTGAGACGTGGCCATTGCTTGGGGCCATGTTGTGGGCTATGACGTCGAGACTACTGAGCATTATTTGTGTGGGTTTCCTGTTGAGATGTGCCATTGCTTGGGGCCATGTTGGGCTATGACGTGAGACTACTGAGCTTATATTGTGTGTGGTTCCTGGTTGAGATGTGGCCATTTCTTGGGGCCATGTGTGGGCTATGACGCTGAGGACTACTGAGTATTATTTGTGTGTGGTTCCTAGGTTGAGACTGTGGCCATTGCTTGGGGCCATGTGTGGGCTATGACGTGAGACTACTGAGCATTATTTGTGTGTGGTTCTGGTTGAGACTGTGGCCATTGCTTGGGGCCATGTGTGGGCTATGACGTGAGACTACTGAGTATTATTTGTTTGTGGTCTAGTTGAGATGTGGCCATTGTTTTCAGGTAACCAAATCTGAATCAATGTATCTGTCTGTCATCTACTGCCTATAGTACCTGGTAGTGTAGAATGGGGGGGGGGGGGCCGTGCAGCTTTGAGTATTTCTTTTTGTCCTCGAGAGAAACAAATCCACGCCTTACCGCCGATTCGAACCCGGGTCGACCTAATCAGAATCCAGAATTGTTAGCCTCTCGGTCAGCCGCTCCTCCTGTATAAAATAAAACTAAGCATTCTGTCATGTTTTCATTTTCTTTTCTTGTGATACCATGCACTACATATTGCAATGTCTCCTTTGATTATACCACATATTTTTTTCTGATGTCAAATGCTCTTATTGTCATCATCTGTTAACATAACTACAAGATGTGTGATCTTTGGCTTGCTAACATTTATTTCTGTTTACTTAAATATATAGGAAATGGCTTTTCTTCTGATTTTTCATGTAATATATTGTGCAGAAATAGGTCATGCAAAAACTGCATTTCAGAAAATGAAAAGTATCTTATGTAATAAGCTCTGTCAGTGAATATCAGAAAGAGAGTGCTGAAATATTATACAGAACCTGTTTTTTTTTATGCAATGAGTCTTGGGACGTGAATAAACAACGTAATGATTAGCTTGCAAGCAACGGTTCTGGGTCGAATGTTGTGAATAACTGACCTACTAGAGTAACTATTGTTGCCTGAAAAAGGCTAATGGAAGTAAAACATTGTATAACATATTAGAACAGAGAAACAGCGTTCTTTGGTCATATAATGAAAAGAGAGATATTGAAAACATGACGACGACTAAAAAACATCAGTGGGGAGGTTTAAATTAGTTGCATATCCTTTACAGGACGTTACAGTCAACACCAGCGTTGTTTGCTGTTGTGATCTCTTGGCAAGTTTACGTTCAGTAGTTTGCCATTGCTTTCTGAGCGGCCAGAACCCATACAATTTTGTAATAAACCAACGCAACGCGGTCTGCTTCCAAATAGCGCGCAGCTGTATTTCGAACGCGGGTATATGGGATCACGAACAGGATGGACTGAAACATTGGTAGGGAGGAATATCACCAGCAGATGTAAAGAAAGAGCATGCTGGATGGACTGAAACATTTGTAGGGAGGAATATCACCAGTAGATTAAAGAAAGAACATGCTGGATGGGCTGAAACATTGGTAGGGAGGAATATCACCAGTAGATTAAAGAAAGAGCATGCTGGATGGACTGAAACATTGGTAGGGAGGTATATCACCAGCAGATGTAAAGAAAGAGCATACTGGATGGACTGAAACATTGGTAGGGAGGTATATCATCAGCAGATGTAAAGAAAGAGCATGCTGGATGGACTGAAACATTGGTAGGGAGGTATATCACCAGTAGATTAAAGAAAGAACATGCTGGATGGACTGAAACATTGGTAGGGAGGAATGTCACCAGTAGATTAAAGAAAGAATATGCTGGATGGACTGAAACATTGGTAGGGAGGTATATCACCAGCAGATGTAAAGAAAGAACATGCTGGATGGACTGAAACATTGGTAGGGAGGAATATCACCAGTAGATTAAAGAAAGAATATGCTGGATGGACTGAAACATTGGTAGGGAGTTATATCACCAGCAGATGTAAAGAAAGAACATGCTGGATGGACTGAAACATTGGTAGGGAGGAATATCACCAGTAGATTAAAGAAAGAATATGCTGGATGGACTGAAACATTGGTAGGGAGGAATATCACCAGTAGATTAAAGAAAGAATATGCTGGATGGACTGAAACATTGGTAGGGAGGTACATCACCAGCAGATGTAAAGAAAGAACATGCTGGATGGACTGAAACATTGGTAGGGAGGAATATCACCAGTAGATTAAAGAAAGAATATGCTGGATGGACTGAAACATTGGTATGGAGGTATATCACCAGCAGATGTAAAGAAAGAACATGCTGGATGGACTGAAACATTGGTAGGGAGGAATATCACCAGTAGATTAAAGAAAGAATATGCTGGATGGACTGAAACATTGGTAGGGAGGTATATCACCAGCAGATGTAAAGAAAGAACATGCTGGATGGACTGAAACATTGGTAGGGAGGAATATCACCAGTAGATTAAAGAAAGAATATGCTGGATGGACTGAAACATTGGTAGGGAGGAATATCACCAGCAGATGTAAAGAAAGAGCATGCTGGATGGACTGAAACATTGGTAGGGAGGAATATCACCAGCAGATGTAAAGAAAGAACATGCTGGATGGACTGAAACATTGGTAGGGAGGAATATCACCAGTAGATTAAAGAAAGAATATTCTGGATGGACTGAAACATTTGTAGGGAGGAATATCACCAGCAGATGTAAAGAAAGAGCATGCTGGATGGACTGAAACATTGGTAGGGAGGAATATCACCAGCAGATGTAAAGAAAGAACATGCTGGATGGACTGAAACATTGGTAAGGAGAAATATCACCAGTAGATTAAAGAAAGAATATGCTGGATGGACTGAAACATTGGTAGGGAGGTATATCACCAGCAGATGTAAAGAAAGAACATGCTGGATGGACTGAAACATTGGTAGGGAGGAATATCACCAGCAGATGTAAAGAAAGAACATGCTGGATGGACTGAAACATTGGTAGGGAGGAATATCACCAGCAGATGTAAAGAAAGACCATGCTGGATGGACTGAAACATTGGTAGGGAGGAATATCACCAGTAGATTAAAGAAAGAATATGCTGGATGGACTGAAACATTGGTAGGGAGGAATATCACCAGCAGATGTAAAGAAAGAGCATGCTGAATGGACTGAAACATTGGTAGGGAGGAATATCACCAGCAGATGTAAAGAAAGAACATGCTGGATGGACTGAAACATTGGTAGGGAGGAATATCACCAGTAGATTAAAGAAAGAATATGCTGGATGGACTGAAACATTGGTAGGGAGGTATATCACCAGCAGATGTAAAGAAAGAACATGCTGGATGGACTGAAACATTGGTAGGGAGGAATATCACCAGTAGATTAAAGAAAGAATATGCTGGATGGACTGAAACATTGGTAGGGAGGAATATCACCAGCAGATGTAAAGAAATAACATGCTGGATGGACTGAAACATTGGAAGGGAGGAATATCACCAGTAGATTAAAGAAAGAGCATGCTGGATGGACTGAAACATTGGTAGGGAGGTATATCACCAGCAGAGTTGATCCAAAACACAAAGGACCGAGATCTGTGGAGAGCCATGAATGCCCGCTTGAGCCAGCTGGCAATTTAGATGATGGTGTTATCGTGCAGATAAGACATAGAAGTAATGACACTATCCAGGCAAACAATGGGATTGTGTTGTAGCGATGCTGGCCATATAAAACATCACAGTGGTTTGGAAACAACAATAATGGAAACCATGGTTTCTGGAAGAACAGGCAGAGGGCTATTAGCATGAAGAGGTCACGGGCATTGAGAACACTTGGAACATGAACATGAACGAGACAGGAGAACTGCCGAAGGGTGAGAACATGTTGGGTGTGCGGCGAAGAGAGCGAAGTTCGGCAATATTAAAAGAAAATAATATGAAGGAGAGGAAGTAAAGAAACACACACAAATAGGTACAGGCCAAGTACACTGACTCTGTCATTAATGTCTGACTCATGTGTTGCAGTATCGATTGGCCAACTTATGGCAACAGCTGCAATACTGTGCTGTTTATTTCCCTGTTCTTCTGAGTCAGAACTAAAAAATGGTTACATTCAACAAACAAACAAAACATGTTTCAAGTAAATGTCGCACTAATTACTGTAAAGTTACCTATCTTTATTTTAGTGCAGTGAGAAATTCAATATATCAACCAGAGATAATTATAACAAAGTGTATCCTATTATTTGCTTCAAAGACACAACAATAAAACAAACATGGATGTAGCCAAACAGGCTAATGTTGTAGCTAATGTATTTACCTCAAAACTGATCGAACCATTGTGGTCGTGGTCAAATGTATTGAACACATAATGGGCATAAGCTGTGGCATCTGTTGTTAATAATAAAACATAGGATTCAATTACAACTGTTGATTGTTATTAAACAACATAGAAACATAATAAGTAATAATCGTATGTTTATCAACACTAGGGGGTACAGAGGAACTACTTTACTACCAGACAAATACAAGTCAATCTCTTTACTTGATTCTCTCCATATCTTCAATCTTCAGTTCATATTGTTTTACCCCCTTCTTATTATATTGTATTACTCATCGGTCGTTCATTATTATGTCACCATTGTATGTAAGCAGATAAAAAAGGTAGAAAACTACATGTTTTAAAGGTTACATACAGTAGTTTTTAAAAAAAGCGACTGTGTGTAAACTTTAAAACATGTAATTTTCTACTTTTCTTTATCTGCCCTGCCCCCTCCCTCCTCCACACAATCTGTAAACCTAACATATGTTTCCTTTTTCGCATATATCTACTCTCATATTGATCTCCAGTTTCTGTTAAGCACTTTTAAAAACTCTTTTTACACAAAAACCTCTTTCTTCCTCCCCCAGCGTACTTTTTGTGAACTGGGGAGCCGAGTGGTCTCGAGGTATGGTGTCCGCCTCGATTGCTGGAAGTCCTGGGTTCAAGCCCCGGTGAGGGCCGGGATTTTTTCACATGGACTTCGAGTAATAAAATTTCACCTGGTCTCTGAGTAGTGACATCGGACGCCCACGTGTATTGTTACGTGCGTAAATAATCCCTTGGCAGGTGGAAATCGAAAAAGAATAGTAAGCGCTGCCCGGGTAAATTTCGAATTAAACATCTACCCAAAGTATTTCGGGATCCTCGCCGTTGCTACAGATTCTCTCAGGCTTCAGTTAGGAGTAGAACGGAGCACTTATGTGCTACACCCGTGTGCCTTGATGTTGATCCGCCGACTAAACTAAACTAAACTAAACTTAGCAATACAGAAAATGCCACTTTAACACGCCTAGACTTAGGCCCATATTTTTATAGACTAATCGGCACACTGTAGGCGAACCGGCCAGTGCCGCACCGGTGGCCGTCCAGGACATCAGCTAGTACGCGTTTTAGACGGGATCGACCTGGGAGCCCAGGTCGGTACATAAATCTGCCCTGATAACGACTCAACATCATGACCAGGTCTCTGCCGTCTTCAACATCGTGTCATATTTCTGAAACACATGACTGAGATGTCGGTTGTTTGCTTTTTGTGAATAATGACCAAAGCGATGTTATTGTAATATTTTGTTTCGATTATGGCTGTTAAATCAACAGTTATCATATCCTTTCAAAATAACGGGATGATTGGACTGCCTGAATAAGGGACAATTCACCTCAATGACATGTGAGACAAAGATTACAAAAAGTAATCACGAAAAGAATCCGAAAAAGACAATAAGATCAGATCTTTGAGAAGAAAACCTCAGATATGTTCAAAGAAAGGTCACACACACGCACACGCACACACACACGCACGCACACGCGCGCGCACGTACGCACGCACACACACACACACACACGCACACACACACACGCACGCACACATGCGCACGCACACGCACGCACGCGAGCACACACACACACTTACTTACACGCTTACATACACACAGACACACTCATACACACATACAAACAGACACACACAAACATACACACAGTACAGTATACATTCTAAGGAAATTCCCTGAGAGGACAAGCAGACGCGAACATTAAAGTTTATTACACTGTTTATATAGAAATTCTCTCTCAGGAGAGGTGAACAGTGAAAATTAGCAAGTCGATGTCCCGCACGTTACACAAATCAACCTCCCCTCCCTGTTGTGTAGACTGGGAAACTATGACCGCCACGTCGTGGGCCATCGGGGCTCCTCTGGCTAACAAGGGGGGACGGACTTCCCTTGGTCAGATGTTTCTGTCCTAAACCAGCCACGCTCCGTGGCGAACGGAATTACGGACGCGGTTCGTAATTCCGTATACCGGCATTCGAAACACAGCTGCGCGCGATTTGGCAGCAGACCGCGTTGCCTTGATTTCGCGTTGGTATCGGTTCCGGTCGTTCAGAAAGCAATGGCAAACTACTGAACGTAAACTTGCCGAGAGATCACAGTAGCAGAAATTCTAGTGTTGACTGCGATGTTCTACAAAACAGGATTAAAAAAAAAAAAAACAGCGACCGGCCTAGCAAGACGTCAAGAGATTTTCCCTACTCATTCATTCATTCAGTAGCATGTCCTTTACAGAACTTCGCTAACATAACAAACACCTTTCGAACCTTTCGATCATAAGCAAGATGTCCCGCGTCCTATACACTCATCTGGAGATCATCCGCCACATCCTGTACCCATCTTCTCTTTGGCCTTCCTCCTCCTCTCTTCCCAGGCATATCATCATCATCAAGTGCCTTGCCAGCAGGCGTAGGTGTTCATGATTCTCCACAGATCTCGGTCTTTGGTTTTCTGGATCAACACTGTTGCTCATATTCCTCCATGCCACCGTCTCAATCCATCCAGCATCATGTCTCTTGGTCTGCCTCTGCCTCTCTTTCCCTCGATCTTTCCAGTTGTCACGATGTTCTCTAATGCCTATCTTCTCATCACATGACCGAAGAAAGATGTTTGTCTCTTTCTTATTGTTCAATCAATCATGTGCCATGGCGTAAAGCGTAGGCGGTCATGAACTCGCCATTTCACTCGATCACCAGAGTCGTGGATCAGCTCAGTGTTCCTGTCTCGACCATGCCATGTGGCCAAGCCATCCAGGTATTTACTTCTCGGTCTTCTCCTTGGTCTGTTCCCTTCGATCTTGCCAGTTGTCACCAAGTTCTCCAATTCATTTCTTCTCATAACATGCCCAAAAAATTTTGACTGTCTACGTCTAATGTCTCTAATCAGTTTACGATCTTCATTTGTTTCCTGTAGTACTTGGTCGTTGGATTTTTCTGTCTGTCCATGGTATTCTTTGCATTTTCCTCAGAAACCACATTTCTGTAGCCATCAAATTTTTTTCAGCTTGACTGCACATTGTCCAAGTTTCGCACCCATACAAAAGAACAAGGTTTATCCCCCCAACACTCTTTTTCTCGTTTCAATTGACATCTTTTTATTGGTCTGTATGTTTTTCACCTTGCTAAAGGCTACTTTCGACATGGCGATTCTTGTTCTAATCTCTACAAGGCATCTCCCATCAGATGTTATGACTGTTCCGAGATAATTGTACCGATTCACTTGTTGAAGAATATTCCCATTTACTTGTATATAACATTGTGGTATTTTGTTCTTCCTAGTGACGACCATAATCTGTGTCTTTTTACAATTTAATTCTAATCCCAGTTGCTAACTAGTGTGCAACAACCGCATCTACTATTGTTGTATACTGTATAATGTTCTAGTTTCATTAGCCTGTTTCATGCAGTCATTGCTAGTTACTCTGGCAGTCCAAGGAATTCGCAACATTCGTCTCAGGAACCACACCTCTGTTGATTCTAATTTTTTCTTAATTTGTTCATTTATATTCCAAGATTCACTGTCCATTACAGCAAAACTGGTTCTACATAGCATTTCATCACTCTCTTTCTTACATTCAGTGATAGTGACTTCTTGCATAAGATACTCTTCATTTTCTGAAATGCAGGTTTTATTTGCCCTATTCTGCCCTTAATCTCTGTTGTACATCTTCCATCTGATGTTATAAATGCCCCTAGGTATCTAAATTATCCACCTGGTTAAGAATTTTTCCTTCTATCTCTATGTCACATTTTGGTGTCACCATTTTCTTTGATATCACCATTGTTACTGTTTTCTTGATATTTAAGGAGAGTCCTTTCCTTGCACTCTCTGTTACTACAGTGTCCAACTATTGTTGTAGGTCTGTTGATTTATCCGCCACCAATACTGTGTCATCTGCATAGCGTATATTATTTATATTATAACCTCCAACTAGTATTCCTGATATCTCTTTGATCAATCTCATTATTACTTCGCTATATAGGGAGAAGAGATCTGGTGACAAGATACACCCTTGTATATATTTCTAGCTTTATCTGTTCGTAACTACCCTCTTTATTTCCTCATTTTAATTGCTGCTACTTGGTTCCAGTATATATTCTTTATTATTCTTAAATCTTTCCCATCAATGTTAATATCTTCCAACATTTTAATCAGTTCATCGTGTTTTACTTTATCAATTGCCTTAGTAAAATCTATGAAGCACAAATATATGTCTTTCAGTTTCTCTATTGACCTTTCTATTAGTGTCCGTAATGTATACATTGCATTGTTGTGCCCTTTCCTTCCACAGTCCATACGTTTCTTCACTAATTTCCATTTTCATTTTATTTCTGGTCCTTCTCATTATGATTCTGAGTGATATGGTTTATGAGGTTAATTGTACGAGAATCTTCACATTCAATTGCTCCTGGTCTTTTTGGTGTAGCTATAAATACAGATTTTCAGCATATCACTGGGTAAATATCCACTGCTGTAAATATCATTCAACATTTTCTCCGAATATTTATAATTCTTCTATTGCGATTTCATCTGGCCCAGCTGTTTCTTCCTATCTTCGTATGTTTCATAGCGTCAGCGACTTCTCATTTTAGAATAGGAGGACCTTCTAAGTTACTTTCTTCTGTTAATTCTTCCCTTTCTCCATCTTATAATTCTCTTATATACTAATTCCATCTCTTCATTATAGCACTTTCCTCCAATAATATCTTTCCTGTTTTTGATTTCAAAAACCCTGTATTTATTATTATTTTTCTTCCCGTGAGCTCACTGATTTGTCTGTGCATATTTCTTGTATCTATAATGTCATTTAATTCAATTTTTATTTGCACTGCTCGTTTAACAGACTTTCTTTTGCCTTCCCACATTTATCTTTTATTTCTTTATTTATCTTAGCGTATTCTTGTTTGTCATTTTTACTCTGTTTTCTTTTGTCCATCAGCATTAAGATTTCTTCATTCATCCATTTTTTTCTGAGCTATTTGGCTTCTCTCCGGTAATATTTCTTTGCTAGTTTGATGAATAACATTGTTTCTCATTGTTCATTTATACTCTGTGTTTTAGCTATTGCATTGTACCTAATTTTTACAGTAACTCTGTACTGTTTTTGAATTTCTTTATCTACTTTCAGAACACCTTTATTAAGTCTCATGTCCATAACCATTGTTTCCCTTCTCTATAATCCTACTTTTATTTGTCCACATAGTGGTACATGATCACTATTACAGTCAGCACCAGGCATTGTCTTTACATTAATTAAAGCATTTCTAAATCTTTTATTAATTAGTATGTAGTCAATTTGGTTGTGTATTTTCTTATCAGGGCTTTTCCATGTCTATAGTCGTCTTTTATGGTGTTTAAACCACGTGTTTCCAATTATAATATCTGTAGTATATTAAAACGTCTCTACAAATCCTTAATATTGACTCGTTTTGTACCATAATTTAGGGGGGAGAAAAACAGCGCTAGACTGACTCGTAGACAGCCAAATTTATGTGGCCCTAGTTTAAAATCCAAGCACCGAGATTGGTCAAGTACCTGGCCAAGACGGGCGCTAGATTGAACAAAGGGATTAGTAGCCATTCAGTCAGAGAACAAAGGACGAACACATCGGCCTCCTCGCATGGGGGAGGGCAATTTTAGCTCTAAAACATCAATCTCTGCAGCTTAGGTATGCCGAATATGCACTATGAATATGCAATCATGTCTTTTTTTAAGGTACGTATATCATTGGGTTAATTCAGAATTGTTAGAATTTGATAAATCAACAATTCATGTGAAAGTTTACCTAAGTGATTGTTTTCTACTCAGCGACCACGTTGCCTCACTGTCAGTTTTCCTATTCTTACAGTTTCCTATTTTTAAACTATTCTATGCATGGTGAAACTATCTCACTATCAATGCCTATAATCTGCAAATATTATATATGCTGTAGATAGTCACTCTAAGTACATTTCATGAAACTTTTCTCACGCGGAATCATAATATTGATAACGCATCTTATGGACCAGTTCATGTTGGAGAAATTGTTGCTGCTAATCTGTAATCTGAGCTATCGTGCCATTTTGGTACAATCTTCTTATTTACAGATAGTAACCACACAATATGTGTGATGGGCATATAATCCTTTCATAAATATGCTAGGGAAATGCCATGTGGGATGAATATAATCTCAAGAAAGAAAGAAAGAAAAAGAAAGAAAGAAAACATATGATATATATTAGAATGTTCTGGCAGGACGTGCCTTCAGTCCGCATCGCATCATTGTGGTTGGTGCATGGGCGAAGATTTATGTTCAGAAATTGCCAACAATGTTCAGAATACTTACCATGCTGCAGAAGTTATTCCCTAGTCAGAATACCTTTTATGCTACTAGCAATTGGTGAGATATATCACAGCGTTCGCTAACCTCATGCTGCTATACGCAGGTGGGAAGAAGACTATCATTTGTTCTGGTCTTAGGGGTTGAAGAATGGGAGGAAATATCCCGAAAAATGGCCCCTGCATTATCATTATTATTAAGATTATTGGTATGATTACATGAAGGATTCATGTTTCCTTTGTTATTAGATTTATATATATTCTGTTTGTGATTGTTACATTTAATGCTGGAAGATAATTTTAATGTTAACCAGTGGGAACATGGTGGTGATGTAAGAAGCCTTGTGTATGTCAGTACACAAGAAAAAGGAGAATGTTGACTGGTATGGTTATTGGCCTGTAGCCTAATACGGATTACACATAATGAAAGAAAACGAGGAGTTCTGGGGGAAAAGGGCCTGTCTCAGAGATTCTTGTCATGGTAGGACAGGTGTGATATCAAGATGATTGGATGGTTAGGAACTCTCAGATCCATCATAAAAGTCTCAATAACAACATCAGAAAACAAATACAGAGTGAGAAGATACCTCATTCACAACTAGAGTTAAAATAACTCTACAACAAGCGGCAAGGGACAAGAGAAAGTGTAAATACTCTCCCATCTCCTTTCCCTTCGGTTGGTTATATTTGTGTTGTGAAAATGTTAACACACCACACATACTATTAATGCTGGTGTTTGTGTTCTTTGTCATTTCCAGCGCTAGAGAGTAGCAGGTGGTGGTGTTTGGATGTTATCACAAAACCGGATCCTGGGTCAACAGCCGGTTGGATTGCAATCATGAAAAATGTCCCAATATCTACAGTCTGGACTTAAACCAAAAAGTTGACTGCCACAATTATTAGGTGACTTTGTCATTCACGGTGGATTTACCAACGGAATTGATGAGTTCTGACTTATGCAGGGATACAACAGGACGGCGTTCCTTATTATCTTTCGAAGGTTCCTCCAGATTCACCCTCAGCCAGAGTAGACAACGAAACTAGAAGAGTCAATGGATATACACCTGCAACAGAAAGAAATCATCCGATTGTCTGCGACTTCCAGTTTCCCATACACTATATCCTCCGTTGACACCTGTCAAATCATAGGCAGTAAAAGTCAACATAAGGTTCAAGACACTGAAACACCAAATGGGAAGAGACACTGAAACACCATATGGAAGACGCTGAAACACCATATGGAAGATACTGAAACACCACATGGAAGACACTGAAACACCATATGAAAGAAACCAGTCCAACTCAAGGTTCTAAATATGAAACACCATATGAAAAGAAACCAGTCCAACTCAAGGTTCTAAATATGAAACACCATATGAAAGAAACCAGTCCAACTCAAGGTTCTAAATATGAAAATCATATGAAAGAAACCAGTCCAACTCAACGTTCTAAATATGAAACACCCCGAAAGAAGCCAGATCAAATCCAGTTCCCAGACCTGAACACCATCAGGAAGACCATACGAAAGAAGCTAGCGGAGTAAATGCCTCTACGCATGCAACAAAAAGAATCATCTGATTGTTTGCGACTCCCAGTTTGTGTGTTGGAATTAATATTCTTCAGTTCCATGCCTGTGTAGAACAATCCTGGAGTCCCAGATGAAACCAATGAATGACTCTCAGCATTGTATGTTCCTACACTGAAATGGAAATACCGAATTAGAACTCTATGCTGGTCCCATGTCGGCCTGATTGTCCCATCACAAGTGTGGGATGGCCTATCAACATGAACCAGGTGTGTGACAAAGCCTCTTGAACCAAATTGGGAAACGGATAACATAACCCAAGCTGCTGGACAGTCGCCATCTTTTTAATCTATGAGATGATATACGGAAGTACCTTGTGCGAAGACTCAAGTTGGATCTCCTGAAAGTTTGACAGACCTAGGCCTCAATTTCAATTGGACACAGCCCACTTTTAACAGAGTATTCGTGAATTCAACCCCATGGAGCGGATTAGGTGAAAATATTTTTTCCGAATAGTATGGATTATAAAAGATTCACCAACCAATCTCAGTGGATATAGTGTGAGTAGAACATAACTGTGAGTACATTTATTTCTGTCCCCGGATGAATATGGACATTATCTGCGTAGCAACGGAGAAGAATAACCGACAGCAACACCTAAGGAAAAGGACTAAATATTAAATAATTAGTTTAATTATTAGTACTAACTGTGCATTATGTGTGGTTCTTTTTATGCCATGGTTTTGTAAGATCTGTAGCTTTTTTCAATGAGGGGTATAATCAAATAGTGGTTGTTGTTCTGGTTGAGTACATGGATATGATTGTATTGATTTTTGGGACAATGGGGTTACCATATTTTAATGTGTTTATGATATTGCATATCATCCCATGACTGTTCAGGAAATCCAGTATGGTCATTATCTATCTGTCTGTCTGTCTGTCTGTCTGTCTGTCTGCCTGCCTGCCCTGCCTGCCTATCTATCTATCTATCTATAATATCTATCTATCTATCGATACTATCTATCTATCTATCTATCTATCCTATCTATCTATCCTCGATCATATCTATCTATCTATCTATCTACTACTCTATCCTATCTATCTATCTATCTATCTATCTATCTATCCTATCTATCTTCTATCTATCTATCTATCTATCTGATCTATCGATACTATCTAATCTATCTATACTATCTATCTATCTATCTATCTATCTGCCTGCCTGCTCGCCCTGCCTGCCTGCCTGCCTGCCTGCCTGCCTATCTATCTATTACTATCTATCTATCCTATCTATCTAGCTATCTATCTATCTATCTATCTATCTATCTATCTATCTATCTATCTATCCTATCCAAAAGTATACACACACACACATCAAGGATATATATCATATATATATATATACTATTATATATATATAGTATATATATATATATATATATATATATGTATGTATGTGTGTGTGTGTGTGTGTGTGTATGTGTGTGTGTGTGTTACTTCTGATCTTGAGTTCATTAATAGTGACAGTTGTCCAATGTTGATGTTTACTTCAAGTACTTGTTGATGTTTGTTCAACAGTGGTTGTCCTATATGTTCTAAACAATCAATGTTCTATAACACTGTATCGAAATTAACTGGTGATATTAGTGGGAATGGAGAAGTACGCATAGACACAGTTATAAAAGAAGTGAATTATTTTCCTTCTTGTGTTTTTGGTAGAATTCCATGATCACCTCAAGTGGTGAAATGAGTGAGAATCAAAAAATAATTCCATTAGGGATCCCCTAGACAACAAAAGCAAACATTTTCTCATATATTAAATCCCACATCCCACAATATCATTGATATTTGCCCATTCTATTAGCTTTTCCCCTCTTTCATTTCTTGCACCTAAACCATAACTCCCCACTAGACCCTCCATGTTCCCCTTTCCTACTTTTGCATTAAAATATCTAAGTATTATTTTTATGTCTTGTGATCCAATTTGAGCCATCGCCATTTCTATTTCGTCGTAAAAGTGTTGTATTTCTTTATCACTACTGCTTGTTGTTGGTGCATATAATTGTATAATATTTATATCTATTGGGTTGCCTTTGACTTTGACCATAATAACTCTATCTAAAATACACCAGTATCCATTAAGTGGCTTGGCTGTTTTTTCGTCAAGTATTATTCCTACACCTTTTTCATGTGTATCCCCTGCAGAATCAATTATTGTGTGGTTGTCAGCTATAATTTTGCCCGATCCCTTCCATCTCATCTCACTAACGCCTAGTATATTCATTTTCATGCTATCCATCTCTCTTAGAAACATTGGTCAACTTTCCTAGCTCATTTAATGTCCTAACATTCCATGTTCCTACTCTAAGTTTATTTATTTAAGATTTCGCCATCAGTAGCCGGATGACGGTCTGGTGTCACCTGTGGCTCATGACTGTCCCTGCCGGACGAGGATATCCTAAGACAGCCATCAACATTGTTCACTAACTCTGATATATGTTTTGCCATGAAGTCTTGGGAAGATAATGTGGTGGTTTCCCTCTTGCCTTCCACATCCACATGGTGGTCTTTTTACCTCTGCCCTTGACAGTCATTTCAGACCCCTCCATTATTGTTCCCTCCAAACTTTCGTGACCTTCAAGTGACCAAAATATTGTAATTTTCTTTGTTTTTCGTCTTTAATAGCCAACTGTTTTCAATATTCAGCTCATGAAGTATGGATGCATTTGTTCTTTTCTGTATCCAAGATATTCTTAGAACTCGTCTATAACATTTATAGTCAAAGGAATGTATGCGCTGTTCAGCTTGTTTAGTAAGTGTCCAGGTCTCACAGGTGTATTTTGCAATTGGAAAGATGCATGCTCTTAAAAATATAATTTATGTAGTTTTATCTGTCCCAGCTCTACAATTTATTCAGTTATTTTAGTCTGTGAAGAGCAATAGACATTCGTCTTTTAATTTCTTTCAATGTGTCACCATTGTTGGTAATCAATGTCACAAGATATTCGAAAGATTTCACCACCTTAAATTTTTCCTCATAAACATATATTTCTGTTTCCTCGGTAGTTTTATCTGTATGCATTACTTGTTTTACGCTAGGTCACGATATAAGTTTGGAATTTCACTATTCATTGGGTTGAGGTTATTAGTGTCTATGCCATTCGTGTTGTGGATCAGCATCAATCAGTATATCGACATCTTTAGGGTACGATTCATGACATCCTCAATATTTTCGCGTACATCTTTAGGGCATATATGCCCCTGCTTTATCATCATCTAGAATTCCGCTCAAGTATATGTTTCTGCGTACAGGTAAAACCAATCGGGGACAGCAAAACAGCCTTGACCGAAGGACTACCTTGATTGATGTTAAACAATCTGTCTCGCCATTATTCACCGCTGCATATTAGGTCTAGGATTATTTTGATAGAATTGTTATGAGTTGTATTACCTTTTCCTTTACGGGAAGCTCATATTCTTCAGGATTTCCCAAAGTTTCTTATATTGTACACAGTCAAATGCCTTTGAATAATTTACAAAACATGAGAATAGGTTTACATTAAATTCTCTGCACTTCTCTATTATTAAACGCATGTTGAGAATGTGATCTCTTGTTCATCTTCCTTGTCTAAATCCAGCCTGAACCACGTTAATTTCTTCTTCCATTTTCTTACGAAGTCTTCCCAATATGATTTTTAGTAGAATTTTACTTGCATGACTGATCAGGGCAACAGTTCTATAGTTGTTGCATAATTTCAGGTTGCCCTTTTTTTGGTATTGGAATGCAGATGGTTCTCTTCCAATCTTTTGGCCATATACCATATTTCCATATCTTTTTACATAATGCGTGACAGATTTGAATGCTTTCTTCTCCTCCCGCTTTAATTAGTTCAGCTGGTATCTCGTCATATCCAGGTGATTTACCATTCTTCAGGTTCTTTATTGCCCGTGCAATTTCATCTTATGTGGGTTCAGGTTCTGTCTCTGCCGTCATTGGTTCATGTATCTCATTCATATCCTCACTGCCATTCATATCATACATTCCACTGCAGTATTCTTGTCTTCTTTCTAGAATTTGTTTTGATTCTGTTAAGGTATTTCCCAACTTGTCACAGATAACATTTAATTGAGGTCACATTTCTTGTTAATAACTTTATTTGTTTGAACATTTCGTAATCTCTTCCAGTCTTATGATATTGATCTATTCTGGTACAGCAATCTTGTATATAATGGTTTTTGTAATTTTTTTGGCGTCTCTTTCTTATTTCTAATGCTCAAAGAAAAAGAAAGAAGCATAACCGGACTGACCCAAATGGAAATAGGTCCGGCAATGGTAAAGAACAACGAGACAGATCAGCGATTCAAAAAAAAAAAAAAAATAGGCACATTGAACATCTGCTGTTTTAACACTAAAGATAGAAGTTATTGAAACAATGGAAACGAGAAAAAATAGATTGAAGGGGATAGCAGACACCAGAATAAATTAGAATGGATGAAAGGAGACCCATCACAGTTATACACCTGTCTACACCGGAAGGAAACAAAAAGAGAGGGTAAGACACAGTGTAGGAATAGTCATTAAACCATGGCTACCAAGAAGAATATTATAAATAAAATAAATATCAGAAGGAGTCATTACAGTGAGAATAAAGGAACAGGCATTTACTACATATGTACAGATATACACACCAAGTAATTCAAACATAAATTAGCAATAATGCGAAAGTTCTCCGAAGACAGCCATGATATATATAAAATACAATGTATGCCTGTCTGTCTGTATGTATGTATGTTATTTATGCGTTCGCGAACGGTCCATCCGATTGAGATGACATTTTCTACACGTGTTCTTCTCATTCCCGTGCTGTCAAATGGCATAGTTTGTTAGCTTTACAAACAGTTATTTACGTAATAAAATTTAATTTTGTAATTACATTATAATTTATATACAGCGAGGGGACGTAACTTAAGAAAAGATATATCAAGGGACATAACTTTTAATAGCATTGCTATATATGTAATTAAAATAATTGTTGCATATTTCTCAAATAGGTGGACCTTTTCTCTACAGTTATCTACAGGCATATGCGTTATAATATATAATGATAATATCTTTAAGGCATTTTCCAAGTTTTCATAAAAATAATGCATCTATTTAAATAGTGAAAATTTTCTAACTCATCTTTTTATTTTTCTTCAACAGCACATTTATTTACAAAAAAAAACATTCTCATATGTATGGCGCGTTACACCCACGCTGAGTATTTATGATGCCCATGTTAAACATTGCCTCAACGAGTTACTTTTCATGCATTTTTTTTCATGCATGTTGTTCTTTTGTTGTCAAAGAATTGCTTCATAAGAGATGTTGAATGAAAGAATGTATGAGAGGAAAAAGAGAAGAAGGGCAGAATGTAGGACGGGCCTCTGTGCCCAATTCTTAACCCTTTGAAAATAAAGATTTTCGTTCGTTAAAATAAAAAAGTAATTTTTTGTGAGAGAAAATTAGTTGCATATCCTTTGCAGTACTCTGCAGTCAACCATCCGCCCTCCATTTATTGGCTGTTCGTGATATCTTGGTAAGTTTACTTTAGATAGATCTCTTGCAATCATATTTTCTACTATCAATCTATCTATTCTTCTATTCTATCTATATATTTAACGGAAACGGGCCGAACATAGACAGACAGACAGACAGACAGACAGACAGACAGACAGACAGACAGATCCCCGCCAGGGTATGGGCGAAGCCGGGCCGGGTCCTATGGATGGATAAATCAATGGATGGATGGATGAATGGATGGATGGATGGATGGATGGATAGATAGACAGCCGGGCCGGGTCGTCAGACAGACAGACAGACAGACAGACAGACAGAGCTAGATAGATAGATAGATAGATAGATAGATAGATAGATAGATAGATAGATAGATAGATAGGTAGGTAGGTAGATAGATAGATAGATAGATAGATATATAGATAGATAGATAGATAGATAGATAGATAGATAGATAGACAGATAGATAGATACATACATACATACATACATACATAGATCCCCGCCAGGGGCTGGGTGAAGCCGCGCCGGGTCCTATATATGGATGGATGGATGGATGGATGGGTGGATGGATAGATAGACAGCCGGGCCCGACCGGGTCGTCAGACAGACAGACAGACGGACGGACGGACGGACGGACGGACGGACGGACGGACGGACGGACGGACGGACGGACGGACGGACGGACAGACAGACAGACTGATAGATAGATAGATAGATAGATAGATAGATAGATAGATAGATAGATAGATAGATAGATAGATAGATAGATAGATAGATAGATAGATAGATAGATAGATAGATCCCCGCCAGGGACTGGGCGAAGCCGGGCGGGGTCAGCTAGTACTTAATAAAATAGAGAAACAGAACAACATCATAGTTATGGGAGACTTCAATGCAAGATAAGGACACAACAGACTGGACATGGAGAAACATCTTGGGATATTTGGAGACCAACACAATGCAAGAAACGATAATAGAAGTTTATTGATAGACCTATGCAGTCAACACGACCTCTTAATAGCAAACACCTTTTTAATCTAGACATTAAAAGAAAATTGATTTTGTATTTACAAGAAATAACAGAAATATAAATATATTAGAAGCAAAGGCAGTGTCCAACTTAATATAAAAACAGACCCAAAAAAACACACATGTATTACCACAATAAGAACCAACAGAAGAAGAAAGCTAAGATCATGCAAAAACATAACATGCGAATGAGTAAACTTAAAAAATCTCAAAGACTAGGCAGTGAGGGACAATTATGGGAAAGAACTAAATAAAATCCTTGTAAGACTATCTATAGAAAGAAAAACAGTGGAAAAAGAATGGGCGATGTTCAAATCAACTATTTTAAACACTGCAAAAATAACATGAAACCACGAAAAATGCAAAATACAGATAACGAAAATAACAAGTTGATGGGAGGACGAAGTTAAGAAAGCTGTAAAAGACAAAAAGGAAAAATATAAAAAGTGGGTGAAAAGCAAACAGGATCATGATTACGTCGAGAATATAATAGCAAGAAGAAACGCAAATAAAATTACAAAGAGAGAAAAACAAAAAGACTGGGAGGAATATGTCAAACCTTAAATAAAAATTACAGAGAGGCAACTAAAAACGTCTACAAAACGATTTGTGCAATGAGAACCAGAGCAGACCACTTCGACCTAACTGAAATAATTAACAGCGAAAAAGGAGAACCAATAAGTGAACAAAAACAAATCCCAAAAAGACGGATCAGTACTTCGAACAACTTCTCAACATTCCACCAGATGCTAAAGTAATCTAAGAAATCGACACAGATTCCATCGAAGAACTAGAACCAGACATACTGAAAGAAGAAATTAGAGAAGCAGTCATATTAGCCCCATTGAATAAATCACCGGGACAAGACGAAATACCAAATGAACTCATTAAAGCAGAAGAGAAGTCGGAACAGCTTGGCTACATAGACTATTTAACTATGTTTGGGTAGAACAACAGAAACCACGACACTTAAGAATTGCCATAATTATCACAATTTGGAAAAAACAAAATCAGTAAAAGAGACTGCACACAATACAGAGGTATTTCCATTTTGAGTCATACTGGAACATTATTTTGCAATATTCTAGAGAAAAGACTGTGACCTGCAATAGAACCCCAGCTAAAAGAAACACAACATGGATTTAGGAATAACAAAAGAAGCACAGACGCCATCTTAGCTCTTCTTCTTCTTCTTCAGCGTTCCGAGCCATTGAGGTTCTTTGCTGCAGATACAATCCGTCTCCATTCGTCTCTCTTGTGGACCTTCTCTTGCCAGTCGCTGATTCCAAGTGCTTGTAGGTCTGTATATGCATTATCTCTCCACCGTCTTCTTGGTCTACCTCGGGGTCTACGGTCATTTATTTATCTTAGCTCTTAGATATAAAATATAAAAGTCAATCGAATTTAATGAAATACACTACTCAGCCTTCGTCGACAAAGAAAACGCATTTGATAGAGTACATAGAAATATGCTGTGGGAAATTCTTAAACCACACAGAGTAAGTACAAATCTAACAAACTTATGTAGAAGTTTATGCAACAACAGTGAATGTACTGTAAGAACTTACGGAGGACACTTAAAACCCTTCACCATAAGATCCATAGTACGACAAGATTGTGTCCTTGCTCCCCTCTTGCTCATAACCTATATAAACAGCATATGTAAAGGAACCAGTCAAACAGAGACCGTAACAATATCGTATGAAGAACAGAACACAGAAAAAGAATCAACGGCAAATTACAGAATAAAGAACTCCTCTTTGCGGACGTTCAAGCAATAATTGCAACATCTGAAGCAGAATTACAAGTTCACATAAATAGTCTAAACGAAGTGGGTAAGGAGCATAACATGAAAATTAGCATAAGTAAAACAGAGGTATTGTCAATAACCAAAGACGAAAAATACAACAACAAAGATTCATGTAAAAGAACATCTCATGAAATAATTAAAGAGCTTCAAGTACTTAAGATGTATAATATCATAAAATGGAGAATCAGAAGACGAGATCGAAAATAGATACAATAAGGCAAACCAACTTATTGGACACATTTCACCAATAATAAGGAACAAACAGTGTCAGTAGATTGTACATGCATGGTAAGATTATGTGAAAAAACTTTATGATGATACAAGAGAACAGTATGATATTCGAAATAATAATGAAGGACCATCAATTTTGAATTTGGAGGTTCAGAATGCTCTTAAGCATATGAAAACTGGCAAGAAGGTCAGACAACACCACAACAGAAACAATCAATGCCTTAGAAGAATATGCACTAAATCACGCCACCAGACTGCTGAACACAATATATGATACTGGAATATACCTCTTGAATTCAAAACAATGTTTTCCCGTGATGAATTTGAATAACGAAGACACAAACAATAGATTGCACGATTTATTGCCTGGCATATTTCGCTGCATCTCGTCATGTACATACTGCAGAAATCACACAGCTTACGTGAATTAATTAGATAAATCCTTCAAACTGAAATATAGACATGTTCGCACAGTAATGTCGATTGTCTACCACGGTGATTTTAAACTGACTAACATGTCTTTCTGCTTGCACAAGGACGGCTTACGAAGGTTGATTATTATAGCTTCAGCAAACTTTAACAATCGACTACTTTGTGTGTTGAACAACACACGGAAGACACTGTCTCTTTCAACCAAGTGACCGCTCTCGAGCACATGTCTCCCGACCGATGAAGCCGGACTGTTCCGGTGTGTCGGCCTGCCTAGGCTACCATCTTCTGTGTGTACCATCTGTTACACACAGAAGATGGTAGCCTAGGCAGGCAGACACACCGGAAGAGTCCGGCTTCATCGGTCGGGAGACATGTGCTCGAGAGCGGTCACGTGGTTGAAAGAGACAGTGCCTTCCGTGTGTTGTTCAACACTTAAAGTAGTCGATTGTTAAAGTTTGCTGAAGCTATAATAATCAACCTTCGTAAGCCGTCCTTGTGCAAGCAGAAAGACATGTTAGTCAGTTTAAAATTACCGTGGTAGACAATCGACATTACTGTGCGAACATGTCTATATTTCAGTTATCTAATTAATTCATGTAAGTTGTGTGATTTCTGCAGTATGTACCTGACGAGATGCAGCGAAATATGCCAGGCAATAAATCGTGCAATCTATTGTTTGTGTCTTCGTTATTCAAACCTCTTGAATTATATAATTCTATATTTATTGCAATCCCAAAGAAATCAGGAGCCTTGAAATGTGATCAACATCAAATAATTAGTATAATGAGCCACATCGCGAAGATTTTGCTAAGAATTATAATGCAAAGAGTCAGGAAGAAAATACAAACCGAAATAGAACAAGAACAATGTGGGTTTGTAGGAGGCAACGTAATGCTGTGTATATACTATGAATATTAAATGAACGTTCAGTAAAAGTATAAAAGGATCTACATCTTTGATTTATTGAGTACACAAAGGGTTTCTATAAAGTAAGACATGTCAACATGATAAAGATGCTTGCAGATCTAGAAATTGATAGGAAAGACGTTAGACTTGTACGCAATATATATATTGGAAACAACAAGCTGCAATACAGATTAATAATAAAGTAGGTCAATATCAGCCTATTAAAAGAGGTGTGAGGCAGAGATGTGCAATGTCCCCTTTTTTCCCGGTACAGAGAACATATTTTCAGAAATGTAGAAGATATGAAAGGAATCATCATTAGGGGACGTACCATCAATAATATTAGATATGCAGGTAATACAGTATTGATTGCAGACAATGAGCAATATATATATGAAACTGTGCGTCTCATTATGAACTAAGTTGGGGAATTATGAAACTGTGCGTCTCATTATGAACTAAGTTGGGGGAATTATAAAACTGTCCGTCTCATTATCAACTAAGTTGGGGAATGATGAAACTGTGCGTCTCATTATCAACTAAGTTGGTGAATGATGAAACTGTGCGTCTCATTATGAACTAAGTTGGGGAATGATGAAACTGTGCGTCTCATTATCAACTAAGTTGGGGAATGATGAAACTGTGCGTCTTATTATCAATTAAGTTGGGGAATGATGAAAGTGTGCGTCTCATTAGCAACTAAGTTGGGGAATGATGAAAGTGTGCGTCTCATTAGCAACTAAGTTGGGGAATGATGAAACTGTGCGTCTCATTATCAACTAAGTTGGGGAATGATGAAACTGTGCGTCTCATTATCAACTAAGTTGGGGAATGATGAAACTGTGCGTCTCACTATCAACTAAGTTGGGGAATTATGAAACTGCGTCTCATTATCAAATAAGTTGGGGAATGATGAAACTGTGCGTCTCATTATCAACTAAGCGAAAGCGCTGATTGAACTGTGTATAGTTAGTTACAGTTTCTCTAAAAGACGTCTCAATCAACTCCAGTATCTTTTGTCTGTTTCTGATTTACTTGGCACATGTTGTGTTTGACGGGGAATTGTTAACGCGCCCACGACCCTTAAACCACAGTGAGGGCAACAATGTCTATAATGTGTGAAATATGTAACAACATGATCAACAACTATAGCGTGGGAAATATGTAACAAGATGATCAGCATCTATAGTGTGGGAAATATGTAACAAGATGATCAGCATCTATAGTGTGGGAAATATGTAACAAGATGATCAACATCTATAGTGTGGGAAATATGTAACAAGATGATCAACATCTATAGTGTGGGAAATATGTAACAAGATGATCAACATCTATAGTGTGGGAAATATGTAACAACATGATCAACATCTATAGTGTGGGAAATATGTAACAAGATGATCAACATCTATAGTGTGGGAAATATGTAACAAGATGATCAACATCTATAGTGTGGGAAATATGTAACAAGATGATCAACATCTATAGTGTGGGAAATATGTAACAAGATGATCAACACCTATAGTGTGCGAAATAATTAACAAGATGATCAAAATCTATAGTGTACGAAATATGTAACAAAATGATCAACATCTTTAGTGTGCGAAATATGTAACAAGATGATCAACATCTTTAGTGTGCGAAATATGTAACAAGATGATCAACATCTATAGTGTGCGAAATATGTAACAAGATGATCAACATCTATAGTGTGGGAAATATGTAACAAGATGATCAACATCTATAGTGTGGGAAATATGTAACAAGATGATCAACATCTATAGTGTGGGAAATATGTAACAAGATGATCAACATCTATAGTGTGGGAAATATGTAACAAGATGATCAACATCTATAGTGTGGGAAATATGTAACAAGATGATCAACATCTATAGTG